>VZTG01000673.1:510197-692032 GCA_013397845.1 Melanocharis versteri | reverse complement strand
TTTTTTTCTTCCCCCCTCCCCACCCCCCCCAGTGTTCTCCCAGAGACGCTGGATGCGGTTTTGTTTGTAAAGCAACCAACCTGCCAAGTCTCACTCATTACGGATTAACTTTAAAGGCAGTTTTGTTTTGTTTTCAAGAGAGGGAAGTCTCTTTGAGTCTGGTGCTGACGGATTTTCCAATATTATTTAAAAATGAATATTTTTACAACTCACCTTTTGTTTTAAAATGTTAAGCCGCTTAAATTACCACGATTTGGCAACCCCCGAAATAACTTTTTTTTTTTAAAAGCTCTTTGTAAGAGGTAAGGAAGCATGCTACTCTCGGTAACTAAATAATATATTACCAGGAGAATTGTTTCTAAAATTGATTGCACTGTTTTCCAGATACAGTTTTGTTTACTAAGACTCCCCTCCTCCCAACAAGAACCATCTCTGTGATTCACTCTGCGGAGCAAGGGTATTTATTTATTTACTAATTGATTGGAGAGAATATACATGACATACAGTACATCAGAAGCTATGAACAGAGGACCTTAAAAACTGCTGGGACCTACATTTTGCTGTATAGAGGTTTAATATAAATTAAGTGGGATGATTAACTGTGTCAGTATCTAAAGCGCGATGAGGAGAAAGCATTGCTCTGCGCTTGGAAATCAAGGCAATCTCAGCTCACACAGAAAGGGAGAGAGACATGCACATGGAGACATTAACACACAGCATCATTAACACAGCCAAGTCCTTTTGCTATGTTAACTCATATCCATGCTGAAATCTGATATTTTAAAGTAGCAGTGTAATGCAAAAACCCCTGATTTTTATATTTTTTTTCTGATGTTCTTATTTTTATTAACTGAGCTTCACCACTTTCAAAGTTACAGGTGGTATTTACTAGGGTTTACATTCGTGCTGTCAGTCAAACAAGTGTCACTATATATCACCATGTGTTAAGAAAACATACTTTGTGATTGAAGAATGAAGTTGTGTTTGGACATGTATTTTACAAGTAACAAAATCCATTTAATTGACATAAAAAAACACGGCTGCTGCTAGTAACTTTTGGGTAGAGTCCTGCTCGTAGTCGTAAAAATAACTCCAAAGAGAACAAAGCGCTTCAGTCCGGAGGAATGGCTGTTTAGGTAGCCGTGTGGGTGCCATGCTTTCACATAATGATTGTGTTTATACATGACAGGAAGCATCTGTAATCCACAGCTGCGGGTGCTCCAGCCCAAAGTCCTGATAAAATCTACACCTATGCTTCTGCATGAATGAAAACAGACTTCTCGAGCAGACCAGAAAAGCAGCCTGCGTTTCTAAAGTTTTTAGCACTCCGTGGTCACCGTCTGTCTTCTCCCTACTTTTCTGCAGACCAATCTCTGTTCTGCCTACATCTCTTAACAACTCTTCTGTGCTCACTCCTACTACACTTTTTTGCTCAAATGCTGGCTTTCCCCCTCTGCTTTGTCCAATAGAAACACATTAATATTGTCTTCTTTCGCCCTCTCTGTCTCTCCCCCCTGCACCCCTCCCCGTTGCAGAGAGGCACAAAAAAACCCAGTGCTTGCATCCTTTTTATTTCCTACTTCAGCGCTCAGCACTGACTCTCTCCAAAGTGAGAAGCACTCTTTCCCTGAAGTTACCTTGTCTCAGGAAATACTCAGATGCGACAAAACCAAGGCTTTGTTAAGCTGTCTCAGACCAGTCTCATCTTTAAGTCCGCTTTATTTCCATTGCTGTGTCACAAAGGAAAATCAAGCTGGAGCAGAAAGTATATAATGACTTCTTAAAATATTTTTAGGCTACTTCAGCTATCCTTTCTCGCTCCCTCTGTAGAAGAAGTGTGCAACAGTTTAATTTGGAACCGGGCGAAATGAAGTTACAGTTAAACAGGACGTGTAATGCCTTCTCAGAGGTGACCTGTAACACAAGGTCTACTACATTTCACAGTCTGACCTGCACAAATAACAATCTGAGTTTTCCAGGCATTAATGGAATCTGATTTCCACAGTTCTGCTCCGTAGCGATAGAGCCCAGCCTTTAAGAAATTGCACTCCAGCTTCTAATTTATATATCCTGATTTTCTTTCCTGCTGCTGCATGTGAATGTTCCAACACAGAAGACAGCTAAATAGGAATTGTGTCAATATGATTATATGATCTTTTTTATTTCTTTGTTTTTGAGAAGACTGGGTTAGAATAGTGGTAAAGGAAAACAACCGTCTTAAATTAATTACTGTCATAATTTGAAAAATGCCCTTCCTTTTTCCAGTAATTAATTTCAGTTCAAGAATTCAAAAATCAGCTGCAGTGAAGTTTAATTCATGTCTGTAAATGCGCAAGAATGGAAAAACATGCAGCTTCTCATAGGCTTTTAGCAATACATAGAACTGTGTGTATAAATTTCCAAAAAAGCAAATTATAAAGGCTCACATATAAAAGAAGCAAAAAAAAAAAAGATCTTGAATTAAGACTCTCCATTTGTTACTGGTGCAGGAGTGGTATAGTATCTATAGTATCAGATATCACTCACTTTCACTTGCTCCATTGTAACAGCATATACAAATGGGAAATATTAGGTACCTAGTGAAAATGTTACGTGATGCAACTCAACAGCAATTTCATTATAGGAGTCTCTTTACAATGAATAAAATGGTTTCTGCATTTATGTTTTTCAAATTTTCTACCAATACAAAATCTTGCTACAGTAGATTAAACAGAAAACAACAGTTTATGAAATATGACCTCCAAAAGACTAATTGCAGAAGAAATATTCATTCCCAGTCCAATAAATCCTTAATTTTAAATGTCAGCTGCAAAACATAAATCCCTTTAATAGATTTCAAACTGTGGTGACAAAGTTATAATTGTAGGGTCCAGCCCACTCAAAATCAGTCCAATGCACTCGCTTTGCATTAGCCAGTCTTCTGGGTTTTGGGGTTTTTTTTGTTGTATTTTAATCTCATCTCCGATCTTTTAGGAATTTTCCATTGCATTCCTGAGCCTGGTTCTGGATTACTTTTGGCTCAGATTGAATTGAATCTTGTTGCTATTCCTCAATAGATGTCTGGAGTGCAAAGTCTACTTGACCATAACTTTCTGTGTCATTTACTGCAGGGTAGCATGCACAAAAAGACCCTCAAGTCATGTGAAATAAGAGCCTTGACCTCAAGACACAATAAAATTGGTTAGTTTAGTTGTAGCTCAAAAGGTCACTTTTTCTGGGACTGCCTCTGAGGGCTGTTTTAAACTAATTATTACCTTTGATTTTAACTTATCGTTTGTTAAAAAAAGAAAGAAAGGAAAAAAATACAACCCTCAGTTATTATAATTTCAACAGTTTGACTGGCATGTATTTAACATTATGGACGTATGAAAAGACAAGGTCCCTACCTGAGGAGGAGCTTACAGTGTAAATTAGACAGAGAGCACTGTGAATAATAAAAGCAGGCAAAGGAGAGATTTGTATAAGAATGTGGGAATAGTGGGGAGGTGCGTAAGAGAAATATGCAGAGTTGAGAAAAATTCTACCAGTTGACACTAATCATGATACTTTTCTTCCCTGTTCTGTTTTCATGTATGTACGGTAATAGTTTTGTTTTTCTCTGTTTGCTTGCTTGTCACTGAGCTATTCTGCTGCAGAAGCTCTCCTTCAGAATTCTTTTTCTGTTCTAGATTCTAGTACGATAGGTAATATGAGTACATCTTTATTCTTCTGCTCAGCCACGGCAAATAACACTGAAATCCCCCAAAATGTTATATATACTTCCCTTGGCAGTTTTTCCACAGCAGCCTACTGAAAAGTATGATTCACTATTAATAGAAAGCATAAATGAACTTGAAATTCTGGGCTTCTGACACTATCATCTCCCAGAAAACCTCTGACACATCTTTAGAGGTTTGTTTGTTTGTTTGTTTGTTTTTTGTAATAGGATGTTTCTAAACAAAAATGGTGTTTGCTGTCAATTTATTTTTCCTTCTGCCTAGTTGCATTAGACAAACAAAAATATAAAAAGAAGAAAAAAAAAAAAGCCGAACAGCTTCTCTCCACTGTTCTTTAACAAACAGAATGCAATGCCACACAGGCTTTATTCTTTTCAAGTGTTGAGAGTAGGATGCTATCAGAAATAGCAATATCAGAAAAGGTGATGGATCAACCTGAGAAATTAAACTGCAATCAATCAGTAGGACCAGGTGGTATTCATCCAAGAGCTCTGAAGGAACTGGAGACCAATGTAAGTGAGCTGCGAACAAAAATATGTAATTTATCATTAAAAACAGCTACCGTACCAGAGGACAGGAGAGGGGCCGAGGTTGTACCTATCTCTTAAAAAGATGCTAATGACGATCCTGGGAATTATAAACCAGTAAGTCTTACTTTAGTATGAGGAAACTATTCAGGGAATCAGTAAAAATAGTATTCTTGGGCACACAGATGAGAAATAAAATCTGCAGTGCTTCTGCCTACATTTGCTCAACCCTCCTAGAACTACAGGAAAGAGTTAATTAGTTGTCGATAAAGTAGAACCAGAAGACACAATTAATTTAGTGTTTCCAACATCTTATGGTAAGCTTTCTGAAAAGAGAAAAACAGCAGATCCAGAATTAAAATCCATCTATGTTGTAAGTACTGAATAAAAGATGGAAAACAAACCCCAAAATGTCAGAACTATTAGAATTAGAAATTATTCTCTGAAAACATTTTATAAACACTGTCAGATTACTACAACTTCCTAATTAGCTGGTTATGTTAGAGGTGAAGTAACTTACCTCTAATTGTAAAAGCAAGCTGTGTCAGAACCAGACTTCAGTTCATGAGCACCCAAGTTCCAGAGCTGCATTTAGATGACTAGACAGCGTTCCTTTCTCTAGGTACTGCAGAAGAATCAGTGGTCAGTTGAAGCAGAGAAAGAGATTAACTCTGAATTGCCCCTGGGATCAATAGTGGCAATAGTTTTGTTCAACTTATTCATTAGAAAGCTTGGAAAAAATGCTTCTGAAATAAAGAACGTAAAACTTGTTTTCACTGCAACAGTCACAGCCTGCTTTCTGGTATTTAAACCCAGTGCCCATTGCTCTAACAGGAAAATTCATGGGGGTATTTGGCTGTTTATTAAGTTAACTGAATTTAGACAAAACTTGAAGAAATTCCAGAGCAAGTCAGCGAACTAAGATAAAATGGTGACATGATGGCATGCAAAATTAAACAGACTAATGCCAAGGAGTGTGTGCTGGAAAATATTTTCAAGAACTGATGGCTATTAATTAGCACAGGAAAATCTAAGCATCATTTACTGAAAATGCTATCCAGGATAATGGAAGAGCTTAGAAAACATACACAAGCAGGGAAGATATTCAGTATGAACAAAAAGATGGTTAAACATAAAATATTACTGTGCAGTTTCATGAGTAAAAACGGCATTTCCAGAGAGTCTGTTGTATCTTAGCCAGTGGGTTATAAGCAAGACACGGCAAACCAAGGAAACACACAGAGAAATGCAGTAAACATGACTAAAGAAACAGGGGAAAGGACCAAGAAGGCAGATTTAAAAGAAGAGAACAGAATTAATTTAGAAACAGAAAGAGGCAGAAGACTTTTGAAGAGTTTTAGGACCACATAAAATTCCAGTTGATATAGAAGAGCTCAGGTGTTCCTGTCTGGTTTCTTGCATTTTACAAAAAATAGGTGGGAAGCACATTTAATTGCATATATGGAGATGCTTTACTTTCATCAGAATATGTAGTTAAATTGTGGGATTTATTACTTCTGCATTGGATTGAGGAAAAGAGCTTTGGGGCAATGAGGGAGTAAAAATTAGAAAATGAAAACAAAAGGAAATGAAAAGAGGAGGAAAAACCCTTTGCCATGTCCTCCAGTTTCCTGAGACTCTTCAGCTGCTCCTCCACACAAAGAACACATGGCCAGTGATATGCAGGTTTGGTGAAAGGGCATCTCAGGTTGCAGAGGAAGACCTGAGAAACAGCCATCCCATGCAACATGGTTTTCTCTCTAAAACCATTGCTTTTTCAGGCAGAAATCCAAATAGCTGCTGCTATAGGTCTGCCTAAATCCCACGGCTCAGTTTGAAGAGCCCTCTTGGTCTGGGGTAAGGGACAGAATGAGGCAGGAGGAAAGAGTGGCCAAACTTGGAGTCTGACTCTCATATGAAGCCTAGGACTGTGCTGCTTGACATCCTTTCCAGCCCTGCCAGCCTCTCCACAAGCATGCAAACTGTACTCCCCTGAGAGTAGAGAAAGCAGTGGGAACTCGATGTGACTCTCCTTGTGGAATTTCTCAGCACTTTTTTCTTCCTTGGGATTTTTCCCGAGAGATCAGAGTATTTAGCCCTTACTTAGCTTTATCAAAGTATTAGACATTTATTTGATTAAGTATAGCATCTGCAGCCACACTAGCTAGAATAAAAATTATAAGGGCTATCAATCCTCATACTTCAGGGCATAAGCTGATCACCAGCTGGGGTCGAAAAGAAATTTCCCTCTGTGGTATAGTATTGCAATTAGGTGCATTAGGAGGGGGTTATGCCTTCCTCGGTAGCCTCAGGCATTGGCCAGTGTGAGAGGCAGAGAGATCCCAGGCTAGATGGACCACTGGTCTGCTCCAATATGGCAATTCCTTTGTTCTTAGGGCTGAATGTTTCTGCTGCTGAGCCGCCCTACTTTGTCATAATGTCAAAATCCAGCATTAATTATAATTCTGAAAATGAAGGAATATTCATGAATTATTATGTTGGCAATAACCGCGTGTAATGCAATAAAGACAAAAACAGTGTCTGCTGCAGAGTAAAAGGAAGTTGACAGCTTCAAGCACAAGGTGGTTTCTGTTTCCAGTTACCCTCCAGAACTCCTTGCACCCCAGAGTCAACACCTTTGAGAATAATGAAGTAATTACAATTTTATTTTACCATATTCTGACAACAGATTTGATTCAATAGTGTCTGCACAGTTCAGACAAAGCAAAACACTCCAACAGTTTGACTGTAAAATGCTGATAGTTTTTATGTGCTCAAATTGAATCCCCCAAATGGCATGATGGCCTTCTTGGTGAACTAATTTTAAATGAAATTTTCTTTTGTATTACTCTGGTTCCATCGGTATTTTGATAGAAATAAAAAAATAAAAAAATAAAAATAAAAAAATCCAATAGCTGCTTTATTCCTGTCTAGTTCTTTTTCTAAAGCAACTCCCGGAGATGATTGCAAGAGTACATTAAAGGCATGCATTTTCGAAGTTAGTCAGTTGTCAAAGTGATCCTGAAGGTTGACAATCACATTTTAGACAAATACAGAAATCTAAAAGAAATTACAAGCAATTCTGTATTCTGGGCAATGATTTGGTTTGAAAATGCATCCAGTTCAAGGGTTAAATGAAAGCAAAAGCAATCACTTCAACCATGTTTTTGAAGAAAATAAACCAGCTTGATGTAAGCTAAATGAAGGGGGTCTGTGACTTAAAAGGAATGGACAGATAGAGAAAAAGGTCAGAAGATTAAATTTTCCCTAAGGGAAAAGTCATTCTTTGGAATCATTAACCTCCTTCTAGGTCACTACTGAAAAAAACAGCAGGAAATCCTACTGCTCCTAGAAAGATGGGTGCATCGTATACCACCCACTGACCTAGCAACTCTATGGCAAACATAATTGTGCTTACAAATTCTCCTCCAGGCACGCTTGGTTTTACTATGCCCATTTTAAAGCAATATGATCTTTTAGCTGAACCCTGAAGTGTATCTATAAAGACAATATTCCAGGGGCTTGGGATTTTAAAAAGAAGGATCACTTACTTAAATGTCTTTTTTTTTTTAACGGAAAGAAATCTAGAAGCAGAGTTTTGAATTTGAAAGTTGGTCAGTTACATATTTTATCTATTAACCATTCCTCTTTAGGACTGAAATTAATCATGGTCCTTGTCGCGATGCATTTTAGTGACTTTCTGCACCCTAAAGCACATTGCTGGGATCAACTGTATGTTTCAAAGTATCTTTTTGTCTCAAAGAACCTGCATGAGAGTGTGTTTTCAAGGTTTCATTGTCAGCTAATTCTGCTGCCTCCTAGAGAAGTCAGAGAGTAAACAATACACCAAAGAGGAGAATTGGGGTCTCATATAAGAAATCTGGTCTTCCAGAAAGCATTTGGAGGATGTTCTGTAGCATTTATCAGACAATATGCAGATGAACAATTTGACCAGTATCAATGGAAACAAGTTTTTTGTCATGATCAAGGCTCAAAATAAGTGAGGGAAACTACCTCAGGTCAATTTCTACCACAATACCATGTGGAAATGCTCACATCTTCATTGAAAAGTGACCTCCTTTTATTCCCCTCTTGCAACAGAAATAGAACTCTCAATCAACATAAATGCACATTCATATTTGCTTTTGTTGGAAGCCCCAAATCCATCAAGAATTGGCAAGGCAGAGGGATGCCAGTAGCTCTGCAAAGTCCCTTGTCTACTTGGAGACTGTAGGCAAAGCCTGTATCATACTTCAGAATCAAGGACTTCATCTTAAGAACTTGTATTACCGGAAAATATTCTGGCAACTATCATAAAATCTTTTGTCTCTGGTCAGCCAAATTTTTTTCCTAAAAAAAAGGCACATTCAGAAGAGAATTTTAATACAGAGAAAAGACTCCAGCAACTTAGGAGAATGTTACACAGTAAAAACTATGAAAATTTTGGATCATCTATGAAGATATGTCAAATCTCAGGCCTGAACACTGAGCAATACTTTTTCTTAATTTGATGTTGTCTCTTTCAATTCCATTTACATATATGAAGTGAAAAAAGAAAAATACACAGAAACAATCACAACCAATTGACTGCCCTGGAAGCAGAAGGTGTCTTGATTAGCTTAAATTTATGAAATTGTGCATTTCATAAAATGTCACTTTTCACATGTAAGCAACATCTTTGAAGATTTCAGAAGACAATGGCATGACCCCTGGAGAATAAAGGCATTGAAAGAAGTAGCTAAGAGAAAGACAAATAAAACATAGTTTGTGGAAATTAGCACCCTTTACAAAGCCTCAAATAGGACAGAATCACACAGAGCTCACATTCTTCATGAAAACCATGATTTTTACTCATGTTCGCATGACTGAATAGCCAACGAGCAAAAATCTCTTCCTGAATGTTAGCAGCTCAATTACCTAATGTGAACGAGGTACAGGGGTAAGAATTTCCTGATATGTGCATGGCAAGAAAAGGAATCGTATGGCTCGCTAGTTTTCTAGCCAAAATGCATTTCAGAGGCAGGAAATCAAAAACACATCAGAAACCTTGTGAGGAGACTACACACATTCACTCTGCCGATATTAGTGTCTGTCAGGAGGCTGTCAGGCTCAGGGAGCCACAGCTCCCTAAAGCAGTGCTTCCCCAGTGTCTCCTCCCCAAACGTGTGGGTTTGGATCATACTTTGCTAGGAAATAGTGAGGAAATATCACAGTGTTACAGCTGCTTAGACAACTCCCCAAATTCAATACAAACGGCGCTCTGAAACAAAGCGACCAAGGAATGTTGCAGCAGAGCCCTAAGCTGAGCAGCAAGATGCAAGATTTATTATGACACAGTGCAGGGGATATCTGAAATGGAAGTCAAAGCATGAATGTGTCTTTGCCTCCTTCCCCCCCACCCGTCTTCTTTTTTCTTTGTAATTTATATATATATATATGTTATATATAATTTCTTCTTTTCTCAAGTGACATGGCATCTAAAATGATTGAAAATTTTAGGTGAGGATTTCCTAAGATCTTTTCTACTTGTGTTTCCTGTGTTCCAGTGTTCTGTACCCACAGGACACCGAAATGCTGAAATTTCAGCAGTTCATATGTTTGCCTGCCCACCTCTTTAATAAAAGGGTTGTGTTTCTTTTCTGTCAACACCTATTCTTTAGCACACATCTCTGTTATCATTCAGGAAAATGTTGGCATTGCCTTTTGGGGGGGTTTGTTGTTTTTTTCTTCTTTTAAATTCATTTCTATAGCTGAGGTTTTCCTTTTAAGTCCCCTTAATTTCTGTCATCAGTTTCAACCCCAAAGTTCTCACTTTCGCAAGACAATAAGCTATTTTCACACATGTAAAAAGCTGTGTAAAGTGGAATCGCAGATGTCACATTTACATGTTTATGTTTTCTGTTTCTTTTTCTTTCCCGTCTGTCGCTCAGTTCTGCTCTCCAAGTCCAAGATATTTCAGTGGAGCTGAGAGACTCTCAGTTCTCCTGCCCAGAGATCTAGCTTTACAAAATAAGCAGGTATCTCAAGCTACGTGGCAGCTTCGGTTCCAAGGATAAAAGCAACCGCTGTAAAATCCAACAATGACCCCGTGCACAAACTCTCACAGACTCTCACACACGTGACCCGTAAACCAGTGCAGTTAATTTTCCATACGGTCCTGTCCCTTTCTATGTGGAAAAGAAAAAAAAGAAAAAAGAAAGAAAAAAAAAAGAGGCTGTGAAAGGTGAGTTTTTGAAGAAGAAATCCCTGTGAGGCTCCTCTTGCTGAGATTCCCCGCTAGGATTGCAGGGGGCAAGAGAAGACCTGCTTTTGGCTCAGTGCAGTAGAGGCCGTGGGATCTGCCCCCAAATCTGGCAGCTCGGTGGGATGCCGTGACCTCTCACCCTGGCGCCTTGGCAGCTCAGCTCCATTGTTCCCGGGGGCAAGGGGCTGGCGAAGCCAGGAGGGGGGTGAACATCGCCACAACTTTTGTGGCTCTGGGAAAGGACACCACCTCCATGTGGAGATCTGGAAGATGTGAGCTGGCCCATATTTATTGACAGCATTCAAGATTTCCAGGGTGCTCAGGTAATATGAAAAAGAACGATGAAAGTAGAAAGATGCACTCACTCGAAGTGGCACGTGCAAATTTAATCTGCCTCCTCCAAGTATTCTTGCCTGCATGTGCATGAGCTCCTGGTATTCTCCCTTCAGCTCAGGGAAGCAGAGAGGCCACGAGCGAATCATTCTACCCTGAGCTCCAGTTACTTGCTCCACGCTAACCTGCAGCTACCTCCTTCTCAGATTTTTCAAAGGCTCCTAATTTGGCCAGATCAGGGTCTTTTTTCACAAGAACAAAAAAAAGCTCATTGCTGTCACCAAAAGTGACACCCTCCCCATACATCTCCCTCCCCCTCCTGCACATCCAATTATCAAGTCTCTTTTCCAACGTATGAGATCTCTAGAGCTTCTCAATGAAGGGTTTGTAATAATTCTTTTAACATGGCAAAACACCACATTATTCCCTAAACATTAATGTTGCATGAATGCGAGACTTCTTTTCCCCATGAAATTTCCTTTTTGATTTTACAAAACAGAAAGTGCAATTTAAAACAATGCTAATGGAGCTCATATCTTCCATGATCTAAAATTATTTTGTGCAGTGCCAATAACTAGCTTGCTAAAAATGCTTGTCTGAGGAACCAACCTGACCTTGAACAAGGGCTCTCAAGCCCTTTCTTTCATGACAGTGTCCTTCCGAGCACCCAGTAAAATATCACATAGTCTTTGGCCATTTGCATACTGAAAGACCAGAGTTCCACATTTCAGATCTGCGTAACACCCTATGCCACTCAAACACTTGTCACTAACTAAATTCCCACCTATTGATATGTTTACATCCTACCCATGGAGTCTTTCAGTCGTTGTTCAGGACATGGACCATTTCTTCCCTCTATGGTGCTTCATCCAAGTACAAATGTCTGAACTCTTGAGCAACATGAGGTACTGGAACATTTACTTGGAGCAGAAGGCCATGGCACATTCAGGAAGGCAGACACAGAAATGACAGAGGGGCTGTAGAAGTTTTCATGATTTTGCACCCTTTTGGAGATGTGAAATCAAGGGGTGTCTGGCCAACAAAACATATAACCAAGAGAAGATTCACTGAGGAAAGACAAAATGGATATGCTCAATTAACTCCAACAAAATTACATCATCTGAGGAACTATTTTCTTTTTCGTTGAAACCAGCATCTTGCCATTTCTGTCTGTGGAGTTAATATTTAAAGACTAGAACTGTAATACACTTCAAGACACTTTTTTGATTTCATGGGGTCACTCTACTATATTTTCTTGTTTATGTAAGTTGTAAATGATGCATCTGATACATCCACCCTGAAAACTGAGTTTTTAACCAGTTCATGTCATTATTAAATCTTAGCACTACATTCCATGTTGACATCTCATAAAAACACCTCCATGCCCAGTTTTCTGCTTGGGTGTCATCACTCAGTGATCATGAGAGCATGAAACCAGATGCTGTTCCAGGTCGGTGTAACTACGGTTTGGCTAAACAAAAATAAAATGGCTTTTCATGCTTATTGATCTTGATTTTTTTGGCCATTCTTACACTTCATTGCCTTTAAGCTCAGTAAGGATGTGCTTTGTAAAAGGAACTGAAGTTTCTTTTCTCAGTGGATTAGACATTTCACATTTTAGTGACTCCCACTAACATTTCCATTCCCCCCTCCCAAAAGCAGCCCTTTCCATTGACTTTAAAAAAAAAAAAAGGATTGATCTTTAAGTAATACATATGATATTAGTTTTTCCGTTTTAAAATAATCACATTATTGCAGACATTTTAATAGCTGTAGAGGTTGCTATGTATTAACATGATTCATGGTCCTTGACAGCAGTGTCTCTGAAAATCCCACAGGAATGCAAAATACAAAACTCCACACACGTTCAAATTTTACTGCCTGCAGCTAAAAGAGGGGAAAAAAACTTAAAACTGTTGAAACCCTTCAACTTTAAAAGCATTAATAGATGGTCCCAGGGGATTAAATCTAAATCTTAATGTGTAAAAATCAAGTTAATAACCACAGAGATTAATATGGTTGCATTTGATTATTGTGATAATGCAAACAATTAGTACTGCTAAAGTGAGATATATTAGCCTCCTACTTGCCCCACACACATCTGCAAAGCATTGGAAATAAATGGAAATAAAACATTTTGCTCTGAAAGGTTTTTCTTTTTTCTTTTTTGCCTTTGTCTTATTTTCTCTGTAGCTGACTCATTTTTAAACTATAATTGTTAACATTTTATTTTTAAGCCTCTCTTTTTATAAGGCTCTCATAAAATTGGTTGCCATAATCATTCATTCCATATTGTCAGCAAATTATGCATTCCTTGCCAATACCAGTAAATAAATAAATCTTCTAGATAAATGACATGACACTTTTTTCCCCCTTCTTTCTTTTAAGGACAAAAAAAAATGCCATGCAAATGTATTAGCCTGAGGAAAATAAAAACTTCTTCCTAGTCCACTGTTGGTTTAATCCAGAGTGCCCTAGGAATGGAACCAGGCATCTAATCCAATCTACATTATAGGTGGAGTTGGAAGTGCCACCTATACTTAATGCTTGACACTTCCCATTATAAAACCCTTTTTTCAGTTGCAAATAACTGTGCCAGACTTTTCAGTGTTCGACTAAAATTCCCCTTGCTGGATGAATGCCTCACTTTGATTTATTTGTTGTTCTAAAATTTTAGTGCAAAACAGCTCAGCAATTTCCAAGAACAAGATTATAGAAATTATATTATTTTGCCTACATCAAAAAAAAAGTCCTCGCAACCATTCAATCGATTAACTCTAATATACCCATCCCTTGGAGCATGGACATTACATTTGGCATAGAAGAGGACCTGCCTGGTGTCAAGAATATGAAAACAGACCGACTTTGGCTAAATGTTTAGCCTTTGCTCAAGTTCAGTAGACATTCTCAGGAATTTGGCAGCAATGTCCTCCAAAGTCTCTGTCTGTACCAAGCACACTCCAGCTCCCAAGCTGCAGGCTCAGAGCAAAACTTGCCCTCTTATTGCTGCTCCTAAATTCTGTGGTTTCATGTGTTTAGGCAAGGGATGCAGGACTGCAGGGAAGTGGAGGCAGAAACCTGGGATTAGATGGCAATGATTTGAGAGTGTGGAAGGAAGACTGTCCTCCTGGCTTGGCAAGAAACATGTTTGCAGAAGGAAAGGAAGGTCAAGGAAGAGGTCCAAGGGAGAAGCTTGGTGACTTACTGCCTGGTGGGATGGTAGAAGATTGAAAGCAGGATGAAGAACAAGGGGATGAGAAACTGGGACTGGAACTGAGGTAGCTAAAAAGCAAGCTGCATATGAAAATCCAGTGAGAAAAGCCTGATGGTGGAGGAGGTTCAGGGACCAAGGCTGGAGGGTTGGAAATGGAACAGAATAGGCCACTCGCTGCTTGTATCTGGGAGCTGGGATGGACTCCAATAATCTGGGGTTACCCCCTATGCACCCAAGAAATCACCCACAAGGTGAATGGCTCATTCCTCTTAAGTGCTGGTGTGCAGGCAGGATAGCATCGACCACCTTCTGCTACCTTGAGTGGCTGAGGTCAGCCCTATAAGTCTGAAGATTTCAGTCCTGCAGCTAAGCTGTGGAGTTTTCAAATTGCCTTTTTAGAGAAAGCTATAGGATAGTACATGAGAAACCTTCAAAAGATGAGTATCACACAATAAAGCTTTTGAGATGTAGGAACAATTAAAATTATTTATGCAGCCCTAACTTGTCCTCCCCTTTTTTGTTTTTCTGCAGTATGACATGGATAGACTTTTATCTGACAATCAGTTAGGAAAAGCAGCAGAGAAAGATGAATATATGATGTATTGCAAGGCTGGAGAATTAGGAATAAGCATGCAGGACGAGGAGGGAGGGCTTCCTAGATGATGTATTAGAATGTTGTCCTACACAGAGGGGTCTGTCCTTGCCTTTTCCTCACCTGCAATGCTGTGGAAACACCAAGACCAGGCTGTTCATTTATGGTTACTTTCTATGTTCGGAGAGCATTCGACTTGGCACTCCAGCAGTCTCCCTTCCCAAGTGCTGCTCGTGACTCCATCTGAGCTGTGCACTGACAATACACGGGACTGTGCAATGCTGAGCTCTCTGACAAACCAGGCTGTGGTGACTTAGCTTGGCCCTCTAGAATTAGTGTGAATGCTGGCCTTATTTAAAGTCTTGTTGCCTCAGTTCCCCTTTTGAAAAATGGGAATAACACCAACTTACCTCTTGCATGAGTGTTGTGAAAATGAATGAATTACTATTTATGAAGTACTGTAATGATGAGTGCCCATGAGGAACAGCCCATGAGGAAATTAATTATTCTATCTTTGGAACAGGGTTTGAATAGTGAGCAGTAAATAGGATGTAGGGCCATTACAGTGAATAATGAGAATGAAGCAGATGAATAGCATCCACTCTGTGCAGTGAATGAGGCAAGGGCTTGATGAAGAAAACAGGAAATATTGTGGTGGTATGGTGGAAGACCATACCAAGGTGTATGGTGGAAGAAGGTAACTCTGCCATATAGCAGCTCTGGAGTGCTTGGGCCCATGTCACTATCACCCCAAACCCTTCCCGGCTCTGATGATGGACATGTACCACACAGCCTAACATGCCCTGTGAGCTCACCTTCCCTCTCCGATGGTTCCTAACACAGTTTCTGAGTCCAGCCAGCCCCAGTCTCCTCCCATCTGACTCACAGCTCCAGTTTCCTTGCTTGGCCAGGCCCTGACTCAAAAAATGTTTCAGCTTCCCTCCCTTCATCCACAGCCATTAACCCCAGTTCCTATAATAACAGGAAAAAGCACATTCCTAACACAGAGACACCTTCCTCTGTGAAAAATCCTAACGCAGCTCAAAACCACACCACAGCAGAGCTTCAAAAAAGACAAGGAATAATCAGAAAATACGCACAAATATGTGCAAATATACAAATCTACATACATTTTCTAGCCTCAGCAGCAGCTATAGGTTTACAATGTCATCAGAAACTTTCCAAAATTGATTCAATATGATTTCAGCCCAGTATTTATTTGGAGTGATATAGATTAGAAATTACAACTGAAAATAGGATTTCACCCTAAAATACCTCAGCAATCACAATCATAATATCTGGCAGTCCTTATCCTTCTTGCGTAATGTTGTTAATACTGGCATGCTTAAGAAAGAGAATTCAAATGCCTGTTTCCTGGCCTTGTAGCTGGAATGTAAAGATGTCTATACGGTATACTATTTTTTTTTCATAAAATTACCTCAGCAGTAAGAACAAATCAAAACCAAATCCCAGTGTAGCTCATACTAATTTCAGGTATGCCAAACTTTAAAGAAACCAATGGAAAAAAACTATGAGTACCTTTTAACCACCAAGCTCAGGTTTGAAAACATATTTTCAGATCAATTCCCCATTTGTTTCATTACCTTTCAAGCCCTGTGCCTCTCAAGATAATCTAAGGCAAGGGATAATCCAAGATGTCTCATTTTAGGTGCTGAATTTGTAGCTCATCTCTGAGTGAGTTTCTTAAATTCAAGATTTTATAAAGGTTAAGTTTGTCAACTTTAAAATTGTCTGCAAAGGATTAATGACTATTTTGAACCCTTGGAATTAATGGTTCTACTGTGCTCAGTGAGGGAAAGAAACTTTAAGAAAAAAAGAGAAATATTTAGGAAGGAATGTCTCTCACTGCTATGCAAGCCCTTTTGTGAAAGGGAGGGGAAAACCCCAGCTTTTGGCTGGTGCTGGTGGGTGGGAGAGCCCCAGACCAGCAGCTGCATTCCCCCTGACTGTTCAGAGGGATATGTGCAGTTGATGCTGGTGCCACCTTTTATGCAAGATGCTTGACAAGCAAGACATGAAAGAAGAAAAAGGAAAGGGAAAGAGACCCAGCTTCATCATTCAAACCGTTACTTCTGCCTTGGCAAAGAAATAACCAGAAGGAAGGAAAACAGCAAACCAATCTGGGGCTCTTTTGTTCTTCCACCTTGACAAGGATGGAGTCAGGAAAAATAAATACCAACCAGCAGCAAGTGTTGCAGCTCATGTGGAGGAGTGGAGTAGCTGTGCAGTCAGGATCAAAGATCAGAGAGTCTTTAGTACTGTGGCACTCGGCTTTCTGGTTGTGCACTGCAAAACCAGTGTCAGGTGGCACACACAGAGCTCCATGTAACCAGTGTCACACAAGCAGTGTTCACACCTTCAGCATGTGATTGGGGTGTTAGCATTATAGGCTGAATGGCAAATCCATGAAACCTTTTGATCTGTTCTTCCAAGACAGCCCAGGCACACCACTGTCCTGCTTTTACATGCCTGCCAATATCTAGTACAAGTGAGATGGCGTGGTCTGCTCCAAGCAGTACATTTAATCCCCTACCCTTGTGAATAAATAACACTAATGATTTGCCAGACCCATCTGCATTTTGTGCATTTCACTCTTGAAACACCACCCCAGCAGGCAGTATGAGCTTCATGTTTATCTTGGAGTCTGTGAGGCTGGTCAGTGCCTTGTCACTGTGATGAAGGTCCAAGTAGTCCCAAACACAGTAGGCAGAAAGGAAGACACGTTGAAGAGTCTGTCTTACTCCTAATGATGCGTGAGAAATTGATCTCAAGTATTGGCACAGAATCTCTTGGACTGATCTACTCAGAAAACACTATTATTGGGAGAGGCTGTAGAAACAGACTTCATGGATGATCTCCAGGCTTGATGACCTTTGCTGTGACATATCCTGCCATAACACATGACAGAAAAGAGACCACTTTGTGACATTCATTTCACTGACTCAGCACCGGAAATGTGTGAGCAAGGGCACAAAGGAAGGTAGTCCATCATTGGGGAATCCTGACAAGGTGAAAATCCAGGACTCCTTTGCATCCAGGGTGCATGACCTTGGCATCATCTAACCCAGCCAATTCACTAGTCTATCAATCTACATGTATTATTTACTTGTTCCAGTGCAGCAGTGTCTTGCTTCATATAACTGCTGCTAGTCCCTATTTCCTCCCAGCTAAACTCCCCTTCTGCTTCCTATGCTGCATTCAGGGTTGGGGAGCAGGATAGGCTTCTTGGAAATGGCAAACATCCTGAATCAGGCATAAAAGCTGCCCTGGCAGCTAACCATAAAATGGCTTGGGTTGGAAAGAGCCTTAAAAATCATCTAGTTCCAACCCCACCGCCGTAGGCAGGGACACTTTCCACTAGACTCAGTTGCTCAAAGCCTCATCCAACCTGGCCTTGAACACTTCCAGGGTTGGGGTATCCACAACTTCTCTGGTCAATCTGTTCCAGTGCCTCACCACCCTCACAGTAAAGAATTTCTTCCTCATATCTCATCTAAACCTACTTTTTCAGCGTAAAGCCATTACCTCTTGTTCTGTTAGGCAAATTTTCTCTTAGCCACTAGGAACAGGACACAACTGTATCACTGGCATTGGTTTTGGTTGGTTTTCTTCTTCTCTCTACCCTTCATTGTTCAAAGATTTAAGGAATTGGGGCCATCATTCCTTTTACATTAAGCTGCCAGGTTGCTAATGTTCCCATGGATGGCTTCCTATATGCTCCAGATGTTTCTCGGAACAAAGTGAGCTTGGCAGGGTGACACCGGAGGTAAGTGGGAAATAAATCAGCCGGTGGAATGGGTGGCTGAGGTGGCGCCTGGAGCAGCAGCTACTGCTCTAAGTTGCCGTGGGTAAGCACCAGAGCAGGAGAGACACAAATTCCCCAGGATCTCTGCTGAGCAGGGTCCTGTGTCCTCAGTGGAATAAGGGAAGTGGAGCAGAGTGAAGGCAGGAAGTACGAGGGTGTGGAAAAGAGGCCTGGGAGGTGAGGCCAGAGGAGAAGGTGAGGGGCTGGTGGTGTGGAGTCGGTGGCGGGCAGTGATGAGCAGCGGTGCAGCGAGCGGGCAGCAGCAGCAGCAGCAGCAGCAGCAGCAGCAGCAGCACCAGCACCAGCAGCACCAGCAGCAGCAGCAGCAGGGGTGCCCTCTCGCCTTGCTGCAGCCCCGTGGTGCCTGTGAGCCGTGGCAGGCCGCAGAGCAGCGCGGCTCCTTCCCTCAGCAGCCGGCAGGGCCCCCGGGGCAGTGCCCTCCTGGCCTGGGGTGCCCGAGGCCCTCTGGAGCAGTGGCAGGGGGCCACAGGCAGGGCTGGGCTCTGGGTGCCCTGCAGGGTGACACCGGCCTGGTGACCTGACCCACCTGACAGTGCTTTTCATGGGCATGTATGAAGAGAGGTGCCTGGATAACCTGGAAGGTGCTGCCTTGGTCGGAGAGTGGGGGCAGTGCAGGAGGTGGCTTTTGCCCCAGCTGACAGAGTAGGAAAACCAGCTGGGTTCCCAGTCAGGGCTCCAAGCAGGTTTGCTGCCAGAAACCAGGCATCAGGGATTCTGCACTGGGGAATTTTGTCAGTGTCTGTGTATTTAGTCAGATTTTCCTGTAATAAAACTACGTTTTAGACACTGTGATTTTGATAACATGGGAACTGGCACATAATTTATGTTTCCAGAGCTGTTTTTCCTGATCCTGAAGGAGCTGCTTCCCCAATATTTTTCATGAACAAACCTTCATTTTGTCTTTCAGCACTTTTGTTTTCCTGATAATTTTTAACCATTGTTTCCAGTGCCCTTCTCCCTGGACTATGCCCAGCCGCAGTGGCCTGGGTTTGTAATTATGGCAAAAACTTGTCTCATGACTAGGCGATGACTAGAGATAATTCCCCAGAAGAAACACCTACAGAAGAATGCCATTTCTGCACTTTTCCTCTCATTTTGCTTGGATTCATCAGGCTGCTGCTCATCCATTGCTTATTATTTTTAACCCTTCAGCTGTATCTTTTCTTTTGAAATGAAATAATTCTAACTATTAGAGTGCATTTACAATACAAAATCTGCTGTATTTACCATAATACTCCCTAAAGTCCTTAAGTGACTATAATTCACAAATTAATATCAACTTACTTGCTTATCTCTGAGTTTGTCAGTAAAAACAGTATGTGGGTCTGACTCATCCTGTATGAACAACGAAAATATCTGAACCTCTTCCAGCAGAATGGCAGGAGGTGGTGTGCTTCTATGTGATTTTAGATTAAGATGCACCTCCACTGGAGAGGAAATGCAAAGTCCTGCACTCAGCAGGAAAAATTGCTGGAACTCCGTCTTTTCTTTTGGGTCAGTTTGCTTCATAGCTTAGTGTCTCAATGGCAAATCTGGATGATGGCATTTTTTATGGCCAATATTTAGGATCTAGGGATTTAAATCTCAAATATTCATGACATAATCTGGATATAATTAGAAGACGACTAACACATTTTCACAAAAAAACACAACATGCATTTTAATGCTTTTCTTTATTTTTTTTCAGATGTCTGCGTTAGAGGAGAAAAGAGCTAAATGAAAATAACTTATGTACAGTGAAAACAGGGCTACGGTGTTTTCTGGCACAAGTCATGCATCTCGTCAGGGTGAAAAGCTTTTCACACCACAAGACACATGTTTGACTGTGACTTATCATTTCCAGGTTAGGGACATACTTGAGTTCCTTGACATGCTATAGACCATTCATCATTTCAACCTGTGCTACTCTTGCTTTTAAGCTAACTTTTTAGTGCTAGTGAACTTGATTTAGAGACGTCAGCAAAGGAGTGACACAGCTTCCTCTAGCATGGTAAGTGCTGTGTTTCAGTGTGCTGTACACACTCAAATTCACTGTGCCCTCACCCCGCAGTGTGAACACAGAGGTTCCTACAATGTGCCAGTTTTTGTGTGCATGTGCATGTCAGGCACATACTGGGCCACAGTATCATGCCTGAGTCTGTGAGTCAGCTGATGCATGAGCTGAAGGTGAAAAAAATGCTATTGCTCCAGTTAGATAGCAGCAACCATAAGTCACCCTTAGGCATTCTCGTCTGGGGAGAAGGGAGAATGACACCGTAGCTGTGGAACGACCAATTCTCCTTGAGCTGTAAGAGCGGAACAGCTAAGGTGTCCTCTGGGGAATCCTCAACAAATTCAATGGGTACTTTCAGCTGGCTTTCAAGTGATTCTGTGTAGCTGCTTAGCTGTAGCTCCTCTGTGGGACTAAGACCAAACTCTGCACGTGTTGGGGGGGGGGGGGAGGGGAGGTTCTATTCACAGCAAAATTAGCAGTTCCACAAGATAAACAAGGATTAACTTTTCACTTTTTTTTTTTTTAAACTTTGGAAAAAGACAGCTTTACTTTTTTTTTGAGGGGGGGGAAGGGTAGAAAGACAACAGTAGCAGAAGGATCCTATCTCTGCCAGCTTCACCTCTGCACAGTGCCCACACGTGATTTCAAGCACAGTGTAAGCATTGATGTTGTGGGTATACCTCTAAGAGATGTAACTGAGATATTCAAGCAGTCATTAGCACTTTGGACTCTGGGTCAATCCAAAGATCCACAGAGGAGGAATGGGAGTCATGAATATTTTGGTCAACCTAAGGGGATTTAATGTAAAAGGTTATTTTATATACTGGTGTACACCTAACTAGTGCCAGAAATTAACTGTAGTATTGCATCAGTGACCTTAATCCTAGTAGTAACTAACAAAAAGTCTACTTCCCCTCTGTGGTGTTAAACCTCAACACCCAGGTGTGCTGCAGTTCACAGGGGTGCCTGGAGGAGCTCAACAGCTTTGAACCATGAGCGAGCAAGAAAACAAGGGGATCGCCTGTTAAGTGGGAGCCTATTTATGCTGCTGAATTGTAACGGTATGGCTGGAACCTGTAGTTCTCTCTTCTTCCAGCCAGCAATGCTTCTTGTGCACCAGCTGCCATCTGTGGCATAAAGGGGAGCCACTGGGCTCTCCAATGGTTATACTGATGCTTAGTCTCAGACTGAGTCCAGGATCAGGCCCAGGCTGCTTCAGGGACCCAGGATGCATAATTTCTGGCTCCCACACAGCCTTCACCTGCAAAGCTCTGAGCAGAGTCCAAAATATATTTTGCATACAAATTAATGAGATACATTTATAGCACCCCTTAGACAGCTTTATTCTGTTAGTGCTTACCTTTATTACTGTGTAACATACTCAGCTCTCATTGTCATAAATTGTGCTCTACTTTTGAAGGGGGAGAATAATTCCGTATAAAAGATAAATAAATACGAGGAACAAAATGTTGTCAATTCCTGTGTGGCTACCAAAAAAATGGCAAAGTCATCCCATACCTAAGTAAAACCTCAGTTCTTGACACCTAGTAATTAGAATCTTCCATCCAACTTCAACATGCCCAAAGTTGGCATACTTAGGAGCATCCCTGTGCCTCATGTGTGCTTGAGATAGTAGGATAGGGCATGGACCACTGCATCCTAGGGGCTTCCACAGACTTAGAAGCCTCTGGGAATGGTGCTGTTGTGGCTTTGAAATCATCTGTACAAGCTAAGTAAAGTTTTTTCATCAGCAAAATCCAGATGATTCCAAAGATAGGTAGCACAGTTAAAAACAAATGGTTGAAAAAATAGCTTTCCTCTGCACTTGGCCAACCTAACCTGTGGGTTTCTGCTCTGTGATGTGGAAGTGTCCACGGTGTTGGCAGGACATTTGCGGTGCTTGCTTTTGTGCATTTTCATATGTATGTATTTAATAGCTAGGGGCTACTGTTTCTCGCTGTGCCCAGGCCAGTGAGATATTGCTCTGCCTGTCTTGACTTCAGTTTGTCCTGGACTAAGTGATGGCAGAAGCTCTGCTCTGCCGCCTCGCCAGCCCCTTACCCGTCTCCACTAAAGCACAAGTCTCATCCCAGCAGATTAAGGTAAATTTCAATCAACAGCACTTTAAATGAGTAAATTGGACAATGAACTGCAATATCTGAGGGAGGGTGAACACAGGCATTTTGCTGCTTCTGAGGTTTCCTCCAGGCAGGGAGAGGGGCAGGGCATCTAGGGGTAACCTGCTTCCTTACCCCAATGTGATTCACCGGGGCTCGTGAGTCACAGCCATTAGACATCAGGGGAGCATGTGTGAAGAGGTATTATTCTATGTGAGTGAAGGTTGCAAAATTGGATTCTATTGTAGGAAAGCTTTTAAGTTATATTAGCCTATGTCTGCGAAGCATTTGTAAAAATTTCACTTTCTCTAAAAAAATACAGTTTGATCTAATTTTTTACAAATACACAGAAAATATGAACCACCTGGACTTTATAGGAGTTCTCCTAACACACCATTTTTAGCAAAAGCTCCCTCATTTCATGGAATTTTCCCTGTACTTTGCAGCAGTACGAATTGCAGTGATGGATATGGATGCCGGAGATGACCCACGCACCACTGGGGACCCAGGCATTTCTGGGCAGTGTCATGGAGACCCCTGCTCTCTGCAGGCAGAGCTGCTGGTGTTTGGCCATTCATAGTGATTAGTAGTGAATGCTTTGAAATGCCTCATCAAAATATTTAGTTTAGTCTTTTATTATAGTCTTGCCATGCTCGACATAGGTTCTGCACTGTCTTCAGATAATACACCCTCCTTTCCAGTCCTACAAATGTTTAATGATACATAGACAAAGTATCAAGGAAAATAGCCCAGTGTAGCTAGTCCTGTCTTTTCAGAAAAAAATGGCATTCTTGGGATATAGGATAGCATTAAAAAAAACCACCTGAATTCTGTATTTCCTTACAGACTCACTATTGTCTACCGTTCGTAACTAACTGCATTTATGAGTAATGGAATAATTCCTTACATGTGAGGATAAATGTATGGTATTACGGCATAATCAGGGAGGATGTATTTCAGCAGAGCTTTGAGTAAGTGAAACACTGCAATTCGGAGGTTATCTGGAAGATCAAATCCCCAGTCAGAAGGCTATATTGTTGCCTTCATTTTCCTTTCCCAACCCCATGAAGGCTTAATTGGCAGCTAGCTTACATTGTGATCATCTAGCTTCTTAGAATTTTCTTTTTTTGTTACAGATTTTTTTTTTAATGAGCATTTTCTCAAGGGAATTAATTATTACTTTGACTGGTATATTCATATATTTCTATCAAGAAGTTTTATAAATTACCAAACTCTTGACACAGTGTGCAACCATAAAAATCAGAAAGAATATCTGTAGTTCTTTCTAATCCCATTAAATAATTTTTTTAAAATCTGAAGCTTATTCTCCTCTTTGTTAAGTGGCAACATTCAGTCAATTGCAGCTAATATCTAATGTGCATGTGCTGTGACACTGCTACAGGTTTACCAAAGCTGCCCTGCAAGAAGAAATACATGTCACAAAGTTAAATGAGCTCGAATGAATGAAGAGTTTCATCACTGCATGGGCATCATTTCTGCAGAGAGAATGCTCACTGCAGACTTGATTTTTTCTACTTTGTTTACATTTTATGCAGAGCTTTTAAAGGCATGCTCACTGTGAGACACTCTGTGGGAAGGCAAAGTTTCGGTACCAGTTACAGATTTAGAGGGGTCTATGTCCCAGGGCCTCAACTCAGTCTTTAGACAAGCAAACTTCAGTTAGTTCAAGGACTGAGACAAGCCCGAAGGCTTTGGCAGTTACTTACCTGCAGACCCTTAAGGAACAAAATATTCCATAGCTGTGTTCCTCCGGAGGCAAGACCAAGTGTAACAACAGCCATATGCCTGTTTGAGTCCATTCTTGATCCATGGGGAAGATGCTCTGTACCCTTCCTAAGCCTAACAAAACCACTCTTTTGCATCCTTTTTCTCTGACTCCTTGCTGCCATTGCCTATAATTTGCATCCTTTTTTTCCTGCATAGAAGCAACTGTCACAAAAGACTTTGGGTTTCAGGCATATGCATCATCATTTGGTGCCCTTCCCAGTCAAGGTTCTAGGACAGAGCCTTCCAAGCCCTGTGTTTGGTTTGGTTTTGCTTGCAGTAAGCTCTCTGTTGAGCTAGTTGGTACAAGGAGGAGCATGGGGATGTGGGTCCTGCCAGCAGCCTGGGCTCTCCCCATCGAGGTCCTTTCCCACCAGTGAACCTTCAGCAGGGAGGCCTGGAAGTCTCCAATGTGCATTAATGAGGAGGCACCTTGTTCCCTTCTACTTTCTCTCCTTTCTGACTGAACTGGCTTGCCAGAATTAAAGTTACCCTCGGTGTTCAAGTTACAGCTTTCCTAACAAATGAAAACAGCAATTAAGGCTGCCACTTCATTCCTAAGTCACACCATTTTGTCTAATTGCAATATATATAATACATAAGATCATGCTGTGCTGGGGGATATATATGCAATAACCGAACACAGTGGCATGATTTAGGACAGACTGGCTTTGAATTTCTTTGTGTGAGCAGGTGGTGTTTCCACACCGCCTCAAATATATTCATCGTGACACTATAAGGTCAAACTTACCCCTTCTGAGGGCTTGGCTTTATTACTAGTCCACAAACTTCAGATGAGGCTCTCTTTCTAGGCTTTCCAGAAGGTATTCCCTGGTTTGCTCTCAGCTTGTCCGTCCAGTGGGTATTTACACAGGTCTTATGTTTTAAGGGACCTCCCAGGGCTACTTTAAGAAAATTGCAATAGGTAAACTAGTTCCTGCTAAGATGTTACTGTCCATCAGCTGAGAGGGGGTAGTCGTCAGTGTGTTCCTTGCCCACACCATCTGTCAAAGAAAGTATTAGCTTACACCCTCATATGCCTTATAGTGGAAGAAAGGCAAATAAAGTGCTCATAACACCCACTTTAAGAAAGGGGAGAAAGTGCTTGCAGTAACTACATGCCCTATTTTAATATAATCTCAACAGTATGCAATCCTCTAGGAGAAAGGCACTGAGGTAAATGAAAGATGGGACAGGCTCCAAGGTGAGTTTGCCAAAGGCTGATCGTGGCAGAGTAACTGGATAGCTTTCTTCTCTGAGATAACAGATTTTCTTGACTAAAGAAATGCAGTAGGTCTCATCTCTATGGACTTGTGAAAAGTAGGTAATAAGGTGCCACATGGGAAATTATTAGTTAAGCTGAAGAATATGGGAATTAGTTCAAAAAGTATAACGTGGATAAGAAACTAACTAAAAGGAGATGTCAACTGATTGTGTTGAAAAGGGAGACTCAGTCCTGGAATGAGGTTACCTGTTGCCAGGATGTGGGCTTACAAGGTTACTAGGACCTAGCCTTTATTTGTGAGCTTCATTTTGAAACTGTGGTGCAAAAAGTAGGACTGCACTAAAAAAAATTAAAATTGCTGGTCACAAAAATCTGTGAGACATCATAAATGAGGAAAGAGCTAGAAGAAGAGAACCACACCCAAAGTGCAAAATTGTGTACTTGGAGGTCAATATTGCACAAACATTTGCTTTTCAGCTAGAAATGGCATTGGAAAGACTAAGAAGTTCTTGTTGGTCCTGCTGTGGCTGTAAGTTGGCAGAGAGATGGAGATGGTAGCCGTAACCCCTACATGGATGATAGCTTCCACAGAGGCACAGATAGCTTCCAGCAGTGTCAGCAGCACTATAAGGGTCGTCTTCCAAGTTCAGCGAGCAGCTCCGGGTGTCCAGGACCTGACTTCTGAGGGAGGGGCACAGAAAGGCTACAAGGCATGAGGGGAAACAAGAACACATCTGGCTAAGAGGCCACACGAAAACATCACCTGTGCAGTCTAGTAAAACACAGGCTGAGAGGGGAGCTAATTGTTCCCTGTAAAACGTCAAGGGGGTAAATGCCAGGCAAGAAAAAATAGGTGTTACGCCTAAAGGATGACATTGTCATAAATATGAATACACAGACACAGACAGACAGACACACACACAGGCACACACAAAGAGAGATATATATGTGCTGAATAAATCTAGGCTAAATATTAGAAGCAGGTTCTAACCATTAAAGACTTGTGTTTCTAAAACAGTCTTCTGTCCAAAGTTATAAACCATATCTAATTTCTTTTAATAGGGGACCTGATCAATTTCTGAAATGGAACTACATGACAATAATTGATTATAATTATCACAGGGGATAAGGCTTAGTGACCAAAGATGTATTTTCTAGTTCTCTGCTCCTATGAACTGATTTTTCTCGGTTTAAGATTTTGCTTTTCTAAGACTGTTTGACAGACTCAATAGAGAAATAATTTAAAAAATACATTGCATTAGTAAAAAAAAAAAAAAAGTGTTAAAAATGTAACCTGTTTTACCTACATGCTTGTTGGTGATGATTTGCTCCTTGCCATCTCTATGTAAAGTTACTTCTGTTAAGGGGATTCTCAGTCTTTTACCTCTGCCTTCAATGCCGCATTAAAAACTGAGGGCCCAAGGGGAATAATGTCATTCTGCTATGAAAAATATACTAAATAAGGGTGGAAATATTCATGGAGATAACTCTCCTAAATGCAGATACCATGGAAATGTCTCCTTTTAACATTTGTGTCAAATGTTTCAAATTTGGAGCGGTGCAACTTCATGCCCATTTTTGTCATTTTGAATTATCGTGTTCGTTCTTTTGCTATATCTGTACTAATCTTTTCCTCCCCAGATTGTCTATGTCAGTTCAGATTCCGACCCCACACATAGCCAAAATGAGCCAATGTCAAGCCAGAGCTTGCACAAGGAAACAAGGTGGGTAGAGACATTGAAATTTTAACCTTTCATTGCTGGTACTTCCTCTAGTGGGAAAATAAAGTGGGAAAATAAAGTGGGCAAAATGTTCAAATATGTGATTTTAGCACAGGTGGATTGGTGGATATTTTTATACAAAGATGGTAAATTTAGTCCAAAGGTTTTTCACTGTGTGCACTTGTCTCCATGATCGGCTTTTGCACATTGGTGCGTGCTAATCAGTGATTAGGGAATAAGGTGAGCATGACTGGTAAAAGATAACTGGAGAAAGCTCTTAAAAAATTCAAGGCCCCTTCCCATGTGTGATTTTTCCTAAATGACTTTGGCTTGCTCCTTCCTGAGGTGCATTGTAGGGGAAGGGTTTGAAGTTCCTTGAATTTGCATGTCTTTGCTGGTCAAAGTCAGAATTCTTTGTTTCCTGTACATTATGGGAGCACATAAAGAAAAAAAAAAACCCTACCCACTCATACACACAAAGTGGGCCTAGGGCACTTAATATTTTATTCTCACGACC
Source organism: Melanocharis versteri (assembly GCA_013397845.1). Lineage (NCBI taxonomy): Eukaryota > Metazoa > Chordata > Aves > Passeriformes > Melanocharitidae > Melanocharis > Melanocharis versteri. The sequence continues at coordinate 664,201 of VZTG01000673.1, read as the reverse complement.
AAGCTATATAAAAAAAAAAAAAAAAGAAAAAGAAAAAAAAAAAAAAAAAACACCCTGTGATGTGAACCAGTCAGTTTGCCAGTTTGAGCTGAGGAGCTGGAGTGACGGAGGCAAATTGGTTTCCAGCAGTTGCAAGAGAAACCTCAGGAGACAGCTGGCTCTGCACAAGCAAGCTAAGCTGTGCTTTACAGTTATGGCATTAAAGTCCAAACCTCACAGAAGTGAATGAGCATCTGAGGAAAGCTAATCAGAACTCCAGGTAAAGGACCTTAAATCTGCACTGCACAGACATTGACCCGGACTTTTCTCTGAAGATTTACTAAGTCTTGAATGTCCACAATGTATAGCAGAGTAAAATTCATTATACAGTGGTAAAGGTAATCAGCAGAGCATCTGGTTAAATTGTTCCAGGCAGAAGAGTGAAGGTAAAATATAGAGGAGCATATTAGGATTTTATTTCATATTGCTCTGTGTAGGCTGAACACAACCTAAACTGCTTTTCCTTCTTCATTTTTTAATCTTAACTCTTTCAAACCAGTGTACAGTGACCACATCTCTTACAGAATGACACAGGGTGAAATATGAACTCATCACTACTGAATATACAGAACTACCATTAAATGAGTAAACCTATCAAATTTATAATCTATATGCATAGAAAAATCATTATTTTACCACTTAGTTTGATAGCGAACATTTATTTGAAAGAGCACTGTTATTAGCAGCCTGCTTTCAATAAAGAATCTGTTCCTTTATGACTGTTTTTTGAAGACTTAACATCATGGCTGTTACATAAGTCTCATCAGATTTTTGGCATAAACATTCTTAGACCAGATGTAATAAGGTTTCATTTGGGTAAATTGACCTCCTAGTAAAAGACACGGTTAAAAAAAACCGCAAAAAATGGTTTGGGTTTTATCCCATCCTTCTTACTTTTAGAAAAGACAGGAAAAAAGTAAATTTAATAATGAAAAGTAATGGTGATATTTACAAAGATAATGCTAATTTGTGCTGTGCGCTTGAGTGGTGGCGTGAGGTGAACATTTGTCTTTTATAACTGAAGCAGAACCATTAAACCTATTCACACAGGCTATCAGCCATCCGTCCAGTGGCAATGCCTTTTACTCACAATTAAGCAGGCTACTTTAAGCTTTGTCATTTGTTTCACTTAAATTTAAAAAAAAAATTAAAAACCCAAACAATCCTTTCTTGCTAAAATGAACGTGAGTAGGAGAAATATTTCAGTTTGGGATAATACGTCAGCCTGCTCCAACTGAAGACAAAGTGAAGAAATTTGGAAAGGCAAGACCAGATCATTTGGGGACCAGCATGAAAACCCGCGGCAGAAACAATCCCGTCCCTGTGCAAGCTGTTGAGGCTTCCTGATACCTTCCACAACAGGTGTGAGGCTCTGGAACCAGAAGGCCAGACAACTGATGAGGTGGGCGAAGGTCCGGCTGGGACGCTGGGGCCTCCTAAAACAACACCACCTGTACCCCGCATCGAGACCTCCTCTGACAACAGGAAGAGAAGAGTGTTTGTAATGGGCGACTCCCTTCTAAGGGGAGCAGAGGGCCCCATATTCAGACCGGACCCAGCTTGCAGGGAAGTCTGCTGTCTCCCAGGGGCTTGGATAAGGGACATTACTGGAAAATTCTTGAGTCTAGTAAGGGCCTCTGATTACTGTCCGCTAGTGGTTGTTCAAGCTGGCAGTGGCAAAATAACAAAGAGAAGTCTGAGAGCAATCAGAAGAGCCTTCAGGGCCCTGGGATGATTGGTAGAAGGATCAGGAGCACAGGCAGTGATTTCCTTGATTCTTCTGGTGACAATGAGTATAATCGATATGAATAGGGAGATCCATCAGGTCAATGCATGGCTCCAAGGTTGGTGTCAGTGGAAAAATTTGGGGTTTGTTGACCATGGAAGGATCTACTCAACACCTGGTCTATTGATACCTGATGGGACACACTCAGAGGGGAAAAAGAGCTCTGGCACAGGAGCTAGTGGGGCTTGTTGACAGAACTTTAAACTAGCTCAGAAAGGGGAAAGGAGTAAAACCAGGCTTGCCAGTGATGAGTGATGGGATGGTGAGACAAAACTTGAGGAAACAAGCACTAATGGTATCCCTTAATCTGCTTTACAAGGTATTGGCTACACTGTACCACACCTGTAAAGTATTTTTCACCAATGACCCAGCATGAGGAGCAAACAAGAGGAGCTGGAGGCTTTGGCCTTGTCCCAGAGAACTGATATCACTGGCGTAAGTGAAACCTGGTGGGATGAGTCCTGTGACTGGAGCACCGTTTTGGATGGTTACAGGCTCTTCAGGAGGGATGGGCAGGGCAGAGGAGGTGGGGGGGTGGAGGTGGCATTGTATGTAATGGAAGGGATGGAATGTATAGAGCTCACAGCTGGCAATGGCACAGTTCAGAACCTCTGGGTAAGAATCAAGGGACAGACAAATAATGTGGATGTCATCGTGGGAGTCTGCTGTGGACCTCTGAGCCAGGACGATGGTGCTGACAAGTTACTCTTTGAGGAACTAAGGTACACTTCCATGTCAACTGCTCTTGTCCTTATGGGGGACTTCAGCTTGCCAGAAATCAAGTGGGAGCATCACACAGCTGGTACAACCCAGGCCCAAAGGTTCCCAAAAACCCTGGATGACAACTTTATGGAACAGGTGCTAAGGGAGCTGACTTGGAAAGATGCCCTCCTCGATCTGCTTCTTGTCAACTGCACGGATGTCATGAGTGAAGTGGAGATTGGTGGCCGTCATGGCCACAGCAATCACAAAGCAATCAAGTTTAAAATCTCTGTTGGACAACAGATAAAGTGCCACCAAAACCTCAGCTCCAAACATGAGGAGAGCAGACGTCAGGCTGCTCAGGGAATGAGTAAGTAAGGTCCTCTGGGAAAATATTTTTTGCAGTTGCTGGGGTCCATCACTGCTGGTCACTTTTTAAACATCACCTCTTAAGGCCACAGGAGCAGGCAATTCCCAAATGTCAGAAGTCAAGCAGGCAAGGCAAAAGGCCAGCTTGGCTGAACAGGATTGTTGTCTTGGAAATAAGGCTAAAAGCAAAAGTGTATGCCCAGTAGAAGCAAGGTCAAGTGACGTGGGAAGAATACAGAGATTCTGTTCGCCACTGTAGGGAGAAAATTCATGCAGTCAAAGCTCAACTGGAGTTGAAGCTGGCCAGAAACATGGGGTACAATAAAAGTTTTTTCAAATATATGAATGGCAATAGGCAGTGTAAAAGTAACATCAGCCTGCTACAGGTTGGTCACATCATAAACAGGAACATGGACAAGGCAGAGGTGTTTAACACATTCTTTGCTTTGCCTCTGTCTTCAACACAGATGACAGACCAAGGGGGTCTCAGTGCCCTGAGCTGGAGGACCATGATTGTGAGAATAATCAACTCCCAGTCAAGCCTGAAATTGTGTGGGATCTGCTGCTCCAGCAGTCGAGGCTGAGGGGAGACCTCATTGCAGTCTACAACATCCTCATGAGGGGAAGAGGAGGGGCAGATACTGCTGATCTCTTCTCTGTGGTGCCCACTGACAGGACCCAAGGGAATGGCCTGAAGTTGTGTCACGGGAGGTTTAGACTGGATATTAGAAAAAGGTTTTTCACCCAGAGGGTGGTTGGGCACTGGAACAGGCTCCCCAGGGAAGTGGTCACAGCACCAAACCTGACAGAGTTCAAGAAGCGTTTGGACAATGCTCTTGGGCACATGATGTGACTCTTGAGGATGATGCTGTGCAGGGCCAGGAGCTGGACTCAATGATCCTTGCGGGTGCCTTCCAAATTGGCACATTCTGTGATTCTGTGACTTCTGGCCAATATGTCAGCTCTGCCCTCCTCCCCACTCCCATACCATCATCACCAACCCCCTCAGGAGGGACACAGTCACCAGCGGGATGAGAGTGCAGAGCCAGACACACTGTTTTGTGCACAATTGAGTAACAGCGGAAAAAATCCCATGCACCTGACCAAGGCAGCTCCCCAGCTGCTCTGCTCTGCCTGGCTTGCATAAACCCTCTACCTGGAGAGGCAGTGGGGGAAGGAGGAAGCAGAAGGAATGAAAGGGACTCAGGCACCCAGGCTGATACAGAGGTTGTTATTATCATGACTTTATTGACAGTTTATCAGGTTTGGATGAAAAATTCAAAGATAATGCCAGTATCATGTTAATAGGAAGTTCTGTAGTATGTATTACAGGCATTATAAGGATGCCAGAGCAAATCCTCTTTCAGTGGTGAATTGGGTAATCTGTTGCATTTTTAAAGGCCATTCGTCCTGTGAGATTATGAATTTATATTGCCTAAGGTCGTATTCCATCATTACAAAAGTGCTAGAATCCTCCTTAAAATTTGTTTTACCTGTAGTAGCACTGGGAATTTTGTCTCCTGCACTACATTTAGTAACACTGGCATTTTGACATTTGAGACTTATCTTTTGGTTTTACATGCCGCAGGAAAAAATTAGAGACACAACTTCTTTTAATAATGCAACTAGTGGTTCTACTTATTCAGTAGCCTCAAGCCACTGACACCTTTCTTTACGTCCTATACAATCATCTTCACGTACAAAGGTCTACTGTTAAATGATTAAATCGGTGATCAAACTGTGATCTCTTTAACTTAGCTGAGATTTTTCTCAGCCAAAGGGAGATGTCGCTTTGCACTTTCTCCTACAAAAATTTGTCTATACTATATTCCGTTAGTAGAAGGAAATGTAAAGAGCAAGGGTAAATGTAATTACTGTACAGTACTACCGTGCGGTAGTCTAATATTTCAACCCAAAAATGCCACGTATCCCCAACGTATCCCTTTTCAGCATAGATTCCCTTTTATTTACAGTCATTCTGAACCCTGGCTTGGCAACTAACTCACTATTGTTTTGTGAATTCAATTTTGGAAGAATTTAAGAGCTGATGTAACCTTGCCGTCCCATTTTTCTCTTACGTTTCCCTCTGCTATTCTGAGGAATTCTTTGTTGCCAGAAAGTTTGTGGAAAAAAAGTACCTTTTGAGCAAATGGAAGAAAATATTGTAAGGAGTGAAGCTTAAGTCTGCTTCAGATTTGTCTGAGAAAGGGCAGAAAGGACATGCCCCCAGGAAGGAACAAGCCCCAGCCACGGTGACTCACCGGTAGAAGTCATTTGCCACCAGGACTGATATTCTTGCATGCTTATCACCAACCAACATTCTCTTCCTCAGCCTGGCTTCAGACAAAGGATCATTTAACATTTCTGTATTAACTCTAAACATTCTCAGCATTTCTGGGTGTGCTGGACCTTGTAAGCCATCTTCTGTAGGATCTGAGGGTGTCTACTGAAACACAGACAATATAGAGCCATATTCATCTAGATATGAACTTCCTGGGCCCTAAGTATTTAGCAAAATACTATTTTAAGGAGCACAGAGGGTGCGCTCTGTGTGTTCTTGATTCTGCCAATTCCGCTAAGTTTTATTTTGTGTTTTCTTTCCCCCTGGATGTCAGTTTTTGGTTTATAGAAAATTATAGACAACATATTTCATTTATTTTGTACAAGTACTTATGTTGAGAAGAAAAATCTAAGATATCCTAATCTATTCAAATCTTAATGAAAAAAGGTGTTTTCATGGTCTTTCCAGAAATAATACAACAGAGATTTTCTAGTAAATTCTGACCAACTGCCAAGGATGCCTTGCCATGTGAAACAAACTTCTGTGAGATGAAGCTCTGTATGGATGGGAAGTGCTCACATCTGGAGGAGTTCTTGATTTAAACATGAAAACTATGCTGTGGTCCCACAGAGGCAGGCTATGAATGTTCTGACCCCCAGGTGCTGCTTGTAACCCACATCTGACCTACCTGAGAATGAAAAGTTGGTGCCTTCCATGCAGGCTGGAGAAGCAGATGCTCAGTGGTACAGAATTGATCTCCAGCATATGCCCAGTGCATCTCCAAAACATTCTTTGATAAAACGATATTTTACAAGTAGGACAAGAAAGAATTTGTGTTGGAATTAAAGCATCTGGCCAACACCTCTACAACTGCCATCTCAGCTAAAGACTCCTGTAAGTGTAGTCGTTGGAAAAGGTACTTCCTTGGGGCCTGGAGAGCTGACATCTAGTTGTAATCAAGGCTTCAATGAAGTTTGAGCCTAAACTAGGGACTATGAAAGCCTTTTAGCCATTACCTGGCACTACTGAAGGTGGAAGAAAAAACAATGCAGAAATACTTCAGATTATTTTTAATAGGATATGAAATAGAGTTTCATCTAACACAGTAATAAAGACAGACAAGGAGCTACGGGAGAGGGTCCAGCAGAGGCCACAAAGATGATCAGGGGTCTGGAGCATCTCTCCTATGGGAAGAAGCTGGGCCTGATTTGTCTGGAGAAGAGAAGATTGAGAGGAGTTCTCATTAATGCTTACAAATATCTCAAAGATGGGTGTCAAGACAATGTTGCCAGGCTCTTTTTGGTGATGCCCAGTGACAGGACGAGGAGCAGTGGCCATAAACTAAAACACAAGCTCACCTCAAAATGAGTTAGAACTTCTTTATGTTGAGGGTGGCAGAGCACTGGAGCAGGCTGCCGAGAGAGGTCATGGAGTGTCCCTCTCTGCAGACATTGAAAAGCCACCTGGATACATTCCTGTGTAACCTGCTCTGGGTGACCCTGCCTTGGCAGGGGTTTGAACAAGGTGATCACCAGAGATCCTTTCCAACCCCAACAATTTTTTTTTTTTATTTTGTAATTATGTAAAGCAGGTGACAGAAAGACCATTAGATAGGAGTGAAAAAAAAATAGCATTCAGACAACCTAAAATTATAACCTATCTGTGGCTCTGTTCAGCTCAGCCACTTAAGAAATAGGGCTTTTCTGAGAACTAAAACATCTTTTGGGATTTAGCTCTGCTTTATTTTTTCATTTATAACATTCTAGGGTCTGCAGCATGTGTTGTGACAATGGATGTATGTGACTTGTAAAATACTGGGCCTTCATGAAAGAAATGGTGCCTTTACAAGGGAATATTTACCAGGACTTGCACAGGATCTCATAGCACTTGTGTTTGATAACACATTAGAGGTGGGGAGACACATAAAACCCCAGATCTGTGAGATGTTGTAAGTCCTTCTGACGGTCAGGGAGTGTCAGTGACATGAGCCTGCTTCTCATCCTCTTAACACCAGATGGAAATGCCAGAAATAAACAAATATTTCAGTTCTGTGTAAAAGTCCTTGGGAAAGGCCAGGACAGATAAAACACTGGGGAAGGGGAAGAAGCACAATGGAGAATGAACCAAACAATAAATGTGACCATGTGCGCTGTGAACCACCTGACTAAACCAGATGCCTCTGGAGAGGAAACGGCCAAATACCTCTGTATCCCCTGGAGCCATCAAAGGAAGCCTGCAATGCAGGGCATCAGCATTATCCTCCCAGGTTTAATATCTGATGTGTTTGCATCTGTGCTGTAGGAGCAAGGCAGAATTCCTGTTACAAGGCTACAATAGTTATAGCTCTCCTACGAGCTAACACTGCACAGCCCAGTACTGGGGCATATGCTGGACTCAGACGTGTCGGGAGAAGGCTTACGATTTTTTCCCCTTAGTATTGGGAAAAGCATTAAATGGAAGCAAACTAATACTCTGTATCTGCTGCACCTTGAGAGAAAAGTTTCAGCCTTGTCTGAGACCCACTGCTGTTCATAAACAATGCTGTTGGTCCAATTTCATTCCCTTTCTGGCTCATTGTTATTTTAATAACTCTTTTATTTGCAATATTATTTTAAGATGGTGGGACGGCCTGTAAATAGCTTTACTGTATTCATTTAAGTTTTCTGGATGAAAAAATTTCTAATAACTCTACCAATGGGTCAATTCATTCCCTACTCACAACTAGCACAAAAGGACAGGAAACTCCCTCGAGGAATTTTCTACAGACAGTTCCATCAGGAAGGCATTAAGTGTATATTTATCTCTTGCCCGCCCCTGTTCCTCTTGGAACAAGCAAAGCAGTTGGGATCTGGGAACCAGGATATCTCAAGAGATCTGCCAGAGGTCAGGCATTTCTGCCTACAAACCCAGAGCCTGTGTGCTACCCATACTCTCTGCAGTTGTTTCTTAGTCCTGGCAGCGCAGATCCCGAATACAGCCAAGGCATGGAGAGGACTTCACACAATGTATATTTACTTTGGGGTAGATTCTTGATTGTTTCTGGATGAGAATTTCATGAAACATACCATAACTCCTGGCCTGAATATGAAACACACCCTTTTTCCACAAAGTGGACAACTTCAGACTCAGGACCAGGCAGGGGGGACCAGACCCTGCAGCCTCCTGTCGTGGTCGGTTTCACTTGGTTTGTGAGGGGTACATGACCTAAGCATGCAATACCTCTACCAGCTGTCCACAATTGTAAAGAATAAAAAAGGGGTGTAAATGACACTGTTCTCCTGATATGTTCAATAACATTGATTTGACTGGAAATTAGTCAGGACTTACTCACGTCATTTGTCATTTTCTCTTTGTCAGCATTACTGAATAAATTTGCAAGTTGTTGACCCAGTTAAACATTGGTTTTCTATGCCTTATATCACTGGGAGGGAGGTTTTTTGAAAGAAGGATGCTCTGGAGAGTTATAAATACTCCACAGTGTTTTGTAAACCTGGGGCACATGGAGAAGTCAGTCAACAAAATAATACAACAGTAAGGTAGCACGGTGGTGTAAAAAGTCAAAAGAAATAGAGAATTAACCTCTTGGATAAGTTGAAAGTGGTCACTTGAATAAGGAGTACGTGATTTGTCCCTTGGTCATGGTAAAGGCAGAGACCCCTCAGGAACCAAGAACGTGTGGATGAAAGATTGTATCACCAGAGAAGAAAGGATATGGCAAACAGGTGAGGTATTTTTGTTCTCTTCAAAGGCAGAGTTCTGTTTTCTGGAGGCCAGTCTGTCCCTCATTCAACTTCATTTTCTTTTCTCACAGTAAGAAGCTGTCACAGACGACAGGTATCTTATCATCATGTAAAATGCAACAGAGAATAGGGAAAAAAGTTTGGGGATAAATAATTGATTGCTTTAGGAAATAGTGACAAGGAATAATTTTCTATAAATACAGTATGTGTTAGAAAGGGGAAAGGCACTGTTCTGTGAGGACAAGGACAAGAGAGAGATCCCAGCAGAGGGTGCTCTCACGTATCAGAATTTTGCCTGAGGGGTAAGAAGTTTCTCCCCATAGGTGTCCATAGGAAAAAGAGTATTTTTGTTAGCTCTGTGATGCCTGGTTATATGCTTGTCTAGCACTTCTGGGATTGTCAACCAGGAAATCACCACAGGGGGAGCATTCAGTCTTTCAGAGCAAGGAGGAGCTGGAGGAAATCCCCTTGCCACCCACTCCCCTGCAGTTCAGAAGGCAGATGCACCTTGCTGTCTGTGGGGTGAGGGATGGAAATTAGTGAAACGAAGGAAGACCCGAGCCCAGGCAGCAGCACAGCTTCATGGTGAGCACTCTGTGGGCAGACCTGGGTGCCTGGGACATGCTTGGCCGTCAGCATCCTGGAATTCAGATTTCAAAGGGGGACCTAAGGAAGGCATTTGCTGGGTCTGGTCCACTACCAGTAACGAGAAATTGAACAATTTCATTTCGTCTTGCATCCACAGATGAGCAATACCTGGCAGCTGGGACAGATTCTTAGGATTGAATTTATAGAAAGTAAAGCAAGCTTTCTTAGCTATGGGGACATGGTAATCACTGGTGTTTCCAATTCCTCTCTCCTAATTTATCTGGAGGAAAAAATATATATAAACTACAGTGTGCATTATAATAAAAATACTGTATTTTGGAAACAGATAAAATCACAACTCACAGGTTAGCTGGGTTCTTACTTCAAGAAAAAATTACAGAAATAAATTTACAGAGAATTTTTCAGAGCAACTTAGTGATTACCCTCATGCTACAGAGTAAGAACATCTCCTTTAGCTTCATCCACTGAATTAAGAAAAACTGGAATATTGAGGGCTTTTACTTGGAATAAAGCAAATTAAATTTGAAAGAGGAAGAGGACACTCTGCTGCCAGAATTAAAAATGCCTACAATAGGGAACTATTCAAGAGGAGACATTGCACTGTTGAGTCTGAATTAACGTGTCTCTTGGTATGAGAAGGTAAGATCCCTGGCAGGCAGGAGGAGAAGGAAAGATCACCATCTGACTTTTGTACGCATGTGAGCCTTCTGGGACCCCTTCAATGAGTAACACTTGTACAGCCACAGAGCAGGGGGGGAAATGTCTCAGTTCAGGTCCATAGGTGCTGCGTGGTGGGAGGTGGAAGTGACCTGGCATGCCTAATGGGAAGGAATGGGATGAGTCATTTTGCTAGCAGCAACCTGGGCACATTGTTTCTCTTTGTTTTTGCAAAGGTTTGTGTTTTGTTTGTTGTTTCCTGATTGTTTTCTGTAGTCAGTCACCAACCTGAAAGCAGCTGTTCTGATCTTGCTGGTTTGATCTTCCCGTCAGGTGAAAGGAAACGCATTTCGACTCTTCACATGGATAGGGATTACTTACCTGAGCTGAAGGAAAAGCCTGAATTGCTCAGGCTTGGATTCCCCAAGGAGAGGCTACTTGTCAAAATTAATGATCATGATACCTTTCAAATTAAGGCTCCAGTCAATGAACATTCTCTGTTGTAGCAACTGTTTGCTATATATGGGCTTTTTGGGGGCAAATACCTTTGACTCATGTCTGCTCTTCTTTAATCCTTTAATATTGGAAATAGGAGAGTAGAATTCCTCTCGGTTTTGCTAACCTCTGAAGAATACAAAGCCAAGACCAGAAAATCCCAGAACTGAAACAAATTTTTTTCCCCGTGACCCTGTTTGCAAAGTGTTTGGTGTCTTCTAATTGCATGTCTCACTTCAAGTATTTGCATTATTGGCTGTAATAATGCTGTATCTGCTGAAAGTATTAAAAATCAATAAGGCACAGTTGACATATAGACCATAAAAAGGTAGAATTGTTCTGGAGTGCAAAAAGAATATGAAAGCATCTGAAATTCTTGCCTTCCCTTTTAGATAAAATAATGGACCAAAGATCTATTTATATTTTACACAATTATTGGCTTTTTCATCCTTAGATTAACATTCAAAATCAATTCACATAAGGGTGGGAGGATGCTGCCAGTGAATGTAGTAAAATATCTTCCACAGAAAAAAATTACACCTCTCTCTTTGAAAGTCATAGTTAAAGGTGCTGATAGCAAAAGGGTCTTTGGCAAAGTGGAAATCTCAGCTGCAGATGGGAGGTTTATTGCCTTCCTTTGCATTTTATAGCATATTCTGTAAATCAGATGGGGAAAGCCATGGACATTTGCCAAAGCAGAACCCCATTTGTCTAATCACCAAGTATACCCACAAGCTCCACAAGAGAATATACCCGTGAAGCTCTTTACATGACTATCTGGAGTGTAAAACAGAAGAAATGAGGGAGCACTAGAGTTACTGTAAATGCTTGAGTATTTCTGCAAGTGTACTTTTTCATTTTTCCCTCAAAATTGTGTATGACACTCATACTGTTAAGATTTCTGCTCTCATTTTATCTCTTTTTTTCTTTCCTCCAGACAAAAGAAACCTCAGAAGATACTGGTAAAAGGAAAAAAATCATCAAGAAGATATTTTTTAAGATATCTAACACTCATCCCCCTGCCCCCTTTTTTCCATTGCACCCCAGGAAACCTCATTGAGTTTAGTGCTGGGCAATTTTACTGGATCCAAAAACAGAACAGATTCCGCTCAGCACAACACATGCAGTGGCAGAAAGGCATCCTCCAAACGCCCTGGACATCCCGAGCTGAAGAGACCTTCTCTAGGGGTGAAACAGTGCTTTGGTCTCGGTGCTAATTCAGCCCTTGTCCTCTCTGCTGTGACTGCCAACAACCGTATCAATTAGTCGTACCAATTGTGATGGTGATTTCTGTGATGCGAACACCTGTCCTCTAGGAACTGGGCGAAGGCGACCAAACAGTTGTCAGATGGTAAGTGTAATGCTAATTGATCCAATCCATAGATCTGTCTCTATATAATGCTTAGTGCCAGAAAGTTACACAGCCAGACATCTGGCAACTAGATGACCGTCTAACTCTCTATCAGTTTGACTTTGGCAGGCGACAAAGTTGGTCTAGTTGTGTATGCTGTGGGCAGCTTAAGAAAGTTAAAACATTGTTTTATGCCTGTTGAAGGCCTCTCTTGCCTTCTGTTTATTAAAATTACAATGCTACACCTCTGGTCAGTACCAACCTGTCTCAGACATGAACTGATGACCTAAGAGTGAAAGGTTCCCTACCTAGTTAATCCAGTTGTGCTGCATCTGCTAAAACACTGAAAAATCAATGAAGTCATGATAAAGCATAGACTGTAAAAAATAAAACCTGTTTCATTTTTGCCTTGAATACATTTCGCTACTTGTCATAATTGTAAAGCAAATGGGGCAGTGATGAAACCTTCTGATTACAAAGGAAATACTGGATTAATATTGACGGTTAGTTTATTAGCAGTTGCACTTGCAGCTTAATGTTCGTGAGTCCTATATTTGGGAGCAAAACATTCCTTACGTTAAATACAGTTAGAGTAGTAGTGCTTGCCTATTACATTCAGTGCTGCATGCAGAAGGGGTGAGAGCATCGTTAGTAAAATGTAAAGATAAATATAATAATTTTTGCCATCTATTATTTCTTCCTAACAGCTTCTATGGAACACTGGATGGTAAAAATAAAGGTAGCTTCTACCTCAAGGAAGTTTGAAAGACCAGTAATAGCACATGAATTTGGAGCAGTCTACATGAAAGACTAATATAACATTTTCTTTAATTCCTGCCTTCATAATGCTGAAACTGTTTTTTTAAACCTTAACAAAGAAAAGCCAATGCAAGGATACAGGTTATAGCTTGCACATGGAACATGCATCCTCTGCATAGACCAGGAGCATGAGAAGAAGAATAGGAATGAAGAAACAATATTGCAGTGCTACAAACAACACCGAGGGAGGCATTAAGAAAGGAAATAAGGAGTGTAGTCCTGCATGGAGGAAGGCAGGCATGGAAAGCTGGAATATGTTGTGCTCACAGGTACCATGGAGAAATGCTACATAGTTGAAAAGAGGGCTAAACAAGGTAATGTTGGTGACTAAGTCTTGAAGGAGGTGAGCTGCATACAGGCTGCAGAGAGGAAACAAAGCGAAGGGTGGCAGATAGGAGAGATGTGGTTATTGAAAAGAACATGTTATCATAAAGAAAGTAACATAATTTCTGGAGAGAGTGACAGAAAGTGTTTCTGAGAAGCTTAAAGTCTAGCAGAAATAAGAGAGAGGTTTTGGAAATGGTCTTGTTATGGCATGGACAGTAGTAGGGGGCAGCAGAAAGAGGAAGGCAGAGGCAGGAAGAAAACCTAGAATAACTTGCTTTTATCAATATGTTTAATCTAATGACAATAATCTACCAGAAAGACAGGTACAAAGACCCACGGGGAAAACAGACAAGTACATTTGTGAGCTGTCAGCACTGAGATAAATCTTAACGACAGGCCAGTCTGAAGGCACACAGATGTGTATGCACATGCACAGAGTGCCCAGAGATGGTGATGGGCCTCCCTGAGACTTTTCCCCAAATGACTGGCCCTGCATCGCCTGCCATCCTTAGGATGCACTGTGACCATTGAAAGAACCAGAGCAAGGGCCACTGCTGCCCCAGGAGGGAAGCAGAGTTGACACCCTGCTCCACTCATAGCACCCATTCTCATTTCTGCTCTGTCCTGGCAAATGCCAGTTGACTGACACCTTGCCTTACAGAGGCCGTGGGCTTAGGTTCTAGCATTTTGAACCATACCCTCAAAACTCAGCCCCAATGGCTGGAAATCACTTTTATTAGAGAGGGGATGATCCTCTTTGCTCTGTCTGCAAAACACAGATAATTTAAGGGGAGAAGTGAGTAATCTTTAATGTACTCATCCAAATCAAATATTTGTCTCTGTGGTTTTGGAGGCTATCTCTCCACACCATCTGCTGAATAAGAGCTCAGCAAAGCTCGTACTGAAGGAGGTGAACAGTCCAGAGAAGGGGATTCCCTCTGGATTTGCAGCTTCACACTTAAGGGGTATTTTTGTTGTGTGAGTGGCACAAGACTGTAGTGGGGTCAGCCTGTGCACCATACCCAAACAGGAGGAGAAAACACAGTTTTGTTTGCAGAAGGTTTGAAGGAGAAGAGATTTTTAAAACAAGATTTCACAACACTGCTGTGATGCAGGAAGTGGCAGAGATGATTACCCTAAGTGTATAGCTCTGAAAGTAATCTGACTTCCAAAAGCTCTCACACTGTAAGGAATCGATGACACCATAATGATTCGGCTCCATCATTGTTAAGTTCCACACAGGCATAATGTCATGAAAATAAGACATATTCAGACATGTTGAGGATAAGTTCTTGTATTTACCTCCAGTATATGAACAGGAAGCTAAACAGCAGCATATCTTTTGTTTACTTGGGCATCAGGGCTGGTAGATGGAAACATTCTGCAGTCACCCACACTGAAACTTTCAGCTTTAGTGTCATCACTTCAGATTATAAGAAAAGTACCAGGAATGGGCTAGGCCAGCCTTTACCTGGGAAACAACTTAGACAGACCTAAATCACTACAAGATTCATAAGGTAAACACTCTTCGCAATGCCTTGTGAACCATTCTGCCAAAGCACATTCTGCTTCTGATTTCTTGAGGTGTTTGTTACAACTGTGGCCCATTTGATGAAAGGAAGATATTAACTCCAATGCTCTGACCCCATCTCCATCTTTCATCTACTCCAATCCATCCCTCCTACAGCCAAAGTGATTTTTAATGGTGTGGGGTTTGTTTGTTTGTTTGTTTTTTGGGGTGGTTTGCTTTTTTGGTGTCCAACCCTGAGTGCAGTGTGTATATCTAAAATGGCAGCCACCATTCTACATCACAGACTGCAATTGTCACAGACTACTGAAGAACTCTCATCTGACAATAATTTTCAGTCATTTCATTAGCCATTCAGGCTCAACTTCAGCCAATGACTGGGATGTGACAGGTTTTGCAATATCACACTAAACTCTGGGCAGCCACCATTCTACATCACAGACTGCAATTGTCACAGACTACTGAAGAACTCTCATCTGACAATAATTTTCAGTCATTTCATTAGCCATTCAGGCTCAACTTCAGCCAATGACTGGGATGTGACAGGTTTTGCAATATCACACTAAACTCTGGAACTATATAGTCCCAGGTAGTTTGGAGGTGGGTTTTGTCAACACAGAAATTAAAAATGTTGGACTTTCTCCCTCTTTGTGATCTATAAAGCACAGTTGGTGCATTTTTCTTGAAATTTGGAAATTCTGTTGCAGTAGAATGAGTAATAATGTAGGAAGTATTTGGTATAATCCAATTCTCTTCATTTCTTTTCTACTTATAAAAGCCTCAGTGCAAAGCTTTTCTCTCTTCAGTGTGACTGAAGCTTAAACCTTGTTCAATATTTACAAATTGCATTGTTAATCTATGCTCAGTTTAATTTTAACAAACTTGCTATGTTCCTTCTGTCTTCACACAGGTCAAGTATTGTAGCCTTAGAAGTAGTCACGTTGTAAGTCATATCATTAGTGAGATTAATTAGTCTGGAACACAGTGATAATTGTCACCTGGATTTTGCAGAGAGCCCTGGGGAAGCTCTCCTCAGAAAACACGCTTCTGTTGTAAGCCCTGGGGTCAGTGTCTGAAGCAGACTGGGCCCATTATACCTCAGAGAGGGTGGAAGGGCTGCGTTGTCCAGCAATCCTGGATGGCCGAGTGTTTTTGTATTGCTACCAAGTCCACCATGGCAGTAGCAACTCTTTTTCAGGTTCCTCTGGATAGCAGTGATAAATTCTGAATGTAAAGCGAACACAAAACTACTTCAGGAGTAAGTGAATGGGCAATCATTTATGGACTACACTGAGTTCTATAAGCACTTCAGGAATGTTTAAGCACTTCATAGGTGGTTTTGTCGTCACAGTCACAGCAAGATCAGTGTGTTTGCTTCTTTTTCCAGGGACTGAGGTTTTTTTTCTCATCCTAGAGCTGCTCCAGAATCCTTTTGCCAGGTCTGGAAGCAGCCTGCAGGAGCAGGTTTACTCACTTTCCCTCGGACCCTTGGGTGCAGGAGTCTCACTGCACAGGTGCAGTGGGGGGAGAAAGGGCCATTGTCTCTCACAGCAGAGGGGGGGGATGTTTTAGGAAGGGGCATAACAAGAGGACAAAGCTACTTACCTGCACATCCCAGAATCGGCCTCATTCTCTCATTTTATTTCACTGGCTCTTCAAAAGCTTGCAGGAAACTGCTTGGTTTTCTTGAATTTCAGCTGTGCTTGGTGCAGGCTCTGACTCAGGGCTTCCTAGGCAGGGCTCCTTCCTTTCTGCTGGGAAGATAGACCAGCGCCTGTCACTGCACACAGCGGTGTCCCAGACTCCAAAAGGTCTATTCATCTTGTGACATTAAGTTTCAACTACCAAGGTCACGTCTACATAACAGCTTAATTTTTTTTTTTTTTTAATTTCCCAGTGTTCCTAATTCTGGCTTAGCTCCACCAGCACTAGCAACATGAGGATCCCAGAGGTAAACCAGTTGCCAGCACAACTAATACCACATAATTTCATCCCACTCATAGCAGTTTAATCAATACAGCATTAAAAATTCTGGCAGCAGCCAGGATGCAGTAGGGCTCCCCATATTACTTATCTTGATGGAGACGAACTTGCAGAGAGCAGGAAATCTTCAGAGGGTCCTCTGAAGATAAACGAGGCCTGAGGGATAGCACTGGTTTGGCTGAGGGAGTGAGAGCTGGTTTGTAGAGGTCTTCTCATATTGAGTGTGACGTGTATCAACCCAGCTTTGGCAGGTAGGACAGGGAGATCACAGTCATAACCCTGTCACAGAGGAGGCAGGATTAGTAATGTGCTATGTTCATGCTGCTTTAGCATTGTCTAGAATTTCTAAGCCAGAAAAAAAAGCACTTGTCTCCAAAACGCTGAAACTTGACCATCATAGAACCACATCTATTAAGTGATAATAGACTATCTTAAGTTCTGGTTCACACCAAGAGGTTTTAGAAGAAAGAAAAAAAAACCCCAAAACAAAAAAAGAAAAAGGAAAACATTTTGAGAGGAAAAAAGGACCCAAACAAACACATGAAGCAACTCTAGAAAAAGTCCGCTGTTGTTTTCTCTGTGTGTCAAACTTCACCATCCCACAGAGCATGTGTGATGGGCAAGTGAAAGAAGACCATACCACATGCCAGCTATTCACAATAAAACTCCAACAGCAGTCTGAGAGCATTTATGTCCATTTTATTAGTATGAATAAAGGGAGTTCTTTCACATTTAGCTATATCCAGAAGGGCAATAGTCCATAAATCAATACATGGCATGGCTTTGCTTTTCCAGTCCATCAGTATAATTCTTTTGGCTGCCAGTGCTACTCTCAGGAGTCATCTCTTTTCCCATTTATTCAAATTATGTAGCGAGTTGGTGAATTCCAATACCAGCACTGCTGCAGCTTTGTCTAAATTGATTTCCAGGACTAACTCCATTTATCTAAGAACTTTGTTCCAGAAACTGGCTGTTCCATAGCTGTTTCACATCTAAAATATAAGGGTACTTTTGTCAGCCCTGAATCCACAACTTTGAACACAGATTGAAGTCAATGAGTATGCACAGATCTTGTAAATGATTTTTCATGTTGGTCCCTACTGTTTCGGTCAGCAGAGTTCTTCTGAGAGGGGGATAACAAATCTATTCCAATCTGTTCGTTTCCTCTCTGGCTTTTGGAAACTAGAGTTTGGTTGGGGTTTCTGATCCATACTAGGAGTCTGAATACAAGTAGCCAGGACAATGGGAGCTTGCTCAGTGTTCTCTATAATAAAAGCACTGCTACACCTCTGTAGGCGAGTAACTAATTATGGTTGATCAGTTCTGGTGAGGACAATGAGAGTGCCAACTGTGTAGAGATAATTTATTGTAATAGTCTGTCTAATCCACTTGCTGGCATATTTTATTAATATAGACATTCACTGATCTGTAATTGTGGAGAACATACAACACAAGAATATATAAATGTATCTATAACATATTAGAAATGTGATTTTTTTATGACTGTTTGAGATTACTGTATCTTTAATTATTTTCTTTCAGATTTTATTAGGATTCTGAGCTCTTAAAAAAAAACTGTGTGTGTAGCCATGTACCCATTGTTGTTTCACTGTGGTAAGATTTCAGAAGCTAAATTCAGGAATAAGTCATATTGTAGACTACAGTAAACTAGCAAATATTTCAAAGAATTATTAAAAACTGGGATCATCATCTTTAATTTTGCTTGTAACTCTAAAACTAACGAAGCTGTGAGAGCTCCATTACAGAGCATATGATTCTGTGCAGGCTTATGCTTGGTTTCTCTGGCTTCTTGTACAGTAGGTGTTTGTCTAGTATTGTCATTGCAATTTTTATTGCACTGCATGATGTGTGCAGATGTGCTTCATCAACATCCCATGAGGAAAAGATGCTCTGCTCAGTATCTTTGCTCCCAGATGACATCTACCTTATAGAATAACTTTCTGGGCTACTTCCTCTGGGATCAGGTAACCATTTAAATTCTCTGGATTTTGGTGTTTTAACAAGGATTTAATTACAAAGGTAAGTGTATGCACCTGCTAAAGCAGTACTAATTATTTGATAATGGGGCAATCTTTCTCAATACAACCAGGTTTTGTGGTGGTAAGCTACACTAATGAAGCACACTGAGAGAACAAATCCTCTCTATGTTAAAAGGCTTATTTAAATTAAAGAAATCTGTAAAGATTGAGAGGGTTTTTTTTTTTCATCACAGATATTGACAACTGTGGAGCTTATGTTCATGGAGTACATCCATTACTGCTGGAGGATGCTTACTTTTGACTTGTGTGACTTCATTAAGTAATATATGGCATCATCTTTTAATGCTTTTTTTGTGACATTTTTGTCTCATCTGTTGCTTTTGAAAGCTGGTTTATATCTAGAGCTACTCATTTGGAACCAATCAGTAACATTTCACCAGTGCTACTGTATTTCCGCCATCCAGTACATCTGCTGCAGGCCTGTGTAGTATGCACAGGGTCAGTGGAGTGTTTTAGTTTTCAGAAACTCACACCTTATTGTGAGCCCTTTGCCAATTTACAATTGCAGAAGCCAGAAGCTAAACTACAGTGTTACAACTTTATAATCTCAAGCTAATAAAAAAAAGTGGGGGCTCCATAAGCCAGATGGGTTCCAATGCCCCTGTCAAAAGCTGTGTTGATCATATACCACTAGGTTTTTTTGTTTCTTAATAACCAAAAACATGTTAGCATTAAAAAAGCAAATGCACTTGACAGCATCAATTCCATTACGGTTCCCAGTCATCTGCTTTATTGGGTTTGAAGGAATTTAGCCAGAGCGCTCTATTTTCACTGGAATGTCATTAAAAACTTTGCAGCTTAGGCAAATGGTAAGCAATTTTGAGGGAAAATATTTTTTAACTCTCATTTTGCAGGAGGGTTTATTTTTTCAGTTCTTTCTAAGATATATTTTGCCCTTTTTTTTGTTTGTTCTTATTTTGCACTAAAGAAACACCACTTTTAAAATCTTCAGTGATTTTCAGCGGTGAGATGAAAAATATTGACATATTACAGATGATGAAACATGGCCAAATTTTATTCCATTTGCTGCTGAATGGTAGCCGTGACTGTGGAACGGATGAAAACAATTCAAAGTTCTAACCCCGGGGCAGACCCCAGATTATTGGAGGCCAAGCAGAAATTTCAGTATTTGGCCCATAAATATCAGAAGCCAAAAAAATGAAATCAATTAATGACACTGCTTAGAAACTGTGTAAAAAAATCCACAGACTAACAATTCCATCTCTATTCCTGATTCTTCTTAGACAATAAGGCCTATACAGTAATTCCTTACTTCTTCATCTGACCTCTTTTTGCCCATCTTAAAATAAGAAAGTGGTAAGAACCTCCCCCCTGAAAAAAAAATAATAAAAAAATAGGCACACAGGGAAGAAAAGGAATTTGTCTTCCTCTGCAATCCAAGAAGCAAAGTGAATCTTTTCAGCCAATTCCTCAGTGTCCTAGAGATCGCTGTTATTAATGTAGCTGGGGGTGCATGCTGCTGATAATTACTGTTAGCTGGAATAATTAATAAGAATAATTGCTTGGTATGGTAAGAGAAGGGGAAGCTCTGGGAAGGGGAAGGAGTAGGCTGGAAGAGTGATAGACTCCCTGAGCGCATTTTTATAGACAGGAAGTTCAGCAGAAAGCATCCTGAGAATAGAAGAATTGTCTGGATGCCAAGGACAAAAGTTAAGACATATAAGGCTTAAATGAGATAGGGGCAGTCTGGAATGCTACAGCAAGATCCTATCGTGGATGTGTAAGAGAAATGAATGGCTATAGGTTTTAAAGAGGTATATAAGTGATTGTGAGGCAGTCTAAAATTAGTAGTGTAGTCTTTATTTGTAGTACAGGACCACTTGAGACAGACAGAAGTCAGGCAGAATAGAGAAAAGCGTTGCCTCTGGGAGAGGTTTTTTGTAGTTTATCCCAGCTAGAGAGAGGACAAACTAGTCATTAGAAACAAAATACAGGTGCCAGGGGTGTGGAGAATGACCACAATTTTGGTATAATAGGTTAAATTTCCTGTGCATTTCGCACGAAGGGAATGGCAGGCACAGCTCTCAGCACTGTCAACAGGAGCAGTACTGGCAGCAGGGCTGGACGGAGCCCCCAGGGATGGGGAGGCTGCTTGGTTATGCAGTTTTTGCCCATGATGCCTCTTGCAGAACTTGTTACTCCAGGTGCTGCTGCTGCTGGACCACCATCTCCTCCGGGGACGTATCCAAACACTTCAACAACAAAGAGCCACGCTGACTGCAGCACTGGCTGCCCCCGGCCCACCCCCAGCTGCCTGCTGACTTCTGCTCCAGCCCAGCCAGCTTAACTCCTCGTGCAGACTCGACCCAGCACGAGCTTCCACAGCAGCTTGTTACTGGGCCTGATGGCTGCATGAAGATGGGGAAGGATCGTGTTGAGCAGGAGGGTTTGGAGAAGAGTGGAACAGAAGCTATCCCCAGAGAAATGGTGCCAAGGTGATAATCCTCTTTGGCCGGGACAGAAGAAAGAAACTGCCTTTGAATTCTATCCTGACAGCATCAGACAGAGCCCAGAGTCTTCCATGGGTTGAGGAAGTATCTCCACTTCCCAGCCTCCCAAACTCTGGAGCTAAAAAGACTATCCTTTTTATTTTGGTTTTGGTCCTTGTAGACCTTTAACAACAAGGACTTTCACAACTCTGCTGTATTCTCCTTTCATTAGCTTAAAAGAGCAACTGTGTTGTTCCTCTCCTCTTTTGTGATGAGCTTGGCGCTGTCTGTACACATATCCTATGTATAACTACCTCCCTGCCCACTATGCATTCAATGGGATATACCTGGAGAAATCAAAGTAAATATGGATAGAGGAAGTGTAAGTGAATATGGGATGTCAGAGGCTATCTAGCAATCAGAGCAGTGATAATGTCATAAAGAACAAGTGTGCTCAGAGTTTTAGTTTGGTGCTAGTCACAGAGATATTACTGTTTGCTAGAGAAAAAGTACAGCATTTAATTCTGTCACAGGAGATAGGAAAAGCTTGTATGGACAAGGTGTGACTGTGTATGATTTCACCTTTCTAATATAAATCTTTTTGGAAAAAGCAACTGAAACTGAAAGAGATAGATATAGTTAATTACTTCTGTCTGGCACAGGGTAAAATCCCATTACAAACGCTTCAGTCTGGATCTTGTCTTCCCCCATGACGCATACCACATAAATTAATTAGGGTCACACGACAAGAAGAGATGCCAGCCTACCAATGCAGAAGAGTGACACGTTATCTTTCCCGGAATAATGCTGAAATTGCTGCTGTCGCCATGGGCTTCATCCTGTTCCCATTCCTGCTTTAGTGGCTACTTCAGTCTGAGGTCAGTAGAAATTATTTTAAAGTGGTATTACTCAAGTCTTCCCCATTCCTAGCATCCAGCCTCCAAAAAAGGATAGAAATTGTTAACAGCTTTTCCTATATTGATTGGAGGGAAATGATTGTACAGCACCTGTGTACTGGGCCTTGGTCCTGGATGGAGCCTCCTGGCTGCCACCCCAGTATGAATAAGGGATCTTATGACTGCTGCCAGCTGAGGGAATTCCTCCCGTAACTTAAAAGGACCGTACATTTTCTATGTACAGTCTCTGACAGACAGAGAAGCCTCAAGAGAGGTAGGAATGAGACTGACATGAAACAGTCTTTATATAAAGAACTTTCAAACCTGTATCTGTGAGAAACTCCAAAACCTCTTGTCCCAGGAAACAGCTGATAGTTTATATCAGGCCTATCCCATTTATTTGGTGATGATGTTTTCTTCATCTGGCCAGGCCTTGGAGAAAGCAGTGCCCTAAGATTTAACTGGTTTGACAGAGTACACAAAACTGCCAGCTAGCTTATTCACATCCTGCAAGCCAGTGTGACTAGAGCCAGATAGTTTAGCTGATATAGGAGCCTAACATGTGCAATTTTACAAACTTTCATTTTAAGAGGTTCATATCTGTCCAGAGAAGCCTTTCCCAGGTGCTTGAATGCAGTCTCTTGTTCAAGATAACTTCTGAGCACCCAAGCTGCTACTAACAACCTAACTTCCCTGGTCAGTGCGTGTCCTTTGGTGCTACAAAGTGGCTGCAGAACAGCTTCCACCTCTCAGGCACGTGGAAGCAGCCAGGAGCAATTTGTGACTGGGTAGTGCTGCCATACCAATGTCCTCCGTGTGCCTTGGGGTAAAGGGGACTCAGCTCCTGTTTTGTCCCCCTCCTCCGAAGCAGTTGGAAAAGTGACTTTTTACTCTGCAAGTACTAGGCAGAAGCTGGGGCAGGCAGCGACGCACCAAGCGCCCGGTGAGGGTGGGTCATCTTCCCACCTCTGAGCAGCAATGCAAGGAATATGGGCAGCTGAAAGAGGCAGGTTCATAAATAAATATATATGTAAAGAAGACCAGGTTCTGATCCTGCAAGATGCTGAATAGTGTCAGGTAAGGACTGAGCACACACGGGTCTCTCTGAAATCAGTGAGGGAAGACAGTGGAGAAGCTGCACGTCCTCGTGCAGTCAGACCCGTACGGCTGTCTTTCTATCGTCTCTCTTGTTTCATCTGGTTTGGTTACCCTCCTGCTTGGCCCACGCCTGGATCGCTTAAATCGCAGACACCTCGAGGTCAAAAGGCGCCATGTGCAAAGGCATGCGTTATATTAAAATCAGTAACTGAAAAGATAGTGCCCTGAACGCTCTGGGAGGACCCAGAGCCGTGTGCTGCGGGATCCTCCCCTCCCTGCTGCAGTGCCTGTCTCCCGAGTGCAGCCGGAACAGCCGCCCGCGGGTAGCTGTGCGCTGGCTGCTGGCAGAGCGGCTCCTGGGGGACGGTGCTCTGCAAGGCCAGCCAAACAAAGCACTTCATCATCTGCTTAACTTTAAGCACCTGACTAGCTCCATTGAGTTCAATACAACCGCTCACATGTCTGAAGTTAAGCACATGCTTAAAAGATTTGTTGGATTAGGGCCCAAAAGATTAGAGCTCTATAAAAGTAGCTGTGATCTTTAAAATGACAAAATGGCTTTCTCAATGGTAAAGAGAAAAATATTAACAGCCCTGGAACAATCTGGTAAAAAAATAAAAGCCCTTTAAGTGTTTCGCATGTATGTTATGTATCAAGAGGTAAGGCAAAGCTAATAAAAAATTTTAAAGAGGTTACAGCAAAGAAAAAAAAAAGTAGGAGAACAAATACGAAGAGATTTTTCTTGTCATCTGCAAGACAGTGGAAATCAGTCAGGGAGAAAGTTAGAATACAATGGCACAGGAAATGAAAATGAAGAAGGTAGTGAAGGCTTTCTTTCACTCCCACCTCCCCCCACCCTCTTTAAATGAGGTATTGACTGACTTCTTCAAACTGAATCTTAAAAAGGGGGACTAAGTTAACTACAGGTCAACCTGTGTCAGGGTCACTAAGGCCAGTGGAGGAAATTACCTAAGGAAACCAAAATCTAGGACATATCCAGGACCTAGAGGAAATGATGCTAGATGTTAAAAGACATCTGGAAGGAAATCTTTGATTTATTGTCATAATTTAAGTGAGTTCTAAGAAAACAAGCAACCAGAGCATAAAATACAGGCGGGAGAAACTAAGCCCTTAAGCCATCATCCTGCAACCTTGTATGAGACACAGTACAAGATATACTCCAAGGTTTTCCCCATTTGCCACCAGGGCGAGGCTGAAGGCAGTAAAACGGGGTAGTGAGAGCAGGACAGGCTTCCTCTCTTAACCTCCAAAACTTGCGAGTAGGTTGTGGTGCATGGTGAGCGGGCATGGCTACTGCGGTGCTCTGGACAGCCCATGATAAAGTGCCACATGACAGTCTGCTACTGAAGCTGAAAGCAGCAGGAGCTCAGAACAGAAGAGGGGAGAAGATAAAAACACAGCTGAAAAACAATGTCACGCTGCAGAGAAGTGTTGAGTGGGGCCCCTGCAGGGACCACTGTGTGGACCTTTAAGGATTTCATGTTTGCATGATTAACTAAGATGAAGAGGCCAGCTGCAAACTTTAATTTCCTGATGACACAAAGGGCCATTAACAATATATATATAGGGTTTGAATTTGTAATGGCACTGGGCTATTACATAGCAAAGCCTATTCAGCATAGACAAAAAAAAATGCTGTTCAGGTTTATTGGTGCTTCATAACCAAGCGACAAGGTTGTTTCCCAGATAATTTTGTTCATGGACAGTCCTGGGGAGACACAAACAAGACAAAACAAAACAAAAAACCCAAAGCAAACAAAAAACGTCCAAGAAAAAAAAACCAAACCCACCAACAAAACAAAAAAAAACACAAAGAGAAGAAACTAATCACCCCCCACTGCAAACCCCAAACAAACAAAAAAAGAAAAAATGAAAAATAATAATCCTAAAATCAGAGGACAGAATGCAATTACCAACAAATATTCTGTTATTATCAGTCCCAGCTAATGATTAAAAATTATAGGTACTTCTCAAAACTGATCAGGAACAGATGCTTGTAATTTAAGAGAAGTAAAGGCCACTACAAGACAGTTTCCACATGTTGGTCCATGGAAAGAAGAAGCTGGATGAATGATTATATCTGGCAGCTTTACATTTAGCTCATGCCGAAACATATTGGGGCAGATTCTAGACCTGCTCTGGTGGTTCAGAGGTGCTGTAATGATGGGTTAGATGTGTCTTTGGAACTGCAGCCTCCAAAGAGCGTGGCAGCTTCCAAGTCACTTAACCCACTAAATTATAACTGGCACACAAGAATAGGAAACATATTTTCATTTTATGACAAAGCAGGTCTCAGACTAATAGCCACCAATGCTGGGCACTGCTTGCCTTCTGTATTCTCTCCCCATTTTCTGTTAGCATTCAGTATAGATGCATATATATATTCTAAATAGCAAAGCCTGCATGCTTTGCTATAATGGCTCCATATGCAGAGTCAAAGGTTAGGGAGTGTGCTGAGAGAACTGATATTGGTAAGGCTATATCTCTGCTATATTTTCTGAATTTCACTATATAAACTTCTTTAAAACCCCAAGGAAAAAGCAAACTCCATATTTTTGTACATAACCAGCTTCACATAATTTAATGTTATGTGGGAGGTGACAAGAAACAATTAACCTATTTTGAGAAAATGCAGGAATTTATAGGAGCAATATAACTCATGAAGCAATAATTTAAAACTGACCTTCTAATCCATTTCACCAACCCAGAGATAAACACTGTGGAATGTTTCAAATTATAAAAGAGTCTGCCTTGATCTAAGTGGGTTGAAGAGTCAGACTAAAAGCATCTCACATAAATTCAAACCACAGTTACAAATATTCCTACTGCAATACTGGTACACGAGTAGAAAAGTTCTGGCTGGAAATTTTTAGAAGGAAAAATGTCAGTTGATAAAAAACAAACACTTTTGCAGCAGTGTGTTGATTTCAGTGAAATATTGTTTGGAAAGAATAACTGAAATACTCCATTAAACTTTTTTTGAATGGCATGTTACTTTTTATCACTTTTTTTTTGTCAAAGCATTTTTTCCTCTGTTAGAAAATTTTCTCTAACAAAATAGCTCAAATCAGAACAGTGCATGTCCATTGAGTCAATTTGTCAATCGTTGTTTTATATGAAACTTTAGCTCTTCTCATTTTCAGTGTGCGCTGGAGCAGAAGTAGCCAATTCCTCTCTGAAGATGGCAAGCCCTGCATTCCCGAGGTGCCCAGACAGTGAGTGTGGGGTTTCTGCTTGCACTGGCAGCATTTTCTGACCGCCTGAGAGTTCCCGAAGACTGCAGATGGTTTAACCATGTACCAGTATGGTTTGCTTTCTCCTACAAAGGTCACTTGGAGATTAACGTACCCAAACAAGCTGGAAATGCAGTGGCCATCTATGAAACAGAGCAGGTATCTCTCAAATATTCCTTGAATGGTCCTTGAAACCATCCATCAGGCCCTTTCTGAAATTAGGCAATGGGTGGGTGCGCTAAATGAGAGACAGAAGCTCATTGTCTACTGAAGCCTATCATAACATTTTAATTGCCACTTAAATCACACTTAACCAAGTGCTGGGATTTGGGGCAGCAATCTTATCCTCCTGACCAAATTATGAGATGAAAAACAAGAACTCTCAGATATTTCCCTGGAAAGTGTTAAGAATAAATAAAAGATACGAAGAAGGAGAGAAAATGCTATATTTCTATCACAGGTTAATAATTGGCTGAAGATGTTTGCCTGAGTTGTTGGTAATGATAGCCTCTGGCAGATCAATACAAGTGGAATACATGCTGTCTTGAAAGAAATACTGAAGAAAAACCTTTTATAGCTCCCCCTGCCCCCCAAAAAAGAGTGACCTGATAGCAAGAGGCTGTTAAAGGTGAAGTGCATTCCTTGAGTCCTTTATTTTCGAGTGGACCAGCCTGAGTACTCCAAGCTTGGTGTTCAAACCCACTGTGCCAGTGTTATTTGGATGTTGCAGGTGTCAGACACCCAGATGTTCAGGAGGAGTGGAGCGGGGGGGGAAGGGAGCACACTCTTACACATTTTATTTTCCCTGGACCCCTTTGCAGAGCTTTGCCACGGCGTGTTTCCTTTGTTTGGAGGGGCATTCCCTGGCACGCGGCTCTCTGCCAAGGCACTTCTGTGTGAAGCTCAGAAGAAAATGGCCCATCAGGTCCTGAGTTCCTATCACTATCAATACTCTCCATATAATGGAAGTGACGGCAAGACTCCTGGAGTAACAGATGCTCCATATGTATACACGAAATTGCATCAAAGAAACCGCACTGCTCTAGCCCTTCCTCACATCCGTGGAGATTGAGCTAATTGACGGGAATGAAAATAGCTGAACTGTGAATGTGAGCCAAGGAAGTGTTGGGGGTCCAAGAAAAACTGCTCTTGGCTTATGTCACTAAACAGCTTAAGTTTCAATTTTGAAAATTACTTTGGTTTTACTTAAATAATTCTGTCTGCCAAGCAGCCAATTTGGGGAACTGATGAATGACAATGTTGCCCCATCTGCACTGAGTGCAATATCCATTTTATATGACCTGTAGCAAAAAAGGGAGGAAAGCATTATATTCCCAGCTTCTCCCTGGCACTCTCTATAAGACTAAATGGGGATAGGGTAGAGAATTAATAAAAGACTAGTTTGCTCACATGGGAGAGGAACAAAGGAAACGATTGCCTCCTGCACTGGAGCTGTGCGGAGTGCATCGCTGCGCAGTTTCTTTTATCTGCATGCTTTGGGACTGGCACAGCCATGTGAAACAAGTCTGATGCTTTTATTCTATATGGGTCTTATATAAAGCTGAAAAAAACAGCAGATGAAGTATGAGAAGCCTCAAGAAACCAGTTGAAACTTCTAACTGAATGTGAGCTTGCACAAGCAGGCCAGACGATCCAGCAGCAAGTTACCACTACACCATCATGCCAAAACTCCAGGAGCTCAAATTAAAATTAAAATTTGTTTAAGCCAAATTTCTCAGATTCTGAAGTTGCTCCTTTCCAGGTACCAGGATAAAGCATAAGCCAGAATTTTCCAGTCCCAGAGGTTGTAAGTAAAATATAGATATCCAGCAAGATGAGTGAATAATTTTTTCTTAATTTATTGTTTACCTGGGCTGAGGTAGTTCTGCTAACCTTCCAGTCAGCATTATGACCTAATTTTTTTCTCCCTATTTTTGTTTTTTCCTCTTCCTGAAGGCATAAAAATTTCAACATCAGCCCACCACCTAGGAGTCCAGACAGAGGTTTATAACTCAATGCCTTTCATCCCAATCTCTACATGTGGCCACAGTGCTGGTGTGGGAAACACCAGAGCACTTTCTTTCTTCTAGTGTGTGCCATTTTCTCATCTTTGGTTTTATTTTTTACATTCTTCTTTCTTTTTTGTTAGAAGAATAAGGGTACCAGCATCTTTTCACATGTCGGTATGATAGGTGTTATGAGATACCTTGAAAATATTTTGGGTTATACCCCTGACATTAAAATTTTAGTAGAAAAAAAATTAAAGCTTGTGCTGAGGTTTACAATGCAATCAATCTACCTACCCAAGGTCAGGGAAGACAGGCACCAGTTTTGGACCAGGGACTATTGAAATGTATCCTTATTATAACTTTATTTGAGTGCAATAAGCAATGAGTGGAGAACTAGCCACTATGAAAAAACGAACCCCACGTGTAAATCAGATGACCGCATTAAAAAGATTAAAATGTCAATGGCTGCTGAAGTCCGAAAAAGGAGTCTACTGAGACCTATAAAATTAGAACTAAGAGAGGGAGGTGGCCCTTAAACTTTTAACCAGATATTCTACTGTATGAATGACCACATTAGTTAATTTTTGTCATGACAATCTAATTTTGTATTGATTATTTGCTTTTATTAGTTGAGTCTCCTAAGAGACTAATAAAGTCTTAAAAGGCCCTTTTCCCCCCACCCTTGGAATACTCTTTTTGAGAACCAAAGACAGGGCATCAAAAAAGCGGGTGATGGTCCTGGTTTTCACGGTGGCACATGGGAATTATGTCGGTGAGGCTGCCTTGCACTGCTACGTCTCAAGGTTCTCACTCAGGCAACTGGGAGTTTTACGAGGAAGGATGGAGAGAGGACTTCAGGAATTGGCCCCTGGTGAAGAATCTTATACAACATGAGCATTGTGCTGCATGCACAGCCAAGGGCCCGCAGAGAGCTGTCTGAAACAGCAATAGACACAAGGATTTACGACAAGAAGCAGCAATTGCAGTATCTGGCGCTAAACATTTAATCTATGGTTACAGTTTTTACTTCGGATCAGAGCTGAAGTCAGCAGAATTAAATCTTCAAGTGTATTTCAGCAGCCCTAAATCCTTCTGATACTGTTAACAGTGGCAGACTTCCAAAATGCACTCTGTTAATAAGACAGTAAAGTATAAAACCGAGTTATCTTCTACAAGAAAAGGGAAAAAAAGAAGAAAAATAAGAAGAAAGATTGTTATAAAACTGCATTTGTGGTATCCTGGCCATTTTCTAGCTGAATTTCATTCCAAATTATTTTTTTAACCCACTGCCCTTGGTGAATAAAAGAAATTCTACTAGGAGAGAAAATCTTCCCCCAAAGCTTCAATTTTTCCTCTAATTTTTACAGGTTAGAAGAGGTTAAGAAATCACCAATCAGCTGGTAACATGCGGTACCAATTCTCTGCAGGCCAGCAAAAGGGATTCAGCAGCTGTTACCTTCACTTTTGCACTTAACATAACTTTTTGTTCACCTGCAGCTAAAGAAGATTTATGCAGAGCACACTGGGAGGTTGCTCAACTCCCCAAGGCAACTCCATTAGCTTTCCCAGGAGCTATATTAAATGTGTATTAAACCACACACACACCCCCACCCAATCCCTTCAGCTAATGCACTAGTTCCAGCTTTAAACTGACAAAAGTGAGGATACTCATAGAAAAGGCCCATATGACATCCTTAAATCTCTGCTTTATGCCTCAAAAATCCAGAATATAAGGTAAAGTCTTTGCTTCTCTGAGTTTCACTCAAATTCTTCTTTGGTTCATCCAAAGTGGATCGCCAAGGGCATTGCATTTGTAAGACCCAAGTGCTCTGTGTGTGTGTTTTTGTGGGAGGACTTCTAAAAGGCAGATTAAAGAAAAAAAAGGAAAGGATAACATCTCTCATTTGCACGTAAGTGTTCACTCGAGCCATTAAATTCATGTTGTGCTGAATGAATGGAACTATGGTGTACCTTGAGAACACACACCTGAGACTCTGAAGGCTGTATTATGGTCACATTAGCAAATACTCTGGAAGGGAAGCTGTGGGAATCAATGCCCCAGTGCCATTTGCTGGAGTCCTCCTGCCTGCAGGGGGCTCAGGTAGCAGAGCACAGCTGGAAGCACACATGGAGAAGGAAGGAGCAGCTGTAACCTTGGCCCTAGTTCACCAGAGCCACAGGCCTGGTGGAGAAGTCCTTGAAAGAGTCAGGTGGGATTTAACAGTGAACGTTAATCTCACCTCTGCACTCTGCTAACCGGTAGAACCTGTCGCTGTATTCCCTGGGATGATTGTAAGATTTACCAGAACGTGCATCCTACTCATCTTACTGTATTCTGCAGAGCTTTGGAATAATTTTATGTGCATTTCAGTTTCTGAAGGACCCCGCTCATTCCTTGAAAAAGCTATTCTCAAATACAAGCCATCACCGAGGTTGCTGACTGATGTCACCAGCATGATGCCACACGCCTTCAGGCTTCAAGCATATGAATAGTCCCAGCATGACCTCTGCTTTTCAACAAGGTAAACCCATGCAGTGGGGTTTTGGTAAGGGAAAAGAAATGGGAAATTCTCTGCATTCCGATTCTCCTGTAGAACAACCACCAAGATCAGTGAAAAGATGCATGCTAGGCCAAAAATTGTATTTCAAGTGTCTTATCAAACTTGTAAAAGGTGCAGTGAAAAATTAGGGTATGGGAGTCCATCCAACCTTATTTCTGCTACCACAGATGAGTGCTTGTATATGATACAGTTTACAAATACCTGGCTAGGAAAATTTTTTCCCCACCAGCTCTCTCCTTCCCTTAATATGACCCTTCTGGCAAATTTTAGTTCTTTTCCACATGCAAACACTATATTGAAATTGTGTATTTGTGTATTTTGCTCAAGCATATTTCAGAAAAGGCCTAATTTCTTCTACATTAAAGTTGTCCCTAATATTTCATTTGAAAAAGGTGGCTGCCATGGAAAATTTTGGTCTACAATGTTAGAGCTTGACAGATTTACGAAGAATTCGATACAGAATTTTACAAAGTGAAGTGTTGGCCATTTACCAGCCTTCTAATTGTTCTTAATAGAAACTTGTTTCCTGCAGAGAAATCATCAGAATCATTGCAGTGCCTTATAGATTTTCACGCCAAACTTTTGATACAAAAGCCTTTTGCTATGATGGTGATGGTCAGATCATACTGCAAAATCTATTTGGATGTTAACTGAGCGATATCACCCAGATTAGCCGAGATCTTTGAAGAATTGCTCTGGGTCAGTCATACTTTGTGCTTGCCTGTTGACAAATGCAGCAGGAGACATGGGGCATGAGAAAGTGCTCCGGCCACTTGGGCGGATGCAAATGTCCATTCAGAACAGTTCCTGGCAGCTCTAAGGTAGATTGAGGCAGTGTGGACCAGGGAGCCAGAGACAGTTTGATGATAGCACCCATCTGTGCTGTGGACAACACGGATCTGGAAAATCTGCTCACTTGTTTGTTTGCAAAGACTTCCTGGCGTAGGACATACCTTCATTAAAGAAGGGGCACTGACTAAGTTTCATAACCTTAGTAGAGGAAAATACTCAGCCTTTACTCAGTTTTCTGCAAGTAATTAAAGCTCAGTTTCTTGAACAAAAATCAGAGACATTCTTGCAGTGAGTCTTGTGATTAAATTCTGACCTGGGTTACTCATTTCTCAGTCATAGTTAATTTAAGTAGAAGCAATTATTTTGTTTGGTGGTTTGGACAGTGACTTTTAGAAGTTTGAAAAAAAAAATTCTGCCAATATTTTGTCTATCTCTTTTTCCATTTTTTTCAGTGAAAAGCTGTCAAAATTACAGGTTTTCAATAGATTTCTCTTTTACAAGTGCAAAAGAGTAATAGGAGATGAGTGCAACAGCTTGATAGTTCTATATATGTGATCCTATTTCTGTTTAAACAGCAAAAGGTCTGTACTGTAGGGCAACATGCATATGAAAAATTATTTCATATGTTATTATGAAGAAGGAAAACAGAGAAAGGGAGCCTGGCCAAAAATCCAGAGCTGCTTTTCAAACTGTATTAGAGCAAAGATTTTAGATCCATTATCACTGAGACACAAGGAGCAGATTTCTACAAGAAGCTCTCGTTAACAGTTTTCGCTATTCACTTCAGCCTTTATCCTGGAAGTGTTTTGTGTTTCAGCATTCCTGCCCTGAGCTTGATTTTGGAATAGCAGCCCCGAAGACCCTTAAATAGAGCTATGTTTGTGGGCATGGACATAATTCCTCCAGCTGTGCAAACAGTAAAACAAAGATAGCATCTCTTCTGCTGCAGCCCCGCAGATCGCTGAATGATAACAAGACTGACGATTTACAGTGGATTCAAGGTGCTTCTCTGCTCTGGAATTCCTTCTGACTCGTCAAAGAGATGACAAACAAGTCCCTCACTCCTGAGGTGTCGCACACAACTTCGAGGAGCATAAATATCCAGTTGCATTTCCTCTATCAGCACTTTACTGTGTGGTGTATTTCAGCCATGTATGTGGCATATCATTCACTGCTCCTTTCTCAGACCTATAGATAAGGGTCTAGTTCTCTGGTAAGGAAAGTTCTGGGATGTTCTTCCATGTTCTGATGGACTTCAATTGAAAATGAGCTTTTCTAATGAACCAAGTGAACGAAGTGAATAAAATCTAGTTCTGCAGTACATGCCATTATCCTTCTGATTTTTATTTCCATATGGATTTCTGCAGGTCTGGCCCTTTTCTCTTTTTGACAGTCATACAACTCTCTTGAGTTAATAGAGTTACTCCTCAGTGCTGTCTCAACATTTTCAGTTTTCTGTATATTACCAATTTTATACTGAAAGAACTTCAGAGCATTGTTGGTGTTGGCAATGGAAAAATTAAGGTTTTGGCAGTTTTGTGAGGTAGCTGGGTCTTGGCCCACAGGAAGGTCTCAGGATTTAGGACTGTTGAACAAGCACATTACTGAGAGTTTTCTATTACAGTTATAAGCACGTAGCTAATAGTGCTGACATTTGCATGGTATGTAACAGCCGAAATCCAAGCCAGAAAAAGATACTGACTTAGAGAGAGTCATAAAATAACACCGGCCACCCTCCACGGCTGGTGCTCCACACTTGTCTCCACAGAAGGCAGTATGCAAAGTCTGTGTAAGCCACTGGGGAGAGGCCTGTTGTGTTAACACCAGGCCGGAAAGCACTGCAGCTGTGGTGATGCCGTGTTCCTGCCTGCAGCGTTCGTAGTGTTTAGCTACAGAGGAGTGATGAGTTTAGGTCTTAAGATACTGCTGGGTGCAGGGTGAAATGGGTGGGAATTGGCCAGTCCTCAGAGCGGTGGTGAAGGTGGTGGATAAATGTTGACTTACCCTGAAAGCAATGTAGATGTTCACCTAAACATCTGCTAGCCAAAAAGTTGTCTCGTATTGTGCTGTTGATTTTATCTTACACTGTTCTTTATCTTACGCTATAGCTATGCTGTAGGTTTCTGATGAAGATTGAGCCACTAAATTACAATTAAATAAACTTCAGTTTCCAACTAAAATGTTTGATTTCTCTTTGCAGAGTCATAAATAGAAATTTGCCCTTTGCAAAAAATCACTATTACCAAAATACGACTTTCTAAATTCATATCACTACGAAGATCTCTGATAGTTTGTAAATTAGGAGCAAAATATGGAGCCTAAATGTTTCAAAAAACCCCAACCTATTGAAAGCATTCACTTCTATTAATCATGCTATATAATGGGCTGAATCAAGATGCTGTATTTATTTCACTCCAGAGGAAAGATCACCATAACTCAACTGCATCTTTGCCACTCATGAATTATCAAGTCTTGCTTTGCTTGTGGGATAAATATATCTCAGTTATGTATGCTCTTCTTTCCTCTCAGTGTATCTATATATTTTTTGGTGTCAATTTTTATTTATATGCATATACCTGCAACGCTCACAGTGGAGATTGTTACTTTGCAGTAAGTCGAAGCAAATCAATTTGGTCTACAGACGCAATTTGTTTTCCTACTGCAGCATTCTCCAGTATCATTGCAGGAGATGGCTCCACAGCCTTCACTATAACTGTTAAAGTGGGCCACATGGCAGAGATGTGAGGGGGTCTAGCATTTGATCAAGTTGACAAGGAGTGTCAGGTTCCTGCTGTTAGCTGCAACGCCAGCATGATGACACGTATTTGATGTCATTTCAATGCAGATTCTGACACAGGCCAATTTATGGCCCAATTTATGTCTTGACTCTCATACCAAGGCCATGCAAGCTATAAAATGTAATAAGAATTTCTTCAATCAATGTCCAGAGGAAAAACAAATCACTCGGTTAGTGACACAATATTGCATCAACACTCTGGTAAAGTTCTCACAAGTGTGTGACATGCCCCTAAGCTACGGCGAACATGTGGAATAAAAGGCTGGGCATGACAGCATCACATCTCTGAAATGGGACCCCCTCAACTTAAGAGCTGTTTCCATGTCAGTTCTTCATCTTTGTAGCTTTCTAGTTTGTTAAGAATAAAATTCTTCTCTCTTTGCTTCCCCTTCTCTTCCCAGCTTCAGCCTTTCCTCTCCACTACTATTTTTTTTCTGTCTTGCATACTCTATCAAGTTATCTAACAAATCTCAGCACAAGACCCAGACAAGGTTATGATGGTCAGTTGATGATCTGTCAGTGAGCCGCATAAAGGCTTGTATATTTTCACTTTCAGATGCTCTCAAATCAGATAGAAATGTCTACCTTCCTCTTCAGCTCTTCATAATCAAGACAATAACCCTATCTCAGCCAGCTGTTAGATGTTGTCAATGGCAAATAGGCATGTGCAGCACATATTTTTAATTGGATATGGGATACAGGATGATGTGTTTTTTCAAAAGCAGTGGTACTGCCTCTATAATGTGGAACAAATGGTTTTGCCCTGTGGACAACATAAAGCAGGCATGAGAAAATGTATGTGTGGTCTACACTGTATAACTTCATTCCATTATTCCTCTGGTTCTGTGCGTTTAGGACTGTAAGTATGAGTATTCTTGGTTTTCTGTAAACCAAAACAGCTGACAGGGGACTTATTTTATTTGGTAAGGTCTTTGCCCTGGTAATTTCAGTAAAGTTGCTGTGCAGATGCAGCTGGCTCTTTAGATGGCTGTGAAAATGAAATCAAGGTGAAGGGAAAGTACTCTACACCCGAACATTTCTCTGCACACATCAAAAAAATTGCCCAAGTATACTACAGGTACCCCTACCCTGCAGTTACACTGCCAGCAAAATGTCAATGAGTGTGCAGTGCAACAAATGTGCTCTGACCTGGCCAAGGGCAGGGTGTTGGGTGTCATGTGGTTGTCCTGTTGAATTTCAAAACCTTTGTGAGGCAGGAGTTGGGGCTCATCCTTAGCTGGTAGAGGAGCTGCAAGACCCCAAACAACTTCTGCTGCCACTGTGGTCCTGGCAGCTAGAAAGCATAGTGGTTTGAAGAGGTCTTAGAAATATTCATATCGTTCAACATTTTTATAAAGGGCATGCATGTGTGTTATACTGGAAGGAAAAAAGGGAAGGCCTGTGAAAAGAGCAGAAATTTCTTCTTCCCGAGGATTGTAAATTGTTGATATTTGATTTTCCTATATCTCAGAAGAGTCTTTGAGTTCCAAAATTCCTTTCAAACGAAGATGGTTTGCTTTCAAAAAGAAAAATTGAAACAAAAGTTATTGTAACAATTGCAGGTGGGTAATACATTTTTTTTAATGAAAAGTATCTTATTGAGAAAGATTGAACCAAAAATTCATTTTGTTGGTAGAACTTTCAGTTCTCTCCTGCTCCAATATAAATCCAAATGCCGGTGAAATTTTGAGTATCTTAAGCTGTGGTTTGTTTGAAACAGGATTGCCAGGTAAGATTACAGAATAGCTTCTCATTGACTCTAGGATCCCTGAAAATGGAGATGGCTCCTAGGCCAGAGCCCAGACTGAATTCTTTCTCCTTGAATCCTGTGCAAGCAAGCCTTGCTGTTCTGGAAAGAGTGTTGCTGGCTCTGGGAGCAAAAAGGTTTCCTTTGATTCATCACCCATCTACTCGTTACTGCTGTTGGCTATTGTATTGTTATGTGCCATCTTACATTAGTTTGCACATTTCTTGGAGAAGAAGCGTTGGGCCATATTCAGACTCTCTGCTCTGGCCCCAAAATTTGAAAAAGCAAAAGACAACTGAGACCAGTTTAGACTCCCTAAAGAGAGCTAGACAATGTTAGTCTGACCCAAAGTGGCTCCTTTGGACTTAGGTGATATCATAAGCACCTGAGACTGTCTTAGGCTTCATGTGTCTTTTGAATATGTCTCCTTGTGCTTTTATGTTTGGGTAATTAGCCTGTCACTGTGTCAAGTCTCCCACAGTACATTTCAGTCACTGTACAAATAATAAATGATGGCAAAAATAGGCATTTTTACATAATACAGTCAATCTTACTGTACCCATGGCTAAAAAAACCACCAGAGCATGTGCAGTTCAGTTCAGTGTTACACCTGATGTCATTGCAAGCACTCATATGGGCAGGGGTTCACAGAAAACTCTTGCTACAACGATCTTTTTTTTTTCCTTTTCATTACATTTTCTAGTACTGTTATCCTCTCAAAGTTCTAAAAATCATATCTAAAATGTTGTGCTGTGTCTATATTTTCAATGCTTGATATCAACGTGATTCTCCACCTATAGCAGATATCACTGTGAGCACTCGATGGCTGGGGTGACTGTGTAATCGGTTCTTTTCTCTTCCCATCATTCAGTGCCAACTTAGGGGGCTCAGCTGCATACACTAATAACAGGGATGTGGCACCTAGATACCACGAGCAATGTTTGATCCTTTGTGAACTCCAAGGAGGAACTGCCCTTGAAATTAAGTTCTGCTGTCAGTAGTATCCTTGCATGCTCAGTGAGCAGATGATTGCAGCCAGCCTCCCTTAAAAGCTGAAACTAGTCCAAAACAATCAAACATCCCCAATCTACCTAAGAAAATCTGACAAAACTAAATCTGAGAAGTTGTTTTTATAGCTCTGTTTATAGCCCCCTTGTTTATGCAGAGATAGGTCAGCTGAATTTAAATCTTTAAACCCTTAAGCCCCACGTATGATGCTAGCTTGCTAAAAGAAGTGGAAAAAAAAGCGTGATCAAGACTTGTTACACTTTCCCTTCCAAGCACAAGGCTCAAACAATATTTTTTAAAGTACATATAATTGATATCCGCTTCTATTAAAAATCTAAATGAATTTCCTCTCTCTCTAGTGCACTGCCACTCTGAATACTTCCATCAGAGAGTGGTAAACCAGCAGCTTGCTGTGTTTGCACAAAATAACTGCTGCAGTGTGCTGAAAAACATCCAACCTGCACTTCTGCTCCGAGTATGTTGTTTCATGCTGTATGGTCAATAAGTGTATGGATAATCAGGAAACTTGGCCCTCCTGTTACCCAGAGCTGTTTCTTCCCGAACCAAGAAGCCTCTGTATAAAAAACTGATTTTATACCGATTAAGAAATTGCAGTGTGAACTGACATAATGGGAAGCCTTTCCCACATGGGATTAGATGAGAATTTTTCATGATATAAGGGATGACACTATCAAGCAACATAAATATGTAACTATGAAACATACTAATGATGTGCAGTGACAATTCTGTGACCTCTTGTTCGCTTCATTGAAGGGGAAGTACAGAGGGCTTCAAAGACAGTTATAGCTCCCTGTCAGGTCAGGGTGGAGTTTACGTGACGACTGCCTTTTCTAAACACTAAAAGGAAAGGAAATGAATTGAACTAGGGGGGAAGTAAATTGCAAAATATGTGCTGTGCATTGTTATAGAGTCTCTCTGAAGGGTGGTGTGATAAACCAAAGATTTGCTGACACTTAGGGAGCAGCTCTGACAAGATAATATTGGCCTTCCTACCCCAAAAGTAGCAACCTGACCAGCTGGATGTTAATTTATCAGAGCTGGCAGAAAAGCACTGGGGAAGGCAGTAAGAAGGGAGAAGCATCTTAGTAGAGCAATCACTATAAAGAAAACCAGACTTGTATACTTTGCAGCCATTGGGGCAGTATGCTGGGAAAAAAAATCAAAACAAAGACAGTTATGTTTGGGGAGACTTATATTTTCAGAAACATCTTTAAATTGTTGTCTGTATGATTACATTTGAATTTACTTGCATTCTCCTTGAATGATTCCTTGTAATGAAGCTAAAGACCTTCCTCATGTAGTAACACATTTTGAAAGTTTGTCTTATATTAAACTGTCTTGTTCAGGTTGATGAATAGGATGGAAGCATTTTCCTTCTATTGCTTTTTACTAATTGGGTGATCTTTGAACTCAGCCCTGACTGCAGAGGAACCGAACTAGCAAGGGGAGAACCGAGGAAAAACGGTGTCTTCAAATCACTCTGAGACACACGAACATAATGTCATGGCAACAGTAGCAAACATGTCTTGCATATACAGTCTACTAAAAATTACCAGATCCATTTTTATTCTCTGCTTAAGTATACAGTTTGGAAACCCTCCCAAGCTGCTCTGAGTTGCTCCCCAACAGAGCTACTAAATTGCTTGATTTTTCCTGAGAAGTTGTGGAATAATCTCAGTATTTTGCCATGCTAACTAGACATCACAGGGCTTTGCCAAAATGCGTGTGCCAACTAGGCCTGATTTTGGGGGATTACCTTGACATGTATCTCTGAGGTTTTGGCTCCTTTTGTTATGTGCTGCACTGGACTCTGTGCCCTCCCTTTGCTTGCTCATGCCATAGGTGAAACCGCAGCAAAACCAAGTAGAGGTGTTCCCATCAGGTCTGGTGGTTTGCTGTGTGCATCCACGCAAAGGGGGCCTGGGCTGTGGCTGTGTGTGCAGGTTCCTGATGGTGTTTGTGTGCTTCCTTTTCATGTGGACACTAGTACGATTGAATAAGATACTAGCAGAAAATTTATGAGTCTTCAGTGGTGGACTTGAGATGGCTTGAGGGAGCCCGCATCCTCAGGACCACTGTGTCAGGCTCTGCAGACTCAGGAAGACAGTTCCCATTTCAGGGTTGTCTGAAGTCCCTTTTACCTAGGGAAGAGGTTTTGGAGTGAAAAGTTAGAGATAGACAGATTCATTGTGTGCCATTCTTAAGGGTTTATTGTGCAGCTGAACGTATTCATCTAGAATGAGGATCCCAGTGTTTCCCATTTTCTACACGAAATCACTGATGGTATAACAAGGATAGTACACAACGTGATGCATATAGGTAGCTGTGCAATGATCCAGTCATTCAGAGTGCTCAGGATCTGAGTCTCCCTTGGGTTACACTCATATCTATTGCATGGAAATTCATGGAACCATGCCAGTGTAAAATTAGTCTGGGATCATAATCAGGCAGGGAGACTTTAATCAAGTCACATTCCAAGTCAGAACTGAAATATCTGTAACAAGAAAATAGTTTTCTGCAAAAACATTTCTCCATGTTAACACATATATCCCTTTCTACAGATTTCTTCTGAAATTCAGTTTGGCTTATATACTGTGCGAATGATTGGGTCCTGCAGCCATCCTACACAGTACATACGATCTCACCTTCTCATGCTAAGGAGACAGGAGGAGGACTCTTTGTCCTTCTCTCAGCAGGTTGTGACTAGCAAACTATTGGTACATGAAGGATGTTTCCTCCAGCAGTTTTCTTGCTCCTTCCTGGTGAAGATCTGTGCTTTGACTGGAAAGCTTTCATGAAACAAATATTGATTAATTGTTAATATTTTATTTTAAAAGTTATTGAACCTGGGGCTGTGTTTTAATACTATTATTTATGAGGGGAAGGAAGATTCAGCTGCAGAATTTAAAAGGTGGGTAATTTCTCTGGTGCAGTTCATAGCTCTGCCCCACAACAATTCTGCCAGGATATATGGAAAATAGCACCACTTGGAGGAGGAGTAGGAAATGGTGGTTGGAGTAAAGGGTGTGGGTTAAGCTAATATTGATGTCCAACGTTTTACCCTGTGAAACCACAGACTGAGACTCTTGGGGAGAGTCTGCAAAGACACAGGACCCTTGGGCAAAAAAAATGCCAGCAAGACAAGTTTTCAAGCTCCAAAACTATCTCAGGAAAAAAAAAAATCTGCTAAGGAGTAAGATCATTTTCTATGACTTAAAAAATTACCCATTCAAAAGAAATGGGAAGAAATTGGTCTTAAAAGGCATCTAGCCCAGGTTGGAAAGATACACAGAGGGACCAGGAAACAAACCATAGATGTTATTTGTTT
The DNA here is from genome assembly GCA_013397845.1 of Melanocharis versteri. Lineage (NCBI taxonomy): Eukaryota > Metazoa > Chordata > Aves > Passeriformes > Melanocharitidae > Melanocharis > Melanocharis versteri. The sequence goes on along the minus strand of VZTG01000673.1, from coordinate 623,494 downwards.
CATTAGAATTGAACATTTCTTGTATTAGTCAGATTAAATAGCTACTGGTTTGTGAAACCTTTGGCAAAGTCTGTGCAATTCTACTATTAACTGAAGAGCTTAATTTCAAATTCAGAGCCCCCCAAAACAAGTTCTGGAAAAGAAAGCATTTAGGGTACGGGAAATTTGGAGGAGCACTTCTACACCTGGGACATGAACTGTCAAACCGGTTTTTTTGAGAAGATACAGAAAGTTATTCTGGGTATATGATGGGCAGCAGAGAAGTTTAAAAAGAGGGAAGGCTATCCCTCCTTAAACCACTGTTCACAGAGTAAACAAGCAGGTGTCATGGACATTCAGCATGGAGACACGAGATGGGTTCCTTTATGTACATTTCTGAAAGCTGCAGGACAGAGCAGCATTAATAACAGAAAAACTGATGTGTAGATTGTGAAGAACAAAATTATACAGTAACCCAGAATGTTACCAGCAGCTCAAGCATCTGCAGTTGTGTGAAGATTACTTCATTCAATTTTCTTCAAATAATGCTCATTCCTTTACATATCTCCCTGAATCAGTGGAGGAACTATTTTTCACAGAAGAGCTTGAGAGAAACAAGCATCAGTTGTGGCCATTAATTTTATGAATGATTTGTTGGAAACTGCATTAAATGGCAACATCAGCCCACAAATGAGCTTTGAAATGTTCTTATTCTGAGCCTGTGCAGATGGGCAATTTGCTGTGTAATCAGTTTTCACAGCCACCCTTTCAATCAGGGTCACCTGTCTTATAACTGTGCTCTTGTTTTGCAGGTTTGTATTTCACACCATCTCAGAAATGCTGCATGTACAAGTCCAGTGACCAAAAAATGGATAACTCAGAAAATACAGCAAGGTTATGTCCAAAAGCACTTTGAACAGGGGTCTCAGCAAATATAATACTCTGGGAGTGTCAGTAAAAAGAGAGACATAGCTGAAGAAGAGCTATCTAGCAACCAGTAAGTAACAGAGCCTGAGACTATTATTCCAGCTATTCCGTGAAACATATACATGCGTGTTGCAACCCAGGTAAATTACAGCAGCGGTATTCTTGCACGCAATTAAAAAGAAGTCTCATGTGAAAGTAGAAGAGTGATGTGGCAGCTATGTAAATTTAGGACGATGCCACCCAAAACATTTTATGGCTCTCCTATCACTTAGACACTGCACTGGAGAACATACAGAGATTAACCACCAAAGTGGTACCGAGATCAGAGTATAAAACATATGGGGAAATATCAGAGGAACGGAATTTATACAGAGATCACTCACTGGGGACATTACCAATATGTAGAAGTGCCTTTAATGAAGTAAGGGAATTCTTCACATTAGTACAAGAAGGTAGAACAAGAAGCAGCAGCCTCAAACAAAGGAGGAAAAAGTTTAGGTTAGATACCATGATTTTTTTCCTTAAAACAGGCAAGCTGGGTATTAAAATAGGCTGCCCACAGAGAGGCTATCTCCTTCAGATATGAGTGAGAGCAGATAAAGCTTTGCATGAGAGGGAATGACACAGCCATGCAAGGTGGAGGTGTCAGTTTGAGCCCTGCCAACTCTCCTAAACCAAGAAGTCACGTCTGGAAGCAGAGGAGAGGGGTGGCACATTTGCTGTGACCCTCGAGCACCCGTAGTGTGAGGAAACTCTAGTAGTTCCTCACTGGAGAGGGGTAACACTGTCCCACCAGCAGCTCCTACAGCCTCCACAGTGGTCAGGTGAGGCAGCCCCATGCATTTCTGAGGATTTGGATGACTCCAGAATTTTCTTCCAGTTCTTTGTCCTTGGTTCCAAATGGACTATAAATTACATGTCTTAGTATGTAAAGACTCTTAATTCATTCAGTGATGCAACGGAGCAATGAAAGACCAGGAGGAATAGACATAAAAATTCCAGTGAAATTAAGACTTTCATGTGGCACCTGTATTGAATTTTCTCATATAGGAATTTCAAAATACCTTAAAATAGCATAGGAAAGTCAGACTAGCTTTGAGGGAATTTTCACTGTAAGTTGAGGACGGCCAGATTTGTTCCAAGTAGTGAAAGTACATGTAAATAATCTCAAGAAGAGATGCAGATTTTTCCTACTGCTCTGCACCACTTTTTGGTTCCCTACACACAAAATCTGAAGGAGTTTTTTATATTTTGTGTGTTTGTATATTGGCATCTATTCCCTTAGCAAGGGCGTTTCCCTTTTTTTATTTTTTTTTTCCCAAGCCTAGTTAAACAGAACTCAAAAGACTGAAGAAACAAAACTGCTGTTGAAGAAACCTCTGGAAAGTACAAACCAGGGTCATATTAATATCTGATACCTCAGAGGTAAAAAGCTCCACTGTGCCCCATTAGAAGTATTCCATTTGCAGGGCACCCTTCTAGCCCTGTTAGCTTGTAAAATACTGGACCGTAAATGGGTCATTCTGTGCATGCTTTCTGTTCCAGGACATGAGTTTGGTGTATTTTTTTCTGGAGGAGGTGATGAGGAAAAGGTAGCTTCCCCTGTTACTCTGCTGGTTGCTTTTTTTTCTAGTTGTTTTAAAGGCAACCCTTTTGAAATCACTCTCAGAGGTTCAGAACACTAGAAAAGATGCAGGCAGAGAGATTAATAGGCAGAACAGTGCAGGTGGGGCACTGAAAGGCACAGGATAATACAATTTCTCACATGAATTTAACCAGAGCTAGAGGGTATCTCTCTGCCAAGCGTGATTTGATTCATGTGGACACATACACACGTACATGTGCACACACAGATGTGAGCATACGCGTGTGTGTATGACAGAAATTTCTTCTGTGCTTCGTACTGAGGGTATTCGCTGGAAATGATGTATGAAATGAAATCCCCATGCTCACGGCACGCAGGGAATATCAGACAGAACTCCGCAATCACTGCAGAGATGGGCTTTGCTATTGGCAGATCAAACGCAGCCAGAAGAGCAAACCAACCTGAAAGACTCTGGGGAAAACAAATATTTTTTTTTAAGTTATAAAATAATGTTCCCACCCTTTTAATATCATTTCTCCCATTTTCTCTCCCTCTGGCATTCCCCTGGGCAGCCAGCTACATTAGCTGGAGCCTTAGAGAGATAAGAGCCCTCCCCACACGTATTTCCCCTTAAAAGCCCTTCACAATGTGTTAAAATTACATTTTGAATAACACTTTCTAGCTTTTTTTATTAATTTTTTAACGTGTTTTTACCATCTGAGGTTTCTTAGCAATAGTAGTGGGCAGTCATATGGGAAAGAGGGGGTTGTCCTCTTTTCTCTCCCACACTCACCAGTCCCATGCATTTGATGTTGCCTCTTTGAAACCCGAAATAAATAAAACCATGTCCCAGCTATGCCATGAGTTGTAAGGGGAGCCTATGACAAAAGGAGTGGCTTCCCCAGGCCTTCCCATCGGCTATTCCTGGGCCACGGGAAACCCTCCAGGGGAAGGAGGAGGCATGGACATACCCTCTTCTGGGGTGGTGGGGTTTCCCTCCACCCGTCGCTGGTGCTCAAGCACACCTTAGCATTTCCAGACTGCTCCGCGCGTGGTGGGATCATTTCAGCTTGGCTATACATTGCTGAAGAAGGACGTTTATTTATAATACGCGGTGTAGGAAATTAGGCCATTGTACTTCTGCACAGGGGAAAGATTCATAAAAAGTCACACAGAATTATTCTTATATAAGTGACAATGACATCGTTGTAAGGAGGAAGCAGAACTTTATTTGTCTTACTTAAAATGATATATAGAGCACTTGTCTGTTTATTCCACTGCAAACAGCTTCTGCAAAAACAGCGGTAATTCCCTAGGGGGTTCTGCTGATAGTTATAAGTTACTTGAGCAAAATCTCTCAAGTGAGCTACTGCCTTACAGGTAGCCATTATTCTAGATTCAAAGGGCTTTTTGTTGTGTTTGTTTGTTTGTTTGTTTTTTAAAATTATGTTCCGTGTAATGCTGCTTTTTAAAATATAAATTGTGTCATAACATTGCTACTTTTCAAGCAGGTAAGTATCTGTATCTAAATCAAAGGATGCACTGCCGAAGGAGAAACCAGTCAATAAATTGGCTTCACAATCAAATCTGGCTCAGGTTAAAGCAAAGTTAGTTTGACGGATTCAGCTGAAACCTGGTAAATAGCAGCCTACATAATTAAGCTGCTCTACCTTCATGCAGTCTCCCTGGAAGCTTATGGGCATCTCTAAGGCACAAGAGTGACAATCAGTAGCTAAGCCGAGGAAATGAACAGGCAATATTGCCCACCTAGACATCATTCCTTACCCCCCATTACCACTGTCTCACCTCTCAGAAGGATTAGCAAAATTTGTCTTCGATTCTTTGATGGGACTGCAACATCCTTCTCTAATTTAAGAATGGATTCTGGGGCTGAAAATCAAATAACTGATATTATTCAACGGGCAAAAAATCAACACTGAAACTTGGTCTTGCGCTCTCTTTCTCATTTATGCAAGCTTATGAGCCTATTGTCTACGAAGTCTCAGCCTTCAGTAGCACATTTGGAGGGTGTTTTTAAACAGATGACAGGAAGAAAAAAAATAGAGAAGTGGGATAAAAAGAAGTCTTGTAGTCCTCACAAACACATTGCATTTTCTTTCCAGGGGGTAGGAAAGAGAGTAATAAATTCTTTGATGAGGCCAAAAGAAATGGGAATTGACACTGAAGCTGACATGGGTTTGCACCATATTCTTATTATTAATTAATTGCAATCATCAAACTATTTCTCAAAGTAACTCAACTTTTCACAGCTCCTTTTCATTCTTGACTGATATTTTTCTGGTTGCTCAGCAAGAATGAAAAGTGCAAGATTTGAGTTTCTTTTTAGTGTTTTAGTCACAAAAAATAATTTTTCAAAAGTTGGAAATGTATGAAGATTGGCTTAATTTATTCATTAGGAGAAAAACAAAACTAAATTAATTTCCAGGAAATTAATGCAAAGTTTCTAATTTACTTTGAGGAGTCATCATCATTTCTTGATTATTTTTGGTTCTTTGGTGACCCAGGGAAATTCTCTTTCACTATGACAAAGCTTCTTTTTCTGTAAAAAATGGTAATAATAATTACCTGCTTCACAGCAGTGTGGTAAGATTTAGTTAATTAGTGTTTTCAAAGTGCTTTGAGATCCTACGATGGAAGATGCAATAGAAATGCAAAGTATTATTATTATTCAGAGTTAACAACCAAATTTCAACCATTTGCACTTATCCATCTTAACAGCATGTACTCAAGGGAAGAAAACACATAACTTGTCAGCAGACAGTCCTCTTAATGTGGGTTATAAAACCACCTTCTTGATTACCATCTGGAGTAACATTCACAAGTGAGGGATAGCAGATGTGTGCGCATGGAGAGATGCATCCCCCTTCCCCAATCCATCGGACACATCAGTGTTGCCATACTGTATCCATCCAGCCCAGTGTTATGCCTCTGACGCCAGCCACCTCTTGATGCTTAAGGGCAAACAAGAGCCACTCTTGCCTTTCCCTCCATCTCTTCAGCAAAAAAAGCAACAAACAACACAAGCAAACTCCCCTTTCCTCCTTCCACTTCCCTCTTTCATAATAACAACGCAGCAGCCAACTGTGCAAAGCTCAACAGTGGATGAAAATGTCTTCCTGACCCCTGTGTGCAATTAGTTTCCTCCCAGGAGCATGAGATTTGATTATTTTTGCCGTTATCTTCGCTTGTACAGCCACAAGTGTTATTATCTCTTCTCCATTTTTCAGATAGGCTTTTTTTTTCCCCCTTGAAGATTAGCCTGAACCTTCCAGAGTCCTTGCAGCGAGGTGCCCCGCGGTGCCCTGCGGAGATGTGCTGCCTCCATAGCAGGAAGCAGCACCAGCCTGCAGTTGGCTTTTGCATCCCTTCCGGCCCCTCGGACCTCTCCAGAGGCCTGCAGGGCAGGGGTGGGAATCCCTACAAGGATGTGCAGGCAGAGCAGCTTTGTGAATGATGTGCGGAAGAGAAATTTACTGGGATTTAATATTAAGAAGTGGGTGGCTTGACTTAATTTAATTCTGCTCATATTCTGCCACCATCCTGCCCCTTTTTAGAGGATGAGGTTGTGGACACACGAAAAGAGCCATTCTGCAACTCTCACCTGTGTAAAGCCAGCACTGAGCACGTAGGATTTAGTGGAATACAAAGTGCGTGGTCCTGGTGCCATTTCACTTGCATGTCTTGGGTGGGAATAAATTGAAAGCAATCCTGCCTTCAGGACAGAAGCATCAGCCCTCCCAGGCACCACACAGCGCGCTAAAGGGTCCACCCAAAAAAGCAGCCTGGGTGGAGAGCAGGCAGGCATGGCTGCTAAGGATGGCACGGGCTGCATTGTCAGAAAGGTTTGTGCAATATTATCCAGAAGTTCAGGTCCGGCGCAGGAATTCCCAGAGGTGCTGTGTCCAAGATGCCGTCCTTTTCATGGCTGCTCTCTCTGCCACTCTGTGTTTTACGGGCAGGTGGGGCCAATAAAACACCTCCCACTTTTAGAGGGTGACTTTCTGCTGACACCAGTGGGCTTTGGATCGGGCCCCTGCTCTAAGTCAGGCACTGACATTTTCAAACTAAGGGGTGGGAGTGCTGGAATACTTAACCGAGTGCCAAAGAACTGCTGTAAGAAATGCACTAACAAAATATTTATTAAATGAGCCACTTCCTTATTTTACTTTCAAATTGTGTTAAAGAGAAAAAGATTTATAGGCGACAGAAAACAATATTAAAGTCAATCAAATGCACAGAAGCCCCTGGATCCCCAGGATGCCACTCAGTGTAGTGACAGGATATTTTAAGTCAGTGAACCTGCTTTGTTGCAGTGATCTCAAAAAGCAGGAGAAAAGCCCGTTTTGGCTGAGCAAGTCTCTTTGTGCTTCCACGTGGCTTTTTTGGTGGTGAGCCAGGGTTCAAAGGAGCATGGTGTATCTATCACTGCCATAGTTAATCCTATCATTGGAAGATATAAGCAGCCTTCTCCCACATTAGCAATGTTTACCTCATATTGCTCTAGCATTCATTTTCACTAATATGGTACAAAAGTGTAATGATGTATAAGTGTTTTTTAATGTTAAGTAAGTGAATACAGGTGGGTAATTTACCACTGACTCTATACAGATTGGAGCTGGCATTTCAGAAGGAAGACTCTGGACTCTTTCTTCTGTGTTTTTAATATATAATTCTTTTTATTTTTGCAGTGTATCTTGCTGCTGTTCATAATTTATGCCACTAAGTCAAAGCCATAAGTGCCAGTTATTTTGGAGCCAGCAGAATGAAATGTTTGTTTAGAAAGCTTTCAATTAGCCATAGGATGAGTAGGTTTGATGTGGAAGCAGGTATTCTTTATTTGTATTTCTGTTAAGAATGAAGGCTTTGTTTGTGTAAATTTCATAGGAGCTAGTGTGTGCTCCTGGAGCACGATCTCGCTTAAAAGAATAAACTCTAAAATGGACCAGTGGTTTCTGTGTTGTAAGATGGAGGACACACACGTTTCACACCAAATTTATTGGTTATCCCAGTTTTACTTTCAGTGTAGAGTACGTTCTTGTTCATGCATTCCTATTAATATACTAATGCCCAGAAACTCAATCGAAAGATTCACTCCGTGAATAAAAAAAAAATTAAAAATTAAAACATGGACAGGGAGAGTTTGGATCAGCAACCCAACCATCCACATGTGGGCAGGGGCTCAGGAAGCAGTGAAGCCAACGGGCTTTGTGGGGTTGCACAGGTCAGACCCCACAGGGAGACCCGCGTCTGTGCGGCTTCTCACACGCAGGATCGGGCTTCATTTCCACTTCAAGGGAATTCTGACTCCCAAGCTAGGGTTGCAAGATTCTTTCTTGTTTTTTTTTTTTCCTCTCTGCTCCTTTTTTTAGAATTCCTTTCTTTGAAACATTTTCCTCAGTAGTAATTGCTGCTAAAATTTCACAGAACATTTGCAAAAGTGACAGCCTAATTCTAGAAAATTTCAAACATTTAAAAGGCAATTGTACAGAATTTTGGTGCTGAAAAGCTTTGTTGGTGAAGTTTTGCTCACTGAAGTTAGCTAGGTAATTTTTGCAAATCAGAGGACTTAAAGTTGAGTATGCTCTGTTTCCATGCATTTTCTTGCTATATTTGGCATAACTGGAGGAAAAATTGTGTATCAGAGATTCTGTTTTAAGGCACCAGATGGGGATTTCAAAGACCTTAGAAACGACGTTGAAAGTATTTACTCAAGATTAAGAAATTTCCAGTGAAAACCCTATTAAAAAAAAAGTAGCTGGTAGCTTAAAATGATTTTTCACGTTTGCTTTTGCACTGAATCACGGTGCTAATTAGCTCTTGATGTGGCAAAAAATGATGACATTTTACAGAGTCTCCCTGTTTGGTTGTTGAAAAAGACCTAGACATTTCCAGGTGGGCTTGAGCTCCGTGGGGATCAGAGGAGTCCACCCGTGAGAGGTGGATGCAGCCTTCTCCAGGGAAGCCCATGTGCTCACGTCAGCTGCGTGCACATCAGCTCTGGGAGAGCTCACCAGCAAAAACGCCAACAAAATCTGCTGTGTGTGAACACAACCGTGGATATTCAAAGCATCCCTCCTTCTGGGACGGGGAAAAGGATGCACAGCTCTGTGGAGCTGGTGGGGGCTCCAGGTCTTTGCTGGCTGATGATCCCGTGCATGGAGCTATCCAGGGGTGAGGACCGCCGTCCTCGCTCCCAGCCCAGCTACGGCTCTGTTCCATTCCCAGCCCTCTCCTTCCTTTCCTTCGGGCTGTAGCCTTTCTTTGTTATTTTCCTCTGGGGCTCCAATTTTTCCCGGCTAGCCACAGACAGTATATAAAACACATTTTACTAAAGTTCTTCCAACAAAAACTTCATTGAAACAACTTTTAAAGTTGTGAAAAAAATAACAGGAAATTCACACTTAGGCCCTTGAGGATGAAACATGACATATGTCTTCCAACACATAGGCACAATGGGGTGCGCTATAAAAGTAAATAAGGATCACACCATGGTGCCTAGCTGTTGGAGGACATGCCTTTTGCCATTAAGTTATCATTTCCTTACTTTTTTTGTCCAAACTCCCATGTACTTTTAATTGTTGACTCCAGCGACTAAATTAATCTTCTTTCTTTTATTTTAATAAAGCAATGTGTGACCTGCCTTAAGGTTAGAGACTAAAAATTAGCACAAGCATTAACATTTAATATACCAACCAAAATGAAGATTTACATTGCAAACGGATAGGCAGTCTAAATTTAGGCTGCTCACAAAATGAGGCTATACACAAATGTATTTCATTAATTATATATGTCTAGGAGAACTTAAATACAGCCAACATTTATGCACACTGAGTACATGTGCCAAAAATGTTATAGTCTTGCAGTGGTAAGTGCAGTTTTAATTTGCATGTGCAGTGTGTTTTTTCAATAAAAAAGGGAAAATTCCCTATAATCTGCACATGCTTTCATTCTCCATTTAAAATATTGGCAAAAAACATCTTGGTAGTAATGATCATAGATTTCATTATTAATATCCAAGATGCATTTCATTCATTTGAAAGCCTCCCTTGTGAAATATTAGCACCCATTTGGAATCTTTTCATTCTCCAAAATGATCAGCTCTGGGGATTTCCTTCCCATTGGGAGTTCTGGTGTATTTTTAACACCAAGCCATTCCTCAGAACATGGCAGAGAGGTAGAAATACCATTAACTATCATCGGCTTGCTCTCCGGCACGACAATATCACATTACTTATTACTGGAATGCACTTGTGAATTCTGTTTTAAGAGGCCCATTTACAGATGAAAGTGTGCACCCCAAGAACCTCAGGCTTCTGCAGGAGAGCCAGCCTTGGTACAACAGGAGACCTCCTCCTGGCTCTGCAGAGAGTCGCTGCATCCTGCCATTCCTGCAAAACTCAAATCCTTAAATGCCCCGTATTTTTACCCAGTAGTGGAACAGTGACTTACCCTTAAGCTAAACTGAGGCACTAGAGGATGACCATCGCTCTCAGGTTAAAAAGGGTTTCTTCACGTTCCTACCTGACCGTGCCAATTTCACGTTGGAAGGGCTTAGCTGTTGAACCAGCAATCTGTTGCTGGTTCTGGGATACTCATCCTGAGTGCTGGGCTGGGGTAGGTGTGCTGCATTTGTAACCCATCTGATTTCCGTGCATGGGTCCAATCTGCAGAGGGAGGTACCCTTCCACTCAGCTGGGAAAACAGGGCTAGAAAGGAAGGTAGCTGACAACCTCAGCTAAAGGGGAACATAAATAAACCTGTGAATTGTGGAGTAAACAGCTGCTGAGTGATTAAAAACTAAGTAAAGCTGAACCACTTATTCAGTTTTTAAAGCTGTTTGCTGAAAGCATCCTGCAAAGTGACAGATTTTTTCTGCTATATAACAAAACATAAAATGAAAGAAGCCTTTCTTACTTCATGACAGCTTAAAAGTGCTGTGCTGTCTTTTTTTTCTCATACTCTGGAGTGGTGTCACTTCAGGAGAATAGCTGTGCCAGGAGGGACCAGCGTGTGAGAGGGGCCCATCTCATCTCAAATGGCACACAGCATTGCAGAGATGAGATTGACCCTTCAGCAAAGGAAACTGGAAGTTAAATACTGACAATGAAGAATTCTCAGGGTCAAGTCTCTTACGGGAAAGCATATTTTGCAAGAGCATGTCCAAAAAGAGGGATGCCCAGGACAGCAGGGGAAAACTGTTCTTCCAGTGATGAACACAAGCTCCTGAAAGCCACCCCACACATCAATAGTGCCCCTGGGGCAGTGTCTGCTATTAGCAGCAGGTCACAGTCTAGCCCTGAACAGAAATCGTAAATATACTTCCTGTATTACTGTGGAAAGTCCTAATACCCTTTCTAGTTTATGTACTATATACAGAGGAACCAAAGTCCTCACCAATGAACTCCTATGGGTCAGAAGAAAGTTGCCCATCAACACTGAGAAATACTAGACACAATATTTACCACAGAGAGTCTGAGAGATGTTTATCTATATCTAGCATCCTTTCTATTAAAAGCTCTTTCTAACCATTGCTCAGAAATTACGTGAGAAGAAAAGACTTACAGACCTGGTCCTTCACCTCTCAGGATAGTGCAAAACACCGTCCACCAAGGGAGCAAGAGCCATCTTCTGTCTTTAGAGGATGGGAGCACTTCCTCACAGGAAAAGAATGATGCACTGCCTTATACTTAGGCTGTCAGAAGAAAGCAGGGGCCATCAGATAAAGAAGGAAACCTTCCTCTCCACCCCTGCAAGAGCAACGCAGATCCAGGCATCAGGGCTGAGCAGCATCTGCTTATCATTTTGGCCAACTCCATAGTAGTTCTCACGTGGTATCTGCAGAGGAAATGAGCGTGTCTAGGAAAGCAGATAGACCTCTAAAGAAAAGGAGTTTGTGGTTCTTATATGAGGCTGTTTCTTGGGAAAGAGATAAGCAGTGCAGATGAAACTTCAGGAGGCGAATCACGGGACATGAAGGGTCCTTTCTGAAACTACTTGGAAGCCAAGACACTGGGATCCAATTGTTGACGTTTCCATGTTATTGCTAGCAGATGCGCAGCAGAGCTTGGTTTGACAAAGGGATGAGCATGAGATAAAGTAATGGGAAACTGTCCAAGGAATTTAAAGAGGCATTTGGAGCTGGAGTGACATGATGCTTTCTATTTACAAGGAGTTTTGATCAGAATCCTATCTGAATCAGACTTCAGGGATGATATTTGAAAAAGTTTGGAATTCCACATTAAAGTTCTGATTCAAATCAGCTCCGGGTCTGAACAAGAACACATCATGAACTTTTACTCAGATAAACTGATGAGTTTCATGTAGAATCTGCAGTGCTGCATAGTACCAACATGTAATATTCATAATGAATGAATATAATTAATTTCTTCTTTTCCTATCTATCATACCATCTCTTAAACTTGGGGTAGCTTTCTGATTGATAGATAAAGCTTCTACCCTTTCCTTCAAACTTCTCCTTAAGACAAAATTCCACTTCCACTGTGTTAAGCAATAGCCAGTTGGGGAAATAGGTAGGTAAGGAGAATATCCAGTATATATAACTGGACCTCCTACAAAGCTTTTTGCATATACTCTTGAGAACTAATACACTGTGTACTTGTCTCACAGACTTTCATGCATTACTCCTCCGCCTTAATTGTTAGCAGCTAACTCAGTGACTCAGAGTTTTCTGCTGCTCTGTAACAGCTGGATACAAGGGCTGTATGAGAAGCACAGCACTCGCACAGCACAGCAGCCTGTCAGAGATGACTCAAAGTGAGATGGGGTCTAGACCTCACAGTCCCACTGAATGGAAGAGCTGGGTCCCTGAGAGGATCAGAAGAAGGAGTCTTTGACAGTTCATCCTTTGGGAGCAGCATGAAGAGCTGAATATGCTTCTGGGGCAGAATAAGCTTCTGCTCCTTTTCTTGCAGGAGTGGCGTGGAAAGGACTTCACTGCAAGGACTGCCCACAGATTTCCCAAAGTCAGCTGCTTCACAAGGCAACCTCTGCTCACCCAGCCTCTGCCTAAATTGTTTATACCAGGAGAAGAGGATGAGTCCCTCTATTTTTATCCCCTTCTCATGCTCATGTGGCACTGGGGTGGCCTCTTCATGCCCTTGCCCTTGCCTCTTTATGCCTTGGAGCCCCAGACGTTTAACAGCTGGGTCTCTGCTGGGTGCTTTCTCAGAGGTGATCAGTCACTCCACTCCACTGGCCTCTCCTTCCCACCCCTCTGCCTGGCTTCACAGCTGTCTATCAGGCAGCTCCTGCCTCTGTGCTGTTCACAGACTCTCCTTCTCTCATCTCAGTATTTTATCTCTTTCTGTGGGATGCAGCTGGTTATGAAGAGCCCCTGCTGCTCTTTTGTCCCCCAGAGCTGGATTTTCTAGGGCACATCTCTGATCTCAAGTTGTTTCTGGGTGAAAGAATTGGTCATGCTGGATATTTGGCTTTGCTCCCAAGACATACCTTCCTTGGGATCTTTTGCTAAAGAATTACCATTTTTTACATCAACCTACTGCTCTTATATTCTGAATCATTGACCAGCTGCCCAGAAGACCTGTTGATCTTCAGGAAGAGTGGGATGAGCACTGCATCCCAAGCATGGTAAGGTAGCATTAAGCCTGCTTCTTGAAACTGCAAAATAAATCAGAAATAGGGAAATGACATTGACCTCACAGTCAATGTCCCTTTCATGAACTGAGTCTCTTGGTTTATAACCCAGTACACAGCTTGTTGCTATAAATATCTCAGTGATCCAGTACGAAAACAACGTACATAAAGAGATGTGAGGATTTTGTCTTCCTTGTAGCTCACCACGAAAGTGTGATTTACAGTGAGACCAGCATTGTTCTACATTTAAAGCAGGCAGCCCTTGTAGTCAGCAACTTGTGATGGTAAAATACGAGTGCTGCCTCAATGTTCTCTCCGGTACCAGCGTGCAGGCTGCAGCCCCAGCCCACGCAGCAGGGACAGCGAGCACAAGAGGAGGGAGGGAAGCAGCACAGGATTGCTGTGTCTGTCCTTGGACAGTGTTCCCAATGCCTTTTGCGTTCTCCTCTTCAGTCCCTGAGAGTTGCTTGAAGTTTTAGGAGGGAGGGATTGATATGGCTGCAAGGACAGCTGTGTGTGCTGGGTATTAAAGCACTTGTTATCATAGATACTTCAGGTTTTGTTGCTACCATAAGTGCACTTTCAAAAAGAGTTATTGATGTTTACAGGCATAGCCTTACATATAGAATTTTAGGTCACTGATTATCTTCTATATTAGAACACATAAAGGATAACTTTGAATAATGACAAAATATAACACTCATTCCAATTTCATCTCTGCTAATTGTCTATAATATGGTAAGAGTCTCTGATAACAGCCTTTCAATTGTTTGAAAATATTCATTCTGGTTTTTAGGAGCTGCTCAATAAAAAGGTCTGTCTTCGTGGACACCCTTCGGAGAAACCTTGTATCTTCACTGTTGCCTTAGTTTGTATTTGGACATCAAGCTAAGAAGATTAAACTATGCACAGATTGCAACTATGCACACATTTAAGGCTGGAAAAATAATCACTTTTTCATTAAAAAGCCTAATTCAACTCCATGAAGAGGAGAACTGGGATGTATTGTTTCTAGAGCTCCTTTCCGAGCTCCCATGCAGATAAAGCAATTTGCTCTCACACTGGAGGACAGGTGAAAATTTGTTCTTGCCTGTAGCAGCTGGATGTGAGCTCTGTATTAGGAGGCCAGTATTAAAAATGCTCACACAGCAGTGCTAATCTTGAGGGGAGGTTTCAGATAGGGCTGGGCAGGCAAGCTGCAGAAAAGTAATATAAAGAGAAGAACGGTCACCTAGAAATTTCTGTTTAACACGTTCAGAGTGCTGGATAGCCATAAAGGTCACATTCTAAAGGAGGAACCTTCCCCCTGGAGGGAAGACCTAATCTCCCAGGGTAAAGACACTGGGAAGTGCACAGCCATGCAGCCAGAGGGAGCCTGGAGCAGGACAGGAGGCCAAGGAAAACCTGTCTCCTCCGGCAAGGACACTGGTGCACCGGGCAGCTGCGTCACTCTTACCTAACACAATCTGATGTACTAATGCCAACAGTGGCGCTTAAAACACTGTCTCTTCAAACTCTCCCATTTGTTATCTTGTCCTCTGGACCATTTTTATTTAGAACTATTTAGAAAGGTGAAGAAAAAGCATTAAACACTTAAAACTTGCTGATTTGTAGAGGAAAATACCATCACTAAATCACATATTCCTTTTTTCTCTCATCTGTGTTTGCCTTGCCTAATTAGACTGTAGGTACCTTTAAAGCAAGTGGCATCTGCTAAATTTTGTTCAAATTTCCTAGTGAAAGCCATCCTTTTTGTCCACTGAAACTTAGACATTTTCTTTACTATACACAGCTAGGAATGAAAAAGACAAAGATGTGTTCACACAACTTTTTGTCTTGTTAGCATCACACAGGAATTTTGCCAGATCAAAGAAAATTGAATCTTCTTCCTTCAATTTTTTAGTCTGTTTCAGTACAGATGCTGCAATGTGAGCAGACATCAGTGGGACACAGTGGGAACTTAAAGATGAGAGTCTGGAAAGAGTAACTCTATCTTGGCAGAGAAGGTCTGAGGGAGTCTTTATACCCTCAGATATTCCAGGAAAAGTGTGATTCATCCCACCTGGCTGACAGCACTTATGTTGTAGACACTCACCTCTCTCTATGTAGGCAACCTTTGGAGATAAAGGAAGGAAGGAAGTAGGCATTTTCTGCTAGGATTTAGGTTAGATGTCTGGTACTCAGAGGGCGGTGAGGCACTGGAACAGGTCGTCAAGAGAAGTTGTGGATGCCCTGTTCCTGGAAGTGTCCAAGGCCTGGATGCGGGGGGCCCTGGGCAACCTGGTCTAGTGGGTGGCATCCCTGCCCATGGCAGGGGGGTTGGAACTAGATGATCTTTAAGGTGTCTTCCAGCCCAACCCATCCTAGTATTTTATGACTTCAACAGTACAGCTCATCACCCCTGGTTTTGACTCTACTTTAGGAACTACAATTTGGATCTTTTTTTTTTTTTCTTTCTCACAAGAAATCTTTCAGATCTAGATATTGAGTCTGGGAATATCTAAAGTGAACAGGGAAGTCTCACTTCAATAATGTATGTACCAGCTCCTGTATAGTTTGGAAAAACGTGTGTGTTGTGGGAGGTAAGGCTTTGGAAGATAAACCGTTATATCAATCTATATGTCCACTGTGAGGCTGCTACAGATGTGACTGTGCAATAAGTGATCCTGTTAGTGAAGAGAAGGTTTATTCCTACTGACATGGAATCCATATGGTACATGAATATGATGCCAGTGAAATCCACAGGACACAAGGAAATGTGATTAACTGCTAAACACAATAGCCTGGAAGAGAAGCAAAAGAGCTTCACAATCCATGCTCTAGAATTATCTTGGCATTGTTCATTAGAACAATGACCCCCTGATGTTTCGCAGACCTTTATGACATCCATAATCTCTTGTACTGTCCCTCACTCCACGGCAAGTTATTGTTGTTGGTTTTCTGCTATTATATCTATAATCTGCTGCAAGGTGGTGAAAAAACTCTTTCGGCCTGAGTGAAGCAGAGTGAAGCAGATGTTCTGTTGATCCTTCTGGATGAGCTGTCGATTGCAGGGGTGAGTGCCTGCTCTTGGAAAAGGCTGGACAAAATGATACTGTTAATTCCTTCGATGTTCCGAGTTCCTGATGTTCCTAGCTACTGGAAGAGAGGACAGATACCAACCAAATATTGCCTTCATGGTCCAGCATAAATATTGTGACAGGCAGTGCTCACACCAGGAAAAAACCTCAGGCTACGAACAGCAGGAAAGGGATAAACAATCATGCGATGTCTGAATGTGTCAACTCCCAGAAGGGGAAGAAAATAGCAATGCTTGGAGAGTCTAAGGGCATGGAGCTGCCCAGTGGAGAGAAGGCTGTCTACCAACTGGCTGTTGACAGAATTGGAGACTCAATTACCACACATGGCAGAAGAAAGAACCTAGACATTTGCAGCTATGCTATTAGACTGATGATCAATTGTATCCCAGCTGGATTGTTTAACAGCTGGAAGATATTTCCAACAACAATGATAAGTCATGATATTAGGCAGAAGAAGTATGACCAAGTGCTGGAAATGTGCAGTCTAAACTGTTTTGACATCAGTGGGAAATATGCATTGCTGAAGAGGAACCAATAAACATGAGCCATTATCGCTCATCTATTTTTATACAATATGCTAGAGGAAAGGGGAAGGAGGTCACCTACTGCTGGGTCACTGGTCAAACGGTGGTTTAATCACATCAGAACACCAAAATGCAATTGAGAGAGAAGGCATGGCCCAAGCCAGCATTCTAGCAGCTGATAGGGTCATATTTATCAGACCACAGCATCTTGAGGGCAACATGAAATTAGATCCTCAAGGGAAGCCCTTGGAAAATGCAAAAACACAAGATCTCATTGACTCTGGTTGAGCTTCTGTAGAAAGAAGCAGCAACACCACAAAGATGTTTCTGTGTAGCCACTAAGATTAGTAGAGCGCAAATCAGCAGCCCTGGGATGATGCAGACAGAAAGGAAGGATTATTGGGGAAAAGTCCCTCTCCACTACCCTCTGTTGATAATTATGTCTGAGATATCAAAGGTGAAAACGTTATCACTGGTGCAGTTAGCTGGCTCTGGCACACTCTTGAGGAAGGGAGAGAGATGTTATCCGTTCATGCACCTGACCAACTTTTGTTCACTTTTTGGCAGCAGGTGAATGGATCTAGAGCACTTCCAATAGGAACTACACAGAAGAGGTTGTAAGAGAGTGGAGTTTGAAGGAGGCTCCAGGAAATCACTATATGTCCATGTGACTGTAATGTTAACAGAAATTTCTTCATGTTCATTTTAGATCTCTTAGTCAAAAATCTGCTTCATCATAAAAATGTGAACCTTTTATGTGGTGTTAGCAACAGGCAATACAGGGGGCAGGCTAACCTAAGAGGTTATATGTTAAATGGCTGTAAACATTTTTCTGGCTTCCAATACACAAGTTGCCAAAATGTGGCATGTGGTAGAGATAACAGGTTACACTTTATTGGCTCTCTTCCTTTTTCTCAGCTGCTGAATTTCATTAAAAGATGGCTAAAATGCATTAATTACTTCCTTAATATTCCTGTAATTGCTATTGCTTTGCCACAGGGAGGATACATGATAGGAAGTAGAAGAGGAGGTGATCTTTTTAGATGGGAGAATAGGAAGGGAAGTGTTCATCAGTCAGTCCTATTAAGATGTGATCCCAGATGATAAAGGAGTTTAAGGACCCCTGCTGCTTTAACACATCTCTGTGTTTTCATTATTGTAGCTAGAGAATGAACTGTCAGGCTCGCAGAGAGACTGCTTTGTCACCGAGCTAGTCCCTTGATTTGACCATTTTTACAGCTTTGTAACATTGCTGATTTCAGCAGAACTGTCTGTAATTTCCACCGGCATAAAGGAAGGCAGACTTTGTCACCCTGCTTTTATGGAAACTGATGCCCAGGAATACTTTTCAATGCTGATTTTTTTTTTCAGAAGGTGAAGACATAAAGCCATCGTGGCACAGGAGGCAACAACCTTCCTGTGGCATCAGCTGTCAACATCAAATGTTCTGTCTGTCCTGACTAGGAGCAGGGCTGGGCTGTATAGGCACCTACCAAAGAGCCCAATGCATGCTGCTCACCCTGCTGTCTCCTGAGCTTAATGCTGATGGTGCAGCCTTCTCGCTCAGCGTATCGTGCTGCAGGTGGGCTGCAGAGGCTGCAGTCCTGAGGTGGGTCTTTTCAAAATTCATCCTTGGCCTTGTGTCTTCAAGTAGAACCCGGATGATCCAGTTCACAAAAGTCTGAAAGGTCTCCTGTTGGCCCACAAGTGATCATTATTATAGTTATGAGGTGCTTTAGCTGGAAGGTGATGCTAACAGAATTTTACTAAACATCGACAGGAGGGGAAAAAAACCCCTGACTATTCAGATACTGTTTATTAAATATACATATAAGCAAATTTTTAAAGCCTTTCGCCCTTTTTCTGTACATTTATATCTGATAGCAACGCTGAGTTCTGACAGTGATAAAAATATAGCTGATTGTAGCTTTTCCGCATGTGTACAAACTGTAGCTGTTCAGAATCTGCTCCTTCCGCTTCTTGCACCAGACTGCTACATCGTTGTGTGTGGTGGGCTCCTTGGAACAGGAGCTCTCCCTGTAGTTACAAGTGTGCTTCACTTATTTAAAAAAGGAATCATTAAGTAGCACATTTGTGATATAATGGCAAATAATGACAGGATTTGGAGATCCCGCACCTCCAGGGCTTTCCTCTCAACCTGTGTTCGGCTCTTGCTGTTAAATTTTCTGGGACCTCATCTACTGCCAAAACTCTAAGACAAAGCCTTGTTACTCATAAATTGATGTATATTGACAGCTATTTCAGAGAGATTACCACAATTGCTCAAGAAATTTAGGCATATCTCAGAACCAGGGCAGATTTGGAAATTCTGCCTCGTTGTTGTTTTGTTTGTTTGTACCTCTTTCAGTATGAATATTTACAAACATTGGGCACCATCCTGGGCACATTATTCTTACTATGTGTGTACAGAGACCAACACAGTAATGGGCCCTCTTCTTGTTGAGAAATACTGGGCACAAGTTAGCAAACAATAAACCTAAGGCAAGTCATAATACCAATAATGTGTTCCTGCAATCAGATAATTCTTTGGGGTTTGGGGGTTTTTTTGTAATCAATTAGGTTGGAAAAGACCTCTGAGATCGTTGAGTCCGTCCGATGACCCAACGTCACCATGTCAACTAGACCATGGCACTAAGTGCTATGTCCAGTGTTTCCTTAAACAGCTCCAGTGATGGTGGCTCCATCACCTTCCTGGGCAGCCCATTCCAATGTCTAATTTGTGAAGAAGTTCCTCCTAATCGCTCCTAAACCTTCCCTGGCACAGTTTAAGACTATAATTTGGTTTCACTTGTGACCCTTAGCTGCAGCTCAGACACTGGGTTTTATGCTGTGGCTTCAGAAGAATCAGGCAAGGGCTCTTAGTGCACAGGACTGAGCCCAAGGGCCAGGCATCTCTTCCTGGTGTCAAGGTTTGGAAAGGAGAGCAATGACCTTGAAGAGGACCCCAAGCTGCTACCTGATTCTCACAACTGAAAAAGGATACATTTTGAAGATTTTCACTGTCACTCGTTTTAGTATCTAGGTATGGTTTGATTCACTTCCAAATCAAACAGCATAGTAATATTCTCAAAATTAATAAATGTGAGAGTGAAGGATGTTTCTTGGCAAAATCCTGTGCATACCTATTGCATGGCATAAATAATACATTGTGATAATTAATAATGATAAATAATAAATAATGCAGTCAGTTGCAGCACTGGGGACTGTGAATAGACCTACATTTATAAAGTTGAAATTGTAAGCTAAAAGGATAATATTTCAAGCTCTAAGCTGCAACATTTTGTATTATTGTACAATTCAGATCATTTTAGCATTTAGTAAAGATATTTGACCACCCATCTTTTTTTTAAGCACGTCGCACCAAACAACATCAACGACAGTTCATGCCTGCTGCAGGCCTTTGAGCGTCAGGTTTACACATCTACAAATCAATTCCAGTGACCTAAACTGCTCCCACAAGGCAGGAATGGGCATACAATTGCACCAATAATTGTGTGTGCCCTTAAAACTAGGGGCACAAAAAGAGAGGACTGATGTAGCTCAAAAGTAGCCACAGAGTATTTAAAAATTTGTCTTTACATAAAACATACTTAATATTTACCATCCTATAGTATTCATAAAGGCATTGTATTGCCTCTCCTCTTTCACTGAACTCACTTGTCAGTCCTGCATATTAGCCCCTGTTCTAATAGGAAATGGGAGAGCTGATTGACAGTTCATTGAACGAGATACTTCTTAAGGGAAAAATTGAAGAGGTTAATTATAATATCTCTTACTGCTTTAGTATTTCAGTGAGCCTCAGTGTAAATATAACGTAAGCCTAGAATGGAAACCAATATTTTCCTGACACCTCCCCAAGCAGGCACTCTAGCTTTTATGATGCTGAAGAGTCAGAGAATTTCAAACCTATTCCTCTGTATAGCAAAACAGGGACTTTCAAACAGAAAAATAAATTTGTTGGCTTTAACAATATATATTTTTGGTTAACTTAGCAGTTTCAAAAGTCCCTGCTTTCCCATGAATTCAAATGGGAGCTGCATTCGTTGAATTCTGCTCTGCTGCAGACTGTCATGTTGGCAATCTGTAAGTCATTTATTTATTATTTTTCACTATAAGCGCAGCACCTTTTTCAGTAATTTGATTTTTTTAGTCAATTATATATAGTGGTTAGAATGGCTGTTGTATTCCATTGCTACTTCATTTAAAGATACATTGCTTGGGCCTCCATTCAGCCAAGTACTTAGGCAGGTACCCAACTTAAAGTGCAGCACCATCAACACTGAGTCATCTGTTTTAAATTAGGCACTCTAGCTGAACCAGGACCTTAATTAGGCAAGCACAGATTTAAGGACTCCTTTGCTTTTCAAGGCATAACCCACTGTCATCAATGGAAAGTTTGCTTGAGTGCAGGCTTTGTTTCTGTATTTCCAAGGCATAGATCTCCCCAGTGATGGTGTTTTATCATGTGTTTTTATCACTCCATCCCTAATGTCTTTCACTGCACAAGAAGGAGAGAAATGAAAAGAAAAATGCAGAGACAGGAAGGTGGCAATTTAGGGACTCTGTGTCTGTGTGACAGGCATCCTAAAGGAGAAGAAAGAAAAACATTAGAAGTTCTGTGCAGCCACTGCTCAAATACAAGACCACTCCACTGCAGGTAAGAAATGAGAAATTTTGAGGGCTACTGAGCACTGACGCTTCACAGTGGATCAACGTTCAAAGTTATTTAGCACAGGTGTTGCTGTAATAGTGGCACACTGATAAAATTCCGTGTTTACTGGCCCTCAAGCACCTTTCTCCCACCTGTGCAGTGGTCTGGTATTAGTATGCTGAGGCTGTAATGAAAACCTTATCATCAGCTGGACTGTGTCAAACTCTGCTTTTTCCTTGTGTTGTGCATGTTCCTCTCCTCCTCTGGGCATCGGTCTGCGCATTTGCGGCTTGTACACAGGTTTTGAAGGGATTCAGATGGTTGTTGTTGTTGATCACTGTGCGTGTAGTACCTCTGCAGAGCTAGGAAGTTCTTTTTTCTACATTTGTGTGATATGAACTCCTCTCTTCCATCCCAGCTCCAAGGATTCCATGTGTGGAGGTAGTGGATGCATGTTGTACAGGAGAGAAACAAGAGGAACTGATGCTCTGGGCAGATTTCTGTACAGGCTGAGAACCTGGGCTGTTTGCAGAGAAGGGAAGCTCAAATTTCTTTTCCTTTCATGTGGCAGTTGACACAGCATTCCTTGGTCTTTGACCCAAGGTCTCTGATATCCCTTTACACAGACATAGGATGGGGGTGGGGTGGAGAGGGAGAGGAGCTCATACAGTGAGGGCGGGGAAGGAAAGAAAGAAAATAAAGCAAACAAGAAACAAAGAATCAAATACGTGATATTTTTAAGAGAAGGTAATAATTTTATGATGCCTACTGATACACTAATAGAAAAGCCTAAAAGTGACAGATAACTTCACATCCAGCAAAGTTCAAATTAAATACACATGGGGAGCACTTGTCTGAATTTCATTTCATTATATTAATCAATTAGACATGCTGAGAGAAAATGGTGGTTGGCACTTGTGTCACCAAGTGGACTCTCCCAGGGATTAAAGGTTTCTTGTTCATGT
This sequence comes from Melanocharis versteri, assembly GCA_013397845.1. Lineage (NCBI taxonomy): Eukaryota > Metazoa > Chordata > Aves > Passeriformes > Melanocharitidae > Melanocharis > Melanocharis versteri. The sequence continues at coordinate 601,127 of VZTG01000673.1, read as the reverse complement.
TCTAGCCTTGAGGAGAGGTCAGTGACTGTCCCATGGATGGAGGGACAGAGGGACAGGCATTACATGTCCTCTAATGCGGGAGCGGCTTGTCAAAAATTGAATCAGCCACCCTCACCCCAAACAGAAGTTCCCAGAGGGAAAGGCCACTCAAGAAAGTTTTGCAGGAGGCACCCCAGCTTTGACAGCAGCAGCGCAGCATGTGGACAGCTCTTGACTTGGCTGGGCCCTGCCCGGCCCCGCTGCTGTGTGTTGAGGTTTCCCAACCCCAGTCTCCAGTGGCCCTGGCTCTGCTCTTTACTCCGTGCAGCACCACACTGGATGTCCTACAAGCCCAGCACAGTTAATCTGCCGCCAGATTCATTGCTGTGTGGATACTCACGAGCTGACCGTAATATAATAGCACTTGTATAAAACAGGATTTTATCACTTTTTCCTTTTTATGGTATGGGAGTGACATATTTGTTCCATTTCTCTTAGGTATAGGGTACTTAGCCTGCTGCACTCGAGTTTCTAATTCTTTCCCCATCCCTACCTATGAATCATAGGGTTTTTCACCTCTTGTTCCACTGACGCACAACGTGCAGCTGGGATCCTTCCTCATTTACACTGTTTCGCACTTCTTGAAGAAGTGCTGCCAATGCTACCAAGCCAACACACATGTCCCACACAGATGTTAGAGCTCTTAAGACCCAAAGAGAATGTGTCTGAGAAAATTCAAGAGTAGGACATGGGAAGACACAATCTCTCCTCCCTTCAGTCCTAAGGAGAATAACACCGAGTTAAGCAGCATAAAATTAAAACCAAAGGCAATGTGCAGGGAAAAAAGAAGGTGCTTAGCATTTGACAGATGGACAGGACTGACAAATAAAAAGGACAGACATGGTTTAAGTATAGAAAGTGTTTGAATAAATAATATTTATTCTAACATTTCATCATCAACATATCAGCTAGATACTTTGTTGGTGGGGAGAAGAGAAAAATAAAATTTATCTTGCCATTTTTGCTTTACTAGGGAATATGTAACAGTTGGCAGTGTAATACACTTTTTATTTTCATGAGTTATGGATGTGCATGGCCATCCCTAAAAAATTGAAATAAAAACTGTATTACACCGCCAAGTCTCATATACTATATTTATACCATACCAGAGGAGGTGTCTGCAGAGCAACTATAGATATAAACTTTTATTATATCTATAGTTTCTCATGTTATTAGTATAGTTGTGAAAATAATAGGATTTACTGAAGGTTGTTATTCCCCCTAGCATCACTGATGTGGTATGAACAATATATTGAACTTTTGGATATTTTTGAACCATTGTAATGGATTTGAAAATGTGGTCACCTGACATGAAAAGCCAGAGTCCTTGTCCCCAGTCTAAGGCAATGGTGTCTTTGTAAGGCAATATTCAGATTAGCCTCACAAAGTATGCACTGGTACTACACACGGTGCTTCCCTTTTGTCCTTCTCAGTGTGCAGGGAACACTAACCAAACTCAGCCCCTTAAATAATTGCAGAGAGGGCATGAAGGCCCCAGACTGCAGCAGACTGCAGGATGAGGTAGTGCTCCATCATCGTGCTTAGGTTCCTACAGCAGAATGACACAGAAATTTGCTGCTGAAATGGATAAAGCCCATAGACCTTGTTAAGCTAGATGATTTGAGGTTTTCTAGGTGGTATTCATGCTTCCTGACTGATTTCTCAACTTCCCCCCAAGGCAAACCCCTTGCCCTGTGAGGATACATTGGCTGCCCCCTTTTCCTCAGCCCTACTGGTTCTAGCAGGAGAGCAGGCAGGAGCAAGCACCTATTCAGTCCTGCCTGGGAGATCCTGCAGTGCTTGACACTGTGAGGTCGCAACGAATGATCCACACGGGAGGAGGCTCTGAGCACTGATCAGCCCTGCTGATGGGCATGAAGATGTTAGGAAAAGCATGAAGAAAGGAAGCTGCCACAGGTGCTCACTGTAATGCAGGTTTGCTCTGCCGTCCTGCTCACAATGTGGAATTACAGCTGATATTCTCTGATGCAAAGGGAACGCTCCCACTGACAAGTTGCGTTTGCTTCCTGTAGGTGCACAAAGGTACTCGCTCAAGTTTTTTGAGCTCAGAGGCACAGGAGAAGCCAGGAGCACCTGTTTACTGATGGGAAATGCCAATAGAAAGGGGTCTGGAAGAGCAGCATATTTATAGCCTCACACAGCACCATATGGTGCTTGGTAGCAGAAATCATCAATTGAGATAGATGAGTAAATGTAAATTTCAGCTTAGATTTGATTTTCTTCCTTTTTTTTTCTTTTTTTTTTTTTAGCAATCATTTTATTTAATTTGCTCTCTTTGTCTCTGAGTGCTCAAGCTGACTTGGCTGTGTCTTGCCCCTTGCTTTCTGGAGAGGGCTGTAGGGGCATACAGCCTTAATTGTTTAAATAACTCTATATCTATTGGAAGAAGGGGAAGGGGAGCCGTGGAACAAAAGATGTGCCTGGGGATGATGGGCTGAGAAGCTGAAGTCAAAAGGACACACAGCTCAGGCCCTTAGGACTGGAAAAGCAGCCCTTAGAAATCTGAGGTCAGTCAGGCCAGAGGCAAAACTGATTTCTTTTTAATCAAGCTTAATTGTTTGTATTAATACATGAATTTGCTCACAATGATTCAACTCAGCCTTTTAGCAGATCTCTGTAGAAAAATTTTGAAAACCTCTTATGTTTTTTTTGGCAAAAGTATCTCTGGGCCTAAGTCTGTAAATTACCTTTGGGTTTATAAAGGGCTGCTGTGGTCCTTCGAAAATGCAGCAGTTTCCTTGCTATTAGTGCACATCCAGCTCAACCTGAAAGATTCTTGGTTTCCCACCCTATTACCATATCCCTGTTCATCAGTTTAAAACCAGTGTAGCTCAGCTCCAGCTCTTCAGAATAAGCTCTACAAGCTCAGTCTTCTCAGAAGTGACCATGGGGCAGTGACCATGGGGCACTGCCTTTTGCGCTGGATTGTACCATCCCTGGCTGGCACACCCCTGTGCCACCACAGTGCAAGTATTTGATAACTCCTCCTAACACAATGTCCTCTAAATATGCAGCCTGAGTAATCTTGCATCAATCTTTACCACCTCTCTTTGCACCTCAGCTCAAGAGATACAAGATGGAGGATGAACTCGCTTTCCCTGGTGGGACTGTACCTCTGGGTCGGGACAGAAATGTCTGAAGATGTTGCTGCGATGATGCCTGCAATGGTTCAGAGCTTCACCCTGGTGAGCAAATAGCGTCCTCCAAAATCCGGGGTGCTCAATCTGCTGCACACCCCTCACAACCCACATGCCAAAATGCAAAGGGCACACTTCTGTTAAAGTGTAAGGTAACTGGTGGCTCACCAGGAGGCCCATGTAATGATTGTAGTTTTGCTGATTTATTAAGTGCCAATGGTGTTTTAATATTGTTTGTGTTTCAGAAATAAAGATAGTCATTGCCCTGAAGGCTTACAGTCTGAAAGACAGATACACACAATACACAACTCCCTATGGATACTCAGAAAAAAGATTTTTTTTTATTAAGGAGCTATTCTGATTTAATTTGGTTCTTTAATGTGATATTGGAGCAGTGCAGGGTTGAGTGTCAGCCAGCTGAAAGCACTCCTCTGCTGGGCTATAAAGACTGCAAGACGAGTATCAGCATGTGGAGGGAGGGGACATGCAGCCCCCTTCTGACTCAATCAGAGCTTCAGGACATGAATTCCCAGTGATTTGTTCCTTGACCAGCAACCTCCATCAACCTGCTGCTTATCAGGGACTCTCACTCATTGCCCGAGCCAGGAAAGTTAAGCTACAGGGAATGTGCTAAACTAAAACTTGGTGTTAAAGGACATGACAGAGAGGTGATGTGAATTTCTGCCTGTTTCGCAGTGGGGTTGAAGCAGACAGTCTATGTGGCATGAGTAGGCAGAAGGGCTTAAGGTTTTATAGGACCCTCATGGATTATGAATTTGGCACCCACCTAGAGTTTCTATTTGCTCTGTGGTTGGGATTGCCAGGGTGGATGAGGTCAGTGGAAATGGACCAACATTCACCCAGCCCCTGTGGCCCAGAGAGTGCTTACAGGCTGCCAGAGAGCAGTAATTCAGGAGGCAGAGGGGCACGCGTGGTACCTCCAAGAGGTTCTGCATCCAGGCATTTGTGCCTGTGCGCACATCAGGATACGTGCACAGACATGTGAGCCTGTGTCAGCGTAAAATGCTTGGGAGACTCACAATTCTAAGGGGCTGGCAGAAACTTCAGTGGCATTGTGCAGTCAGCACTGGTGAAAGGTGGATTCAGGTGTGTGTCCTTCCCCAGTGTTTTGGGAGGCTGACAAAATTGCCTTCTGTGGACTGTGCATGACTTCCTCCGCTGCCGTGGCCAGAACGACTCTACCACTCATTTCCTGCAATTCCACTCAGGGCCCTGAACTCCCACATGGAACAAGCTGTGGGGGGAAATGTTAGTCCTTATTCTTTCACTTAAATCAGTGCCAAAATCAATTTTGAAAAATCGTCTCAAAGTTGCTTTCAACTCGATCTGGGTGTTTCTTTACTGCTAGAATATCACCCCATACACTGGAATCGTTATTACATCACACTAATCTAATTTAAATGCATTTTTACTGTACTTGGTTTAATGAATGTGGAATGTGTCACTATGAAATTGCACCATTAATTTGATAAATAGGACTTGAAGGTATAATTTTTTCCAGCATTGCAGACTAATGAAGCTAAAATACATATATAATAAGAAGTGTAAATAATAAATTATTCTTAGGAGCAAAAAAATTAATTAGATCTTACCACAAATTGCATCTCAATGTCAAAGTTTTTTTACACTACTGACTTTCAAACTAGTTGGAACATGACTGTGATCCTTGGAAAGTTTCTCAAGTAATTGCTGTGTGTACACATATTTGGGAATATACCTCAAGAAGCTACCTCAGTTCCTACTGGTCTCTCACATGCAGCTTTCCAATGCTCCCTGCCATCATACCTGAATTTTAACAGCATTTAGAACAATTCCTGTTATTATTTGTTCTAAATTTCAGCACCTTATTTATTCTTGAAGACTCGAGGAAACTTTTTTTTTAGATTTCTGACACTGAAGAGAGAGCAAAATTAGGACACACCGCATGCAAATTCTCTGCAGAGGTGACCATGCCCCCACTGCCAGCTCGCTGCCTCTGCTGCTGAAATCAATGGGAGTTTTTGCACCGACTTCAATAGGAGAGACTTCTGTACAAAGCACACTACTTTTCACAGGTAATGGAAATGTCACAGCAGTGCCATTCAGGAAGGAAACCAAGTGGAGGGAAATTAAAGAGGAAACTCCAGTCTTGTGCAGTTTAGTTGCTGATAGCTCATCTCGCTCAGCCTGCTGCACCCTCAGCCGGTTACACAGTGCTGCCTGGTTTAGCATTCTTTGTCTCTTTGTCATTTCTTATTGAGCCCACAAAGAAAGGTTTTATCTCACTCCTCTGGAAAAGAAAGCGCCTAGAGATTGAAGAGATCAGGTGGCATTTCACCTCTAGTTTTCTTCATTCCCAGCTGGAGAGCTTTGAATGCTCTGCACAGCCAACTATTCTCTGACTATTCTACAGCTAGGTGAGGGACCATTGGCCAAAATGTCATCCTTAACCTTATTTCCTATTCCTGGTTTCTAGTTTAACAACCAACGTTTTTACTTCCCGTTGTTTGATTTGCAGCCAAAATTCTGACGTGTTATCAGTTTTGTTGCCAGATAGCGCATTAAGCCTTACTAAGGGGTAAACATAATGATCTTCATTAAACCTTCTAAATGAACCCACCTCCTGCTTCTTCAGGTGGAGGAAGGCATTGACAAGGAACACTGCTGAACTGTCTTACAGCTATTTTCCCCCTGCAAGCAGAAGGAGGGAGAGATGAGTGGCAGCTTTTAAAGAATGAAAAAAGTTAGATAAACATGAAAGGGTTTGTGAGATTTCCTTTCTTAATGGCAAAGTTTTCAAGCAATAAATCACAATTCAGTCCATGCCATTAGTTTTGGGGGCATTATATCCCCTCATTAAAGTGCATAAACAATTATATTTATTGAAGGTAATGTACTGTGTAGTGCATTATAACGACACTCATTAACATATGTAATCATCATTTGAATGGGCTTTACTACAATGTAAACTGATAATGGCATGATTACCCACTGGGTTATTAACTTTTCAGTCCTAAGATAATAAAAGGTGATACAAGAAACAAAAAGCACATGTGCATTGCCCTTCACATGTGATTTATGTGCTTCACTGTGGAGCTATGAACACAGGTACCCATCATTGGGGAGACTGGCTCTTTATTGCACATTGTATTTGACAGAATAATAAATGTAGCTGAATGGTTCTTGGGTGGGCATCTGGGGAAAAAAAGTCCTGCGAATAAGGCAGGCACTACTTCAAACTGCAAGACCCAGCAAAGGAAATAATTTTGTCTGTCTCTCTGTCTCTCTCTCACTAGCACTCTGTGGCTTGCAGATCTTCAAATGCTCTGTCAGACTCACACAGATTAGGGAGAGAAAAAAAAAATCCATCTTCTTTATATGTTTCTCCTCCTCCTTCCTCAGCCCACCACGCGCTCCTCTCTGCCTGGGCTATAATTGCTGTTTATGAGAAAATGAAGGGATGCACTATGCTAAGGTACCTGTGTGCTCAGGTATTCATATTATGCTAAGTGTATGCTTGTATCAAACAGATGGTTTCAGGTATTGAAATGCAGCTTAGCTGCAGTATCAGAGAATAGATTTATCAGTTTGCTGGAGCTTCTCTTCTATAAAATGCCTATTTGGAGGCATCAGAGGTATTATAAATACAGCTTATTTGTGTAATTTATCAGCCCTCTCTGGGGTTTGTCTCTGTGGAATCTTAGTGCCTTAATTTTAATGAATGAATCTGAGTTTGTTTTAGGAGGGGATGAGTTAAGAAATATTAAAATAAAAAAGACTCACGAGCAGCCATTCAAAAAAGCACCAGTTACCAATAGACAGGGCCTCTCCAACATTAAGTGGCATATATATGCTAAAGTGAAAAATGGTGTGTAAATCTGCAGTGCCTATGGTGAGTTGAAATACATCAGCCATTGTAGTGCTAATAAGATCTGTTTCTCCACTATACTTTGCCTTGCAGACAAAGGGCAGATATGTCAGTGACTGATACGAGTTTGCCCTGACACAGCGCCAGTGCAGAAGTGTGTGGAGCCAGAAACTGCAGAGTTCCCAAGTGGCAGAGGAACGGTCCAACAGGTCTGAGCCAAACTCTTCACTGCTTATAGCGTAGAGGGTGTGAAAAGGACAAGAACAGCGGTGGCCAGTGCACATCTAGGCCCAGCTGCTTTACCCACCTTCAGGACCACGTGCAACAAGGTGCACAACCTTGCAACTGTGCTGGTCAAAGTTATCCACCAAACAGACCATGAACGGGTAACATTAAAAACCCCCACGCCCAGAAAAAGCCTGAACATTCAGGCCAGAACCTTGAGTTTGATGGCAGATACCACCAAGGAACTCCACTGAAGAAGAGTTAATGCTGCCATTAAATAATATTCAGGTTAATATAGTCATCTCTTACTTTGGAAGTCCTTTGAAACTAAATTGTTTGGAACTTCTATTAGCTTGGCATTCCTTTAAGGAGTCCTCTGTCAGTCCCTGGCCCTTGAAGAGGCTAAATATCTGCACTTTCAGCTCTCCATGGAGTTCTAGAAAGCTCTGGGATGGTTTATGGTTTTCCATTAGCCAAGGGTCTAATAGAGACCTGAGATCCGTTAAGTGGGAAATTCTTCTCATGGAAAGCAATATACCGTAATTCTTTGCTAAAATCTGAGCCCACACAAGAAATCTGAGCTTGTGGTAAAGACCAGGGTGCAGTAAGTTTGTGCAGGAAATTACTTCATACTGTTTGTTATTGGACTATTTATCCACAACTTTTTAGACAACAGATGCAATGGACTTGATCCTCTCTTGAACCAAATAGGGCAGATGCTCATTAGACGACTGGCCCTGTGGACAGGAGCTTTAAATCACACCCTGGTATTGCAAACACCTCGTTAGTGATTTGGAAACTGCTGAGGGGCTACGGAGAATGAGAACACCCTTCTCTGCTCCGCTGACAGCATTTTTCCAGATCAGCTGTACTCATTTAGGGAGTCACCAAGGGCTGTGAACCTTGCACCAGTCTGACCTCCCCCCCCCCGGCTTGGGCAGACTTTCTGCCACGGTAGTGCCACAAGCAGCATAAGTGAATCAAACCTATTGTTCTTTTCTGGCCACAATAACTTGACTTACTCTTATGATTGAACTGTTCCGACAGTGTATGAAAACTCACAGTGAAAAACACAAAATAAGAGAAATGTAGTATGTGAAAATACCTTGTACTTCCTGAAAGCTCAAAGAATCAGTGGCTGCTGTTGTTATTGCCAGTTCCAGCTGATAGCATCAGTGCTTATTTCCACAATCTTTCTTTTCTTATTTCCATCTGTTCAAATTTATCTTTTAGTTGGGAGAACATTAGAGATAAAAATGTCTTTTTGGTAGGATTTACAACAACTTGAAAGTTTAAAGGTCTCTGTGTTTCCTTCAAAACATCATCTTGTATCATAGATTTTTAGATACTTCACTATTCAATAGTTACTACATAAAAACAATATGTGGTTTAATAGGAGAAGCTTTAAAATGAGGAAAGTAGGAAGAATTAGCAGATGCCATCCAGAAGGTTGTCTGCTGTTAAGCCTTACAGGCTGTCTGGCAGCACTGGAAAGTCAACTGATTTCAGAGGTCTGACCCTCCCCAGGGCAGAGCACTCAGCCCCCCTGGAGAGGAGGAAATACTTGTCATTGCTCTGGAGCAATTCCTGCTGCTTCCTATCCACAACAGCACTGATAGCTCTGGGGACAGGGAAAGCAAATTGCCCAGCAGCTACTGCAGAAGTTGTGCTGAGGTGCTCAGAATGAGTAGAGGGAATCAAGAGACTCACACCTATGGTAGCACTTGCGGCACTGCCCAGATTTCAGAGCAGCACAAATACCACATTTACTTGGCTCACCAAAGCGAGGTGTGAGCAAGCATTTACTGATGAGGAAGAGGTGCAAAACCTGCCTCAGACTCCATCTGCTCTTTGCCCTCAGACTGTTTTGTAGTACTTTGTCACAGGGAACAGCCATTGAGGAACATGAGGAGTGTGGTTAATCCAGGGAAGACTGGAAAATGAAGGAAGGGAGGACCTCATGATAGTTTTCACTCTAAGGAGATATTTTCTTTCCCCTTGTGCTATTGTTCCTCTTGTTTTCAAAGTCTCAACACAAATCTAAGAGCTCTGCATGAAAGGTACAGTAGTCTGGGTATAATTACCACAGCTGCCACAGATGGCTCATTTTAACAAGAGACCCTAAGTAAACCTAGTTGTTTAGCCTGCAGCATAAACAACAAAATATTCTACTTAAACAAGTGGATCTGGGTCTGTGGAGGTGAAGCTCAATTCTGCCTTACTAATCTCTGTCATTAAAGAAGTGCAAAAGATTTTGGCGGGACAAGGGCTAGCTCAGGGCTCAGTTTTGGTGTGTACCGGTGTAATCTCCAAGGAGGAGGAGGTCTGGGTGTTGGAATGCACTTTGCCTTTTAGGTGGGATCCCTTGAGCACTGCATTTGAAGTGCAAGGTATCCTCCATTCCCTGGGAAGGGAAGAATAGGGAAAGGAAGGGAGATCTTAAAGCTTGTGAAATTTTCCAGTGTCATCTACTTTGTCCCTCTAACAAATCTTGCTGCAGGACGGATACCCCAAAGATCACATCCTGCTCTACACTACTAGTTGCCCACTGTCAAGATTGAGGTTAGTATGTTTTGTGGATGAGGAGCTAGAAAGACTCCTCCTGCTTGACAAACAATCAGTACTCCAGGTGAAAGAAGATGGGTGTGCAGGCGACTCAGTGGAGAGGACATTAACACCTAAAACTGCTTTCCTCCTGGGAGAAAATATGTGAGGAGAAATGATTTTTAGCTTTCTGTACCTGTTCACATTTGTGAAGTGGAGCTCCAAATCAATACACATATTCCTTCCGAAAACTCACAAATTGGTATCTGCAGGACACCTTTATTCCTTCCAGCCCTGTATCTCCACCTGCATCAGCAAACTCTCCTCACAGTGGTCCTGCGGGCACCAGCTCATTAGCACAGACCTACTAATCTTCCTTTGCCAAAGCCTTCCACTTCTCCTCTGCCTGATCAAAATGTCCTTAACCTTTCAGTCATGTAGACCCATGTTGTAGTGACCATTTTTATTTTCTCCTCCAGAAACTGTTGCCTGTGACTACGTGGCATTTCCCAGGTACCACACTTAGCCAGGTCCATGCTGCTGACCATCACAGCCTTTCCCCTCTGTCCTTCAGTGCTGCTGCCACAAGTGCCTACCCCAACTCCATGCTTGCCAAGCTGCTGCTTTCTTTTCCTTATGGATTATTAAAATACATTTCTTCACAGATCTACAAACATAAAGATGGGCATTTCTGGCCTTAACAGAAAGGTCCGTAATCTCTTTCACGTGTCTTACTTTTCCCACAGGACTGCAAGTACCAAGCTGGCATCTCTCGGCCTGTTTGTTCCACAAGAACCTTTACCATACAGCTCCCCATAGAAATAGACACCCCCGTGCCGTGTCCTCCTCTAGATCCCATCTTATGGCACGTGTCCATTATAACACCAGCGTTAATCTCACCTTGACACCTCTGTAGGAAGTCTACAGACGGGTAATGACAGCCTGCAAAGATGTTGTTGTGCACAAGATGAGGAATAAGAGGTCTATGTTATAGCAAAGAACATTTGAGCTCATGTTAAAGGCAAGGGAAGGGTACAAACTAAGAGGAAGGCTCCTCAGAAGGCTGAAAAATCTCCGTCAGTGGAAATCATTAGGAACAAGATACATACATAGGTGTATATTAGTGATTAAATAGTTAGGAGGGAGCCTGCTGTAGGAGAGAAGAGTGTATGGGATAACATCACAGGTCCCTTCCAATCCCATGACTTTATCAGGTCTTTAAAATCTGTGCAATCACATGTATGTTTATCTATCCCTCTCTTCTTCCTCCTACTCTTCCTTGAGCATGCTTTTTACCATTTCCTGTCCCTTGGCTTTCTTTCAATAATCTTACTACTTATTTCACCCACCCCAAGAGGAGCCTTGGTCCCTCTTGAGACTTCTGGGCATTACTCTAACGGAACAACAAAGATGTAATAACATTAAACCTTTGATTCATTCCGTATCCTAAGCTGTTGTGCTAGTGCTGCTCTGTGCCAATGAAGAAGCTGCATTTTTCTTTCCTTGGTGAAGAGATTCCTGCATACACAAATTTTGGAAAACATTTGGGCAGTCCTTTGGGAAGAACAGCTCTTAATAAATGTAAATTATCATTATTATTTCACCAACAGGAGTTGCAGAATCTTCAACTGGTCTCCCTGTTTTAAGAAAATATCCAAGTGGGAAATTAGTGGGATGTGGTCACACTGGGCCATGTGAAAATTAAATTCTAGCAAAATGAACTGAAATGAGATGGATCACTGTATGCTAAAGCACCACAGCCCTGCCATACTGTAGCTGTCAGCAGTAAGACAGCAGAACTCTCTCCGACTTTAGCTACTCCTGTTAACAGTAAAGGCAACAAAAAGCTCATTCAGCCTGATTCACTGGAGACCTCTTGAGAAATCAGCTACAATCTGAGTAATTTCTTTGTATGTTTCTTTATACAACTGTTTTCTGAACTTTGCGTAGCTGACCCTGATGTGACATCCAAGGCTGGAGTCTGGCCTTCTCCTCACACAGAATTGAACGGCAAGCAGAAAAGTTCTGGTGGTTTTAGATGTTCTCACAGAGCTTCAGAGACCTGGACTCCCTGAGAGTGTGGTACCTCTGCAAGGAGCCCTGGCATAGCTCTTGGAAGAAGCCCTGGGCGTGGTTTCCAGGGCTTTGGATCACAGGCAGCCCTCTCTGGGCAAACCACTTCTCAACCCAGGGGCTGGTAGGCAAGAGAGGGTCAGAGCACAGAGCCTGACGCTGGGTCCTGCAGCACTGGGGCTGTTTGGAGTGGGGGACAGAGCACAGGATGAGCATCTGACCTGCTTGTGCTCCCTTGAGAAAGAAAAATGCCATAGACCTGTTGGGGAGGTGGGGAATAGGGTGAGTTGAAGAGGCCTGAGTAGGGTCAGCTGTTGGACTGAAGCCCCTCTGTAACACCTAGATGCAAAAATATACTCAGCCTTCTCAACAGGCAGTGCCCCTGGGTGGGGGATAGGACATTCCCAGCCCTGCAGGTGGTGGGGGAGGATGGCTACCCCGGCACAGAGCTCTCCGTGGCAGCACTGAAAGCTGCCTGGGTGCAGCTGTGCTGAGAACCTGTGCCCAGCACGCGGGGAACATGGCTCCGTGTGTCTTGGGACGGCTGCTCCGGGATCTCGCAGGAATCCGTCTAGAAGGGTTGTGAGAGAAACAGAAAAGAGGGAAGGGTTAAGCTGGTGTGCCAACAGGCCTCTTATCTTAGAAGGCTTTTCCTTTTTCTTTCTTTCGCTGTTCCTGTATTTTATTCACAAAGATCCACAATGTATAATATGTATATACATGTATATGGAAATTTTAAATTTGGATATGAAAACACGGGCTGCAGGAGCCTGTGGACAATGCTCCCTTTTTAGTTGTTATAAAAAAGAAAATAATTGTGAAAGCAGAGAGAAATCTGCAGCTGCTCCGGGCTATTCATACCATAAGAGATCCCATCAGGCTTTCTTTATTGTTGCAGTTTTGGCAAATTATTTTCTTATCACACACAACCTATTCACTTCTGTTCCTGGATAAGCACTTAGGCTCATAAAGCAGTGGGTCAGCAACAGTTTAGCATAGAGCACATGGAACTGCTGACCTTGGGGACTGCTGGTGCCTGCCCCTCCAAAAAGCAGCAACTGGAGTCAATAAAAAACTGGCCGGGCCAGTCCATTAGTGAGCCCAGCTCTGTCACTGCTCGCATGGCTTACTCGATGGCTGTGCAGCCCACTTCTCCTCCTCCTGCCATTGTGTCTCACCTTACGGGATGCAATCATGGCTCCTTCCCCAGGAGAGGGGGATGTGTGCCTGGCTGCCTCCCTGACGAGGTGCATTTTCCCAGGGGAGGCACAAGTACCTATCTGTGTGCATATTCTCCTATGCGCACCGCGTACACAATTGCGCCCAAGGAATGTGTGATATAGATTAGATCAGCAGCAGTGCTGCACTGTCTCCAGGCCAGGCAATGAGTTTATTGTGCCCAACACACATGTGCACTGGACAAATGCTCTGGCATCTTCAGCGTGGGCAGAGAGCATGCTGCTCCTATTATACTAGCCCATTAGGGAAGCAATTTGAAGAAAAATATTTAGCAATTTGGAAGGAAGCAAGGTTCCAGAATGGCTTGTTTCTGTGTGACAGCCTGCCATGTACAGATGAAAGGGAAGGCTTGTAACAAATTTTCATTACCCGCAAATAAAAAAAAAAGCAACAGCAGGCAGAGCAAGTGCTTTCAGCCTGAGAGGTGTGGCCAGAAATCCCCCCAGGAGACCACAAAGGAGCCTCAGCAAAATAAATCAATCAATCTATCAATCACTTACACTTGCATAGCGCCCTTTATGAAAATGGCAATCAGTGCCTGACAGCCTGTCAGACTTTGGCCTTCAAGTCTTTGCCTCAAAACTAGTCATTAAGTTCACCAAAATACAAGCTACAGCTCCCTGCTCTCACTCGGCGTCCTTGCTCACCTTCCTTCCCTAAGCTGCCATGATTTCTCCATAGAAAACACTTTTTGCTCAGAGCAGCTGTGGCCAGGGTATGCGACATCACGCAGCAGAGGAGGGTCTGTAAACGACACACGCTTTTCAGGCTTGCTTTGTTCCCATCCTCTGCTGCAAATTTGGGCCCAGCACTTGGCGTGGGAGCTTGTCCTGCAAGAAGTAGCGCCGTCGGAAGCGGAGCACATCGTTCCAGTGCACACAGTGTCTCGCGCCTCTCACCTTTGCTTGCAAATTTCTCTTCAAAGCAGAGTTCACAGAGCAAATAAAGTACCTTGGTAGAAAGAGCTGTCCACTAACAGACCATTTCTCTTCAGAATCACACGGAAACCCGCCTGCTGTGAGTGCGTAGATGAAGGTAGCCCCCTAGATACAACTTCTAGGTATGTCAGCCACTTTGCTCTCTCGCACTGAAGTGTGGCACTAACCCTTCCTCTGCTAGTCTGCAGCTTCCCTCCCAAAAGAGCTAACTGAAATCTCTTGACTAAATCCCCACACAAATAAAATTTTCCAAGTGAAGATATTTGTTTTTAGAAGCAGCACAAGAACATGAGGCTGGGGCTTTATTTTCACTGATAAAAACAGGGTTCAGGTACAGACTCTGTTTCAGGAAGTCCCTGATCTGGGAAGCTGTGGATTTATGCTCTATAGCCTTCCACAGATGTTTCTTCTGTGAGTTTATCCTATTATGTTTGGGACCTACATCTACCTTCAGCCTTGAGGTTCCTTGAGTTTCTTACTTTTGTTTATTTTATGTTTACTGCCCCAAATTTTCATTTAAAAAGCCTTTTTTCTTTCATTTGGGGAAGCAATGATCAGTAACCTCCATTTCCTCCATTTGACTTCTCTGTGCTTTTATAGACTTTTGCCTTATCCCTCCTTGATCATCTTTTTTTCGGTCTAAAACATCCAGCTCTGTTTAATCTTTTCCACATCTGGGAGCTGCTCCATATCTTTGATCACTTTATTTGCCCTCTTTTTGCCAATTTTATGGTTTGACTACATATCTTTTGAGATAGAGGGACAGAAAAGCATATTTACCATTTGCTTTCTATTAATTTCCCATGAATGCCTAAAATTCAGGGTTTTTTTCCTTTTTCTGCTGCAGCTAAACATTTTGAGCTAACATTTTCATAAAGCAAATCACACTGGCTCTAAGACTTCTTTTGGAAAATACCAACACCCAGTTTTGATCCCAACACCTTGGCTGTAATCTTAGTGGGTTTTTTTTCTCTGTATATATGTTAGTTTGCATTTATTAGCATTGAACGTCTCCTGCCATTCTATTACCTGGTTTCTCCACGATCAGTGTCATGAAGCTCTTCTGTATCTCAGTGCAGTCAGGTTTGGGTTTTGCTACGGAACATAATATTACAATGTCAGTGAATGGCATCATATCGAATTTCATTCTCTGTTTTATGAATCTGATGCAATACAGAGTCTTGTCAGCCTGTCCTTGCAACTCCACAAGGAGCAGGTTGCCCATGGAAGTTGTGGATGCCCCATCCCTGGAGGTGTTCAAGCCCAGGCTGGATGGGGCTTTGAGCAGCCTGGTCTAGTGAGAGGCGTCCCTGCCCACAGCAGGGGGTTTGGAATGAGATGATCTTCAAGGTCTCCTTCCAACCCAAACCATTTCATGAACCTATGACTCTGCGATAATCACCTTTGTGCTCAGAAAAAGAGTGACTGCCATACTCATTTTAAACATAGTATATAATTCCTAAATATGTGTTTTCACAGTTTCGTGTGACACTGCACCATTTCCAGCACCTCTCCCTTCCCCTGCAATCCCTCAACCTGACTGAGGAACACTACAGGTCACAAAGCCAAAGAACGTAGATTTGGGAAAGGGGTGAAAAAGAAAGAAATGTAGAGCCATGAATATAAGCCAGAGCTTTCCTTTTTTTTGTCCATTTCTGTGTAGTTTTGTGATTTGTGTTTTGTGCAGTCTGATTTCCACTACTGCACAGAAATGCTTGCACTTTTCTGGTCCCTTTCTCAAAAAAGAAGGCCAAGTGAGGATAATACGTAATGTGAGCAGCATGAGGCAGAATTAGGGTCCCCAAGATAAGCCTTTGCATTTAACACCTCCATTCATTTTCTCTCTCTGGAGATTTTGGAAACCTCCACTAATGACTGAAAATTCTATTGGGATGGATTTAAAAAAAAATCTTCTTTAAGTGAAGAGATAGAAGTCACTGCTTCTTAGTAGCTATCAATTAAATCTGAATCTTTCTTCTTTTCCTCTTAGATTATTAATTCCTCTTTCTTTCTTGCCTCTTTTGGCCAATGGTTTTTGACTTCCTTTTAGGGATGCAGAAGCTGAAATTATACAAACATTTAAACTAGGTGGAAAGTTAAAGCTGTTAATCAAAAGCTTTCCTCATATTTCTTACCTGCATTCTGGTTTGTCTTGCCAAATATTATTGGGAATATTATTATAAAGGTAGGGAGATAAGCCATTGGATGTATACGTTAAAATACAATGTAAAGAATCAGTTTTCATGTGTGTGTGTATTTGTGGATAGATAGGTATAATACATAAGTAGGCAGTTTGGTAGGTAAAGAACAGAAAATGAAAGAGGAAGACAGAAAGGAGAAAAAGGTGCAAAATAACTTCAGAGCAAGTGACAAAATATTTTTTATTTATCATTTACTTCCAATTGCATTTGAAATTGCAGAGTTGCTAGAATTTAATCACCCATGTTCTCAAAATAACTGCAGGTATTTAAAGCTCTTGCTTTTCAGAGGAAGCTGACCTCTGCTTTTATCAACTATTAAATAAGCTATTTTTAAAATATGTAAATTACACTATAAAGTAGCTCTGTTGGATTTCAAGCCCTTCATAATGTAGATGGCCACTACATTCATCTCTGCCTCACTTATACTGAAGCCTGCACCACAATTTACGTGGTAGATTCCTGATCTTTGTTGTGGGTGTAAACGCTATTACAACATGAATGTTTGTATGTATCTGTGTGTACTAAACCAACACTTTTTTTTTTTTTTTAAACTTGACAAGCCACATGGTCAGAGCTTTGCTTATACTACATCCTCTGTACTTACAAAACCATCTGAGCATACATGCAAAAATTGCTGGCTGTGTTGAGGAGTGAGCCAATGCACTCTGTTCTGCTTACTATGTATAAAGGATGCCACTGGATGATGAGGAGAAAAGAAGAAGGAAGATATTCCTGCTAAGTCTTGGAAAAGCAGGACCGTTTCTTTACAGAGGATGTTTGTTCCTGGCCCGGGAACTCTACCCATGGATGCTGAGGAAAAGGATGCAGTAGGCTAGAAAAGGATTGTCACTGTCTTTGTTTTTCCCCCTACCACCGTCGCATGGGTTCCCTCACAGAGAGCATGCATTCATCTCAACAGACACACAATATAAAAAACGTATATGTACATGCATGTACATATACTTACGCAGGTTAAAACACATAAATATCTATTCAACATACAGACAGTTATGCGTGCATACCTACACATATACACTGTCATGTGTTGTCTGAACCAATACCGATGCACTCTCATGTGTGAGGGTCACTCCTAATAATATAAGAATCTTTTTGATATTGACATTTTGTCTAGGAATAAGAAACATTTGCGGCCTGAATTTTACAAATTTGCTCTCAGTGAGCTAATTCCAGGTGCTAGTCTATGAAAGGAAAATATGTATTATTAGTATGATATCCACATCGCCAGGAGATGCTGAGTTTTAAATATGCCTGACTGCAGATAGTAGGATAAATGTTTCCAGGGGAGGGAGAACACTGCCTATTTTTAACTTCTGTATTCTCTTAATGCCTTGTCCGATTTGTCTTACAACTTAATGGAAAAATAATTTTGCCCTAAGTCTTCAACAACATTGAAATTTCCTTTCGCTGAAGAGTAGAAAACAGTGGACAAAAGAAAATAGAAGTCTGGTTTCTATTCAAAGGTTCGTGTCATACCAAACTGGTGGGGAGACTCGTGTCTCTCCACAGTATGTTTAACATTTAAAGACCAGGAAAATGACTGATTTTTCTTCCTTTTTTTGGATTTTGAATTTAAATATACTCTTTTAACCAATTTTACGATGGGTGCTTTTTTCCTTAAGAATTCTGGTAGCTGAGCAAAACAGAGAAATCATCTTCTGACAGACGAAAATGGGAAGTTATTGCTGGAACCATTGGGGTTTTCTTGAATTCTTGGAAAAAATAGACTACAAACCTGCAAATTTTGTTACCAATTTCAGCTGTTTCTTCTATTCAAATGATAAACTGCACTTCCTATCTCTGTATTTACATCATATGTTGATATGCCACCTTCCTACAAGATTTTTAATTATTTTTTATTATATTTTCAGCCATTTTCTCTGTAATTTTATGTTTTATGTTGTACTTTAGCTTCAATGAACTGCCTATTAGCTTACTGCTCTATATGGAACCTGATGCATTCAAAGATATCCTTCGGGTCCTCCATATAGCTCTGTTCCACTGGTGGTATTTTTATTTTTATTTTTTTACAATGACTTTTGATTCATTCTGTACATCTAATTTTTCCCACATAACATCAGTAAAAGAGAATATAGGAGGGGGATGGTTTCCTCCAAACAGGGGGTCTCCCTCTTGGCTTTGATTTGCTTGGCAATCAGAGATTTTGTGTACAATCTCGCACAGCAAAAGGTGAGAAATGCAGAAGCACTGGCTTTTAACAAAAATACAGACAGCAGCAGGAAGTCTTCTCTGCCCAATTACAAGGTGATCCCAGTTCATTTTTATGGTTTGATTTTTTTTTATCACATATGTTTCCAAACACAGTCCTGATATCCTGTGGGGATGCTTTTGTAAAGAGCCAGAGCTTCTGATTTAAGGAGCTTCAAAAATAGCTCTCTGCCTCTTCTGTCTGAAAAAGAGCAGTCATGTAACAACACATTTATTCTCTTTGAAAAATAGAAGAATGTCAAAAGAAAAGTTCACAGTGAAATTAGGCTGATTTGTTTTGTCGTCCTGTGATTTTGGCTTCAGATGTAGGAGGGAAAAAACAACAGTTTGTTTAATAGGCAAAAAATTACTATTAAAATTAATTTCGTGCTCAGAAAATTCCTTTGCCAAATAGGCACTGTCATCAATTATACAAGATGCCTGGAAAAATATAAATAAAAAGGCAAGCTAGATATTCATGGATGGAGTTTTTTTTCCCCTGTAGTCAGCATACATCTCAGCCCTCACGTTCAGAGAGGGAAAATCTCATTAATTTTGATATAAATGATCATCATTTCCCACAGATTTCCTCTCTGTTGTGACGGATGCTAACTGGGAGTCTTCTAGTATCTCCCTCACCTAGTGAGAATGGCTCCCACTGATGCCGATGGGGAGGAGCTGCCATTTGGGATGCAGTCAGAAGTCATCAAGGCATTCCTAGGTGTGATTTTTTTCCAGGCAGGACCACCCAGAAAAGCACTGCTCTGAGTACCAGCAGAGCTCACTGTAAATTTTATGCAGCTTCCTCCCACTGCATCATCTGAATAATTGCACCCTGCATAGCTGCATTAATGAATTCACTCTCTAAGAAACTCACAGAGTAAATTACCCAGATGGTAAAAGAGAATGGCATGGCCATCTTCCTCCTCAGTGCGCTAAGTCAGCCCAACATGCACATAATGATGCTAACACAGGTGGGAGGTGGACACCCAGACGGTGCGCGGTTCATCTTCAGCATTTCTACTCGTGTGGCAAGTATGATTGTGTATCCCCTGGAGACTTATTTCAGGCTCACAGGGATGCACTGCGTAGTGCTTAATGATAGACAACTTTCTCCTAATGATGTGGCTTACACCAATTTGTGTTTATCCAGCAACATTTCCCTTTTAAGCAGGCTGGACTCCTCCGTCCCTAGGTAGCATGCCATTCCCTCTCTCCCTCTCTCTCCTGCACACAATGTCTCAAACCACCACATTAGAAATAAAATACAAACCAAACCAAAAACGCAAAGCAGTTTTGATGGTCCTGTCTGTTGAAACTGAGACCTAGCCCAGAATGCACAGAGTCCGCTGTGCCCAGATGCCTGAAGGAAAGCCCCCTAGATTCTCAAGTGCAGCGGGGAACAGGTCATCGTGGGACCATCAGTGCTCTGCAACCTCTAAAACGGGGTCAAAAGTCAGGAAATCAGAGTTCTGATACATGCTCCACTAACAAAATTCCTCCATAATTTTTGAAAGGCATCAACAATTTCACATCGTGCCTAGCAGCAGCAGGGTCAAAACTCCTACTAGCTTTAGGGTCAAGCCTATAATTTCTCCAGGTTTCATCCAGGCCACCTGTGCAATGGACATCCTAACACCATAGGTAGTGTTACCATTCTGTTTACCTCCTGGAAGCCTGTCTCCATTTCAGATTCCCCAACAGAAGCCGATAGGAAAATGCTAAGCATTAGCAGTGATTTTTGATGGTGCTGAAGGCTTTTTAAAATGTGAAAACAAACCTAAAAGTCCACTCCCAAGAACTCCCCATTGTTGTTTTCCTCGAACTTGCTGATTTCTTCAAAGGGCATGTCCAAGAAAAGCACCATAAATATCTCTATAAATAATAAAAGACTCATAATATAAATAGTTCCAGAATATAGGAAAAAGCCATACAAAGCGTAACTACTTGCAGTGAAGACTTAGGGCATTTGTTAATAGTGTACTGAATTCTTAAACTGTACAACTAGTGAGAAATTTAGCAACCAAGCTTAATAGAAAAATACCAATTCCTTGTAAGAGTTCGTCATTAAAAAAACCCAAACCAAAGAACCTCTGAAATGTCACCTCAAAACACGGACAGCTATACCAAAAGCCATGAAAAAGCATGTGGCTGGGCAACGGTAAGCAGCTAGAGAAGCTGTACCAAATTTGGGGAAAAGAAAACTTCTATTTGGGAAATGAGAAGGGATGAAAAACAATCCAGTATTTCAACCAGGAATTGAATGGTGCTGTGTTGGGTGACATTTTTATGTGCGCTGCACTCCCCATTTCAGTCACGAGGTGGGGTGTGAAGAGCTTGTGTAGGAAATGCTATGAGTTGTTCATCGAAGGAAATGTGGAAGAAAGAGAGAACGGCTCTGCTGCAAAGAAGAGCTGGAGCTAATGCACTGGAATCTGTCATTGTTTTGAAACACACTTGTTCAGACAGCAAAGTAAACAAATTCATTTATTCATATATGAAGGGAGGATGGGAGCTTCAGTGCTTCAGATGTGCCACATATATGAAAGGCCCATTGATTTTCTATTACCAAAAGAAACAGGAGGGAACATGGAAAACATGGCTTTCTACAATCAAGATTCACACTTCTTTTTGTTCTTCTTATTGTTATGACATTAAATGTAATACATAGCAATACCTAAGAACTTCTGCAGCTCCATCTCACATTGTTCATATTCCATAAAGTAGCTGTTGTCTACTCAAAAATTGAGACGGCAGCAAGGGAGACCTTTGTGAGGAAGGGAACATTTCTGCCTGTGCCCTGGACAACTGATCATGCACCCTCTCCCGAATGCCCAGGAAATAACTGCATGTTCCCCAACTGTTATTTGGGAATGCAAACTAAAATAGAATGATTGTAACAAAAATCAGAGAAGTAAAATCAGGGCAAATAGTACCCACGTGGCCGGGCATCGTATGTAAGACATTGAAATTACTTCTAAATGATGTGTCAGCGTTTGGGTTTTGTTCATGGTAGATATGCCACTGACCCCCATGTGGTTTAATGAACTGATAATCCTGCCTCTTGCTGGGAAGATGGTGTCTCAGTTGAATTAGAGTAATTTTTTCTCACCGTCACCTGGTACAAAATTCCAATATGCAGTCACCTCCTCTGGGAGGTCAGCATAATCCAGACAGGAGAAGCAGTGATGATGGAAATGTGTAGCATATAGCAGCAACATATGTCAGGACTGCATGGTATGTTGTAAAAGCCCTGTTTGATATCTTTATGATTTTTAGAATGACATGTGCCACACTGTGTCACTGATCTGGTTGGAGATAGGTAAATTCCAAGTGAAATGGCCTCTGTGAAACCACTCTGAACCTTCTATATATTTATATGCTCACTTGGTTAATATATTTTGCATAGTAAAATGCTAACCTTTTACCTTTCTGATTGGGCACCACTCCAGGTCGTGCCAGAGTCTGGGGTAAATTTCAGATTTCAGGATCAATTTCACAAGTACTTGCTTTTGTTAGCTGGTACCAAGTCTTTATACATCACTTCAGCTAAACTTTCACAGATGTTGGAAATCATAGGTCCTTCATGCCAAGGTAATTCACTCTAATGCCTAATATTGGTGTGGATTTCACCTTCATCTTTATGCCTGTGAAGAAATTGTGTGAGTGCTGTTAATCTGTATACAGCTAAAGATGAAATATGAAACCTCCTTTCAGCTGCAGTCACCGACATTCTCTTACTGAAGCCAAGTCTCTTATAGGTTAGAATTACAATACGTGAATAATAACACTTAGCACCAATACAGACCTTTTTATTCTCAAAGAGCCTTAGAAACATTAACTGGCCTTTCTAGGCTCCCCAGTGAACTAGGTCAGTATCATTATTCCTGTTTTACACGGGGAGAAAGTGGGACAGAGAACCATGCCACTGGCCTGCATTGCCCTTTCCCAGTGAAATATGCAGGCATGGACAGATTCAGCAGAGCATCCACGTGCATATGTACTGCTTCTCTGCATCACTCCTCCGGAGCTCTTCCACTGGCTTCAGAGAAATAAAGTTTCCTGTCTGTATCTGAGCAGTGAGAAGAAAGGATGGTGTGAGCACACGGGCAGCCTGAGCCTGGCCAGGGTCAGTGTGAGAGCCCCAGGATGGGGTAAGCTAGTGCAGCACGGGATGGCGTGATGGTAGTGGGAGCAGACATGGATGTTTTAGCTTCCCTGTGGTCAGTTCATGCAGCGGTAATGGAAACATTACAATGGCACAAGTGCTGGTGTAGGACTCACTGTCTGGGTTAATGGCCATTGGTGCTGTTTCTTTTCAGCCACAAGTGCCCCGCTCCCAACTCCATAATGCTGCGCAGGTGTGCCCCACAGCTGAGCTGGGACGTAGCTCAGCCATGCACTCACCAGTTTGTTAACCCTCAGCTGGACAAAGAAAACTTACCCCCAAATCATCCAGTCCTCTTCACTTTACTAGGGCTGGCACAACTGATTCTAAATGATCCAACCATTGACGCCTACTTAGATCATGGGAAGTTTTCCCAGATTCTCACGAATCTTCCTGGTGGGAAATTTTCTGTGCTCATCTTTTTGCTGAGGCACTCTTCAAATTTTTTTCCGCAGGTTTAACTCTCCTTACCCAAATCACTCTCTCTACATAGAATCATAAAATTATAGAATGGTTTGGGTTAGAAGAATCTGAAAGATCATCTGGTTCCAACTCTCCTACTATGGACAGGGATACCTTTCACTAGACCAGGTTGCTCAAAGTCCCATCCAACCTGGCCTTGAACACTTCCAGGGATGAGAGATTCACAACTTCTCTGGGCAACTAGTTCCAGCTTGTCTCACCATCCTCATAGTAAAGAATTTCTTCCTAATATCCAATCTAAACCTAATCTCTTTCAGTTTAAATCCATTCCCCCTTGTCCTGTCACTATGTGTCCTTGTAAAAAGCTTCTCTCCCTTCTTGTAGGCTCCCTTCAGGTACTGGAGGGCTGTGATTAGGTCATCCTGAAGCCTTCTCTTCTCCAGGCTGAACAGTCCCAATTCTCTTAGCCTTTCCTCACAGTGAGGTGCTCCAGCCCTCTGATCATCCTGGGTGCCCACACGCCGTTCCTTATCTTATTTAACATAGCTGGAGAAGTGGTTATGAGGTCTTTCCCCTTCATCATCTCTCTGTAGCATATCTGTACCTGACTGCTTGGTACAGGTTTTATGCATATGCACCAAATAACCCACTGCAAAAAAGCACCAGCAGAACTGAGAAAGCAGACCACTAATCTGCAATGGTCCGCCCGTGTCTCGAATCCTTGATGCCATAGAACCAGGGTGAGGCTTCAAAGTAATCCATATTCTATATCCTGACATGGGGCTCTGCAGTGCACATTACAGGATTTTTCCTGCTGCTGTTGTGAGACAGTGTCTGGCAGGTGATGATTTTCTTCTCCCAGGTCTTTTCTGGCAGTGGACATCTGTGGTCCTGGTCACCCATGCAGCAGTAAGCAGTCATTAAGGAGATGTTACACATCTGAAGTGAGTAAAAGCAGACACCAGACTTCAGCATATTAAAAGTTATTTTCTGCAAGGCTGTGCAGAGCTCACTTCAAAGCTTAGTGACAGAAAATCTCCTGGGGAGCTCTTACCTGTAAGAGCACAGACCGAGGTAACAAGCTGGGGGATAAAATGCTATGGTTATAGTGAGGAAGTTGCACACTGCTAGCCAGAAGGTGCTGTTGGTTGGCCAATACACAGGGACTTGAGGCTCCTAGGCTGTGCCAACACACTGAAGTCCCCATACATCTGTTTTCTGCCCTCTTGTATAATTCATAAACAATTCGTGTTACAATGAGGGTTTTGTCATAATGCTTCAAAGGCTTTCTAGATCACCATGGATTCCACCATTATGTATGGTATCTTTCTAGTGGTAGCCTAGGAAGGCTGGTAATACTGGCCCCTGTAAGAGCAATGGGCTGTTTCCCTCCAGAGACAACTACGGAAATCTTTACTCCAAGTATTTTTGGATACATCTCCCTTTTTCCCTCTGCTACTCCAGTTTATGGACTGTATTAGTGGGACGGAAGGCCAGAAATGTTTCTTAGAAGTTGCAGATTACGTTTGCAGGATGATGGTGAAATAGGCACTTGGGAAACTGACAGACAGAGGAGAGAGGTGACCATCATACCAGGAGGATGATGAGCACTATCAGCCTCGCCAGATTGCGTGCCCAGTCTCTCACGGCCTTTGTGAGGCTGGGGGAGGGAACAGGAACGCACCTGCTAGGAGTGGTTTGCTGAACTGGGGAACGATTTGCACGGGCAAGGAGGAGTCCCTGATGAAGGGTTACAGTTGCGCATAATCAGAGGGACAGGGTGCACTGTATTCCCCCTTTGAATTTTAAGTTGTCTCTGTAGACAGCATGTGCTTTCATATAAGGCTTTGTCCAGGATTACCACACACCTCTAATTCATGTGAATGTGCAGCATAGCGATACACGGACTTTATCAAGATTCATATGTCCATTTTATGATATTTTTTGTGGGGATTTTTACTGTACTGCATAGCTGGATTTTATTACCTTCAGTGTCTGTGTTTTATGGCAGTGATGCCAAGCATTTCAATGAATTGTGCAAGACTCAGACCCATGAATGCAAAGACATCTTCAGTGATTTCATAAATAACAATAAATACACTAAACTGAATGTTGTGGACAATCATTGTCTTTTACTGAGTGCACATACTACTAAGCAAAATTAATAGTTATTAAAAACCCCTGCAGTTAGACAAACAGTTGTACACGAGCAGTCATTGTTTCCAGGGCTTAGGTGCAGCTGCAATATGGTTATTTATCTGTCCATTATCAGCATCTTTGACACAGATGTCATTTTCTCAGACATATCTTGTCTCCTTTTTTGATCAGGTCATTGTTACAGAGGAGGAAAAGGGAAATTGAGGGAGACTAAAAAGCCACTGAAATAAGGAGAAAAAATAGTATTTTCCAAATTATTTTTTCAAAACAGTATAATGACACTTTCATACCTGTTCTGGGGTTTCATTCCCATGGGTCTGCCACCCTTGAATGAGCTTGGGACAGCTTTAATTGCCCTGGGCTTCTGTGATGGTGGCCACCCCAGCAGTATGCTTCCACTGTTTTTTCTCCCTGTGCCAGCACCAACCCTCATGGCTGCACACGATGCATCTGTGGAGGAAGCCTGCAGATTTGGTTGAAAGCCAGTCACAGACTTCTGGTGGGATGAGGAACAGGTAAGTTATTTCCCCAGCCCTTCATGTGGGATCTCCAGGCTTGCAGGGCAGGACAGTGACTCACCATCAGGGATTGCTGGGGCAGTCTGGGGAGAGGATGAGTAATTGCCTATGAACTGTAGTTGCTGCTGCTCGCCAAAACATGCCTTACTGGGAGCTGATAGGAACACAGAGCCCGTCCCCACAAAGCTGCTCTCTCGGGGTGATCTCTGAGCCAAAGAAGAGTATCATCTTTGCCTGAAACTCCCATCTGCAGTGCAATGAACTGCAAAGGAAACTGCTCTGCAGTGGGATCCTGGGGCAGGGTGGGAAAGCTTTAACGTCTTTTTTTTTGTTTGTTTTAAACAAGAGAGTCTGAGTCAGGTGATTTACCTTGTGGTTGGCTCCCAGTGAGGAGTGCTAATGGCACAACATGCCAGATTCCATTTTCTGTTTCTGGCCTGCCAAAAAAAAGTGTCACCAGTTGAAAACATCTCCCATTAAGCCATTTGGCACTTCTGCCTTGGGTGGAGGTAGGCCTTGGCCAGCTGGCAGAAAAGGCAGCTGTAAGCAGCACAGGAGGGACAACACAAGAGCTCTGAGTGGGATGCACAACCACACAGCACATTGGGGCATGCTGGGCTGTTTAGAGAAGAAAAACAGAGCACGAAAATTTGTAAACTCCCTAGTTGGAATGCCATTTTGACCAACATACCAGCAAGGATGTCAAAAAGTAAAAAGAAGATTGACCAATATGACATTCGCATGGTGCTACCCAAACCATCTCATTGCTGAGTCCCCTGTATGGCTCTATGGTCACGCATAATGTAATGCTTAGTGAACATGATCCCTTCTGTGGCCTCCAGCTCTCTCTAGGCTTCGATGGAGGACTTCCAGCTTCACATGGCTTATCTAACTGAGGAGATTTTGTGTTTCAGGGAATCTACAACAGAATGAGTGACCCTTATTTGTTTGCAAAACCTGCCAGCTTCACCAGAGATTCTATTGTGCTTGGCTTTACAGTGCAGCCAGTTCCCCTGGTGCTGATGTGAGTCCCTGTTCTGTCCATTTTTCTGGCCTTCCTGTGATGAAAGGTCACTTGCAGATGGGATTTTGGCTGGG
Source organism: Melanocharis versteri (assembly GCA_013397845.1). Classification (NCBI taxonomy): domain Eukaryota; kingdom Metazoa; phylum Chordata; class Aves; order Passeriformes; family Melanocharitidae; genus Melanocharis; species Melanocharis versteri. The sequence goes on along the minus strand of VZTG01000673.1, from coordinate 574,252 downwards.
TCTACACACACTGCTTTCCTTAGAGATCAACACTCCTGAGAAAAGGACCTTAAAGCAGAGGGCAAGAGAGCTCCATAAATTCTGGAAGCCTACAAGGAACTCCTGGGAGCTGGAAACACAAAAGGGGCAGCTGGCTGTGCACCAATACTCAGCATTACAGTGAGAGCAGGCCTGGCTGACCATGGAGCAGTAGAGGGTGTACAGGTGAATTAACCTGTTGCCCAAGGAGGCTGGCAATGCAGGACACACCAGTTCGATACAATAGGCAGGTAAATGGCCACCATTTTGACTCTGGGATGCAGCCACCTCTATTTTGCTGTAGGTGAACTCATCCCACTCCACTCTAAAGTGAGTCTCATGACACTTGTGAAACTGCCAAGGAATAGTGTAGTAGAAAAGTGCTGTAGAAAACCAAGCAATCTGGCATGAAATAATTTGAATAAGGTCAAACTGCATTTCAGTGGCATGACCCCCTGCCAATTTCATTTTTTTGGGGCAAGGGGCTTTCCACAGTAGGAATCAAACCTTGCTCTCCACAGGCTGCATTTCAGCACTCCTTCAGTTTCCCAGCTTTTGAACACTCAACAGCTCTTCCCAGAGCTGTAAGAAACTCTCCAGAAGCCAGTATTTTCTCAAACGTGTCTGCTGAAGCCTGGGTCCCTTCTGTCCCTCGCAGGGATGCGCAAACTGATGGAAAGGAGAATTTCTTCCTGTGGAAGACTTGGCTTCAGTGGAGAGAGGGAGAGTACATGTGAGGAGCAAATTCACATGGTAGGGTTGGGGACTAGGAGAATACGTGTTCTGTCTCTGGACAAGGCTATGACTTCAGCCATGCCTCTCTGTATCCATCACTGCTTGCTGTACAACGGGCAGAAGCACAATCTAAGGGAGAGCAGGAACTACTCAGTGTTAACTCACTCAGGCATGCGAATTACTCGAAAAGGCTCTGCTCTCCTTGGGACTGACTGCCACAGAACAATGTCACTTCCCTGCCTCCAAGCGAGAGGGAAGCATCGTTCACTCTTCTCAGAGGGAGTGCAGTGCCGTCTCTCTTGACTATTTAGCCCCAGAGCATTTTGCCAATAAATTACAGCCTGGCCCAAAGCTTCCACAATGCCGGCTCTGCCATGTGGCCTTGCTGGACCACCTCTGCACAGATATTTCAAAATCCAAGCTCTGAGCCCTTCTCCCACCACAGCTGACCCACATCAGCTCAGGCACTGTTGAGGCAAGGATTAGGCCTTTTTTCCCTTTTTTCCTTGCACTTTGGAGTCTGTAGGGATTCTCTTGTCCAAAGTATTTTTATTTCTGCTCCACCCTGCTATTTTTCTAGAGGTTGGGGTTTTTTTTCCTCCTTCGAACCCATCCAGCCTTCTCCTTATTCTGAGCTTTTGTTTTCTCTGTTCACACTCCCACACTTGAGGCCAGACCTGCTGAGATACTGACTTTTGCTTTGACATTATGGTTTGCTTTTTATTTAAGGCTCTGTTATGGGTCAATGCTAGTACACCCAAGATGATAAAGGCTCTGTTCTGAGATTACAGCATAGAGCTGCAATGTCCAATTGAGGTTGCACAAAGGGCCATCAAGTTTGTGGTTTTATCTTGTTTTGCACTGGTTAAAGGGCTTTTTTCCCCCCTGTTTTGTGCAAAGTTAGCAAAGCTGCAAGTTTGACAGGTTTGCTTTTCATGTACAATGGTTTTCTGCAGCTCCAGGAAGGCATCGCAATGCATTAGCTAATGCAATACAAGTTCTTCCAAGAAGTTTGCAGGGGTCAGGTGATTAACCTGTATATTTTACAGAACCTTTAAAGACACTGTGGTCTGATGCCTCATAAAATCATAAAACTACCACTCAGATGTGAACCGTGGGTTGAAGCCCAATGCTGAAATATTGCTGCATTAGAAATGGGAGGAAACAGAGTGAAATTTCCCCTTCTGATCTGCACAGCTGATAAAAGCTCCACAGCACAGCCTCTCACTGCATTTTCCACAGCCAGAGCTCACACTGGGCCAAGTTCAGCATGTTTGCAGAAGGGAGGGGTTGTCCTGCTGTGTCCTGGCCCACTTACGCTTCCCAGTTGGAAGAAGCCATACCTGTACTCAGTAGCAAAAGCCAAGTCCTTACAGGCTCTGCACCAGCAAGGGCACAGGGACTGGAGCTGGGAAGGTGCTCACAGGGTCTCCTGCAGGCACAGAGGCTGCATGTCATTCTCTTCTGCCTCCTTCGACCAAGGAGGAGCAAACAGTTCTGAAAGGATGGCTTCAGATTCTGAGCTAACTGAGTCTTTATCCACCTCATGCTCTCACCAACAATGTCCCACAAAACTTCAGTCTTTTAAACTCTCCTCCCCCTCCAGGATCCCCATATATCTTCTTCCATCTGATCAGGAAATATGTTTCCACCACAGTTCACTGGGGCTTTCCCAGCATGACTAGGTTTACTTTCAGCCCCTTCACAAATTGAGATTACTTGGTTTTATTAAAGGATAGCTCTGCTTTCCTAATGAGGAAAAGAAAGAAGACAGAAGAGAGATCTTATTGTATGACAAAAGCACTCCCCACCCAAGTTCAGTTTCTCAGGTAGTATCTGTCCTCCTTGAGCAGTCCCAGCCAGACCATCAGGCATGTTTCTTAGTTCTTTGCTGTGGGGAGAGTCTTCGTATCACAGATTTTTCTAAGTGACACAAATAAGCTCCATAGAGTTTATTTGCGTCCCCCACAGAATCTGCGTTCCAAGCTGATGGGAATCCAGACAGTCTAACTCATCCAATCACCCTGTGTTTTTAATCTCTGACCATCTCAGCATCACAGTCTTTGAGGGCTCTGAGCTTCCAAACGCTGCCTATGCCACACAGCTCACCAAAAGCTTAGCTGCAAGAGCTGCTGGAGGACAGTGGTGGCATATGAGGTAAGGTGTTGGAAGCTGGGAAGTGCCGATGGCATGCAAAGAGCTCCATGGCACCTACTCCCATTAGGAGCACTGCAGGATGTCATTGTGGCCAGGGAGAGTTGCCAGAAGTAGGACTGCAAGGCTCATTGCTGTGCAGTCCAGACATATGGTTGCTATCAGGAATAGGGCGGTATAAATAATTGTTTCACTCCCTAAACCAGAAGAAAAAAAAATAGGAATAAAAGAGATTTTATTCAGATCTGACTGAACCAATTTTTTTTTGCTAGCCAAACAAAAAGTGGAGAAAAGCATAATATCAGGTGGCAAGAAACATTTTAGTGCCTTTTGGATAAGATCCAGCAAGGCAGATATTTTCCACCTGTAAATAATTCAGCAGAAGAAAAAAGTCATTGCAACTCATTTTTTTCCAGCAAGACCATCAAGTCAATTAGGAGAAGCTGAACAGTCTTGTAGCCCTAAAATAAAGAAGAGTAAAATGTCGAGTCAGAAGAGTAACTCCCATCATTGTTCTGGCATCTTCATGCGTGTTGTGCATTCAAATAATTTTTCACCATCCCCTTAGCATGGCCAGCAGAGACTGTACTGGGAACAAGGATAGAAGTCCACCTACAATAACTAGTTTCCAGGGCTGTGTCCGAAATCATCATTCAAAATTCCTTGACCCTCTTTTACCCCTAGTATTGGGTATTCAGCCACTTCCAGATGTCAGGCTGGATGGTTACATTCTCCCTATGTAATAGCCCTCCTCTCCTTTTCCCAAATCAGAGCTGCTCTGGATCTAACCCCAAAGCCTGTCCTTCCAGTCAGCTGAGCCAACATGAATGTGGGGCTTTTTTGGGCTCTGGTACCACCATCCATCCTCTTCTGGCAAAACTGTATCTGGTGTGATTGGCCCATCCTGGATTCAGAGAAGTAAGATGCCTGTGAGGAGAAAGTACGTTTTATAAACTTTTATCTTTTTTTTGTAGTATTCTACCACATCTATTAGTTTCTGGGTATAAGAAGGAATTTAATAAATTCCATTCACCATGCAGCTCTCCCCACCACCTGAAAACATATGTTTTCAGAAAAAAAAAAGTCAAGAAAAAGGAGAAAGGCTGAAGGGTGTTCTCATCAAAGAACAGAAATGCATTAGAAGAGCTGCTAGGGATATATACAGAATGGATATTCATCTCAAGCAAAACTTCCTTATTTAAATATGGTGAGTAATATACATAGGATGAGGTATGAACGGCACCAAGTATGAAAATACACGTGTTTGATTTTTGCCTATTGACTTATTTTTTAAAGTAAGAGAGCAAAGAACAAAGTGTTGAAAAGAAAGGCTTGATACTATTGACTTGTAAATAAAAAGGATGGTTATATCAGTAGAGCTCAGGAATCTCACATAAATAAATACCTTCTGTAATAATGCAGACACAAAATGTCCAGATTTCTAGAAAGCCTATAAAAAATGAACACAAAGTCCCTAGATATGCCCATTAAGATGCACTGGAGACAGTGTGATACAAAGGACCAGTAGAAATTGAACCCATTACCTGTAGATCCAAAGTATATTAGACATATTTCCCTAATATTGCAAGCTTTGAAATAAAGTTACCTCGTTTGAAGTAGTCAGTGGTCACAGAAAGGATTTCAAAGGAACAAAGTTCAATTGTAAAAGGCCCATTTTAAACATTACTCTAAAAACTATTTCATTGCCCCTTCTGAGGGAAAAAATCCACATACAGCTTTATGTTCAGATTGTCGGGTTTTTTTCAAAACAGACCTCAAGGGGAAAAATTGTTTTCTCTCTTAAAGGATTCTGGTTTTTTTCTGGCCTCACCACCTCTAACCCAAGGAAGAGAAAAATCATTATTACTACTTTGCTGAATATTGAGAGAATGGAAGAATGGAAAGATCCAGTGTGCAACTCTCCCACAGAAACTGTTGGACATCCATGACTTCCATGGCTGATGGAGATCACTGGCCAGCAGCACAGGCGAAGGAAGAAAAAGAGCCAAACAGAGAGTGCCATTTCTCCATTTGTTTCTGTAGCCACAAACCCCATTCCTTTCTCTCCGTTGTGATGTTAATTCCTTTATGTGGTACATTACAGGAGTTTTCTTTGAGGTTTGTTGCTTGGTTTTTTCCTTTTTTTTAAAGTCTTGTCTTTAACCATCAGGAGCTCTTGTCCTTTGCAATAAATCCTGTACCACTGGACCCACTGACTATTTTGTCACTGAGGAGGAAAAACTTTATGGGAGCCAGGCTGAGATCCAAAACTAAATAGATAGCAAAGGCTGACAAAGGAAAGCAAGTGAGAAAGAAAGGGCAAGGGTTAAAAAAAATAAAACTAATGTGAGTTGTATTATGTGGTGAGTGAATCATATGGATTATGGACCAAGGACTACATAATTAAACATGTAAGGTATCAAGGTAAAGTACCAGAATACATAAAGAGGATAATTTCTTTAGTCAGCAAATGGGCAATAACAGGAAAGAATTTTTGTCTTGGGATAGTGAGCAGTTGTATAAACATATGATGCAAAGGCTTTTTCAAATAGACATAACATTGCCATATGTTCCATCAAAAAACTGCAGAGGGACTTGGGAAAATCAGAATGATTTAAGAGGGACTATACACATTTCTGCCACCACTTGGTTAGCTGAACACAGGCAGCCAAAGGTAAGGAGTGCCGTTAAACAAGGGCATGTTAAGAGACCAGAGTGTGCCCCAGAGATTCTCGCACTGAGATAATGAAAGCTCTCAAATGTCACCACAGAGCTGAAGCTCTCCTTAAAAAGTGGCAGAGAGACTGTGCTTTCTCTAGGTGCTGGGAGCTGACATTGCATATGGGATAGCTCTTCCCAGTGGATGCAAAAAGCCCGTTAAAGTGGCTGGCTATGATTGGAATTATAGCTATTGCAGCAGCTGAGACACACTGAGGTGCAAACTGATTTGCAGAAAAGAGCCATAACAGGTTGAAGGTCCAGGGAACAAATGTATTGTGTTCGCTGAATTTTGACATATAAGCAAAAACACAGGAGAGATTCAAAAGGATACACTTACACTTTTAATTTTCTCTAGAAGCTTGCATTTTGGCATTAATAAAAGGGGATGCCTGTGTGGTACCCTACAGTCAGGGGAAATGCTGCTATGCAGACCCTTGAGGGAAAGATTCTTCCAGCCACCTGTCTTCAGGGAGCAGGAACCAAGGATCCCAATGTCCTCACTCTCCAAAGCAGCTCCAATGTGGCTACAGGGTGATATCGAAATGGTTTGGTTTGAATCATGACCTGGCTTTGGATATGACCTCTCAGATACAGAGCCCTGTAAACAGCACTAGCCATTATCTAAAACCTGTGTCCTCTGATAGATTCTTCTCTAATAGGTGTGAAGATGCAGCTTCCAAAATCTCTGAGACTAATTTCACGTTTCAGAGGGACTATTAAGATCAAAAAGAGAAAATTCAGGAGCTTCTTCATCTTCTGACCATATATTCTGCTTGTAAAGAGCAGTCTAGTTAACAGGTGGCACTGACAGATCATGATCCAAACAGCTGCAAGAGAAACAGTCTGGAGCACTGGAAATTGTTACCCATTTGGGGAACTATTTCCCTCCCCCCCACTATTGAAACATTAATTGATTCTTTTATATTCAGAAGCTACTTTCACTTATCCCAGACACTTAACAGAAAAATAAAAAAGAAATAATGAGGAGTTTTGATGTAAAAACACATATAGCCATAAAACAGGTTGATTAACTTGCAGACTTTAAAAAATTAATGTCCAATGGAAGGAACTGCTGACTGGTTAAATTAGATCTACTTATTACAGCACTACAACAGAAACTAAATTAATTTTAAGCTTTAGAATGGAAATTTTATTTTTAATTTTTGTGGGTTGTGGAGTTGGAGGGACTGGATTCTTGGGAAATTAAAAGTGCTCTATTTATCATAGGCTAGATGCAGTACAGCCAGCCATAATACAGGTTCTTCTCTTAGCGCAAAATCTCTTGGCAGTTAAAATAGAAGATCTGTCATGAATTCTACTTCAGATATAACATTTTCATGATAGTGTAAACTTGCAAATAAGAACTCATCTCAGATGTAAACACTTTTAACCAAGGTTACAGAAAAACCTACAAGTCATCCTGAAGTTATAGACACTTACATATGTTCTTTGAAGAGTAGATTTATTTTTTAGCTAGAAAGCTGGTCAGATCATTAGCATGTCACTTCCAGCATCTATATGTAGACAATAAAAAAATCTGACCTTTGGAGACTGCAAACATCAGTGGCAAAGAAAATTTATTCTGGTATAAACCCATGAAATATCAGGTTTCTTCCTCCATAATTTCTTGACAGATTTTAAGTGAGAAAATAAGCTTTACCTAGGATAACCATTCATCAAAGAGTGATGGAAGGTTACATGAAGCTATGGCAGATGATTTGTCTATAGTGGAAGTTCCATCTTCCACTTTCACTTAGAGCAGCCCATGGTCACCTCGTTGGGGAAGGTCAGTGAGGGAAGGGAGGTGAGTCAACATAAACCCCATGGGTAATCAAAAAACCAAAGTGAATGAACGAAAAAATCCCAGAACATCAACCCAAAACCTCCAACTTATGCCGAATAAAGTGAATAAGCAAAAAAAAAAAAAAAAAAAAAAAAAAAAAAAAAAAAAGAACATAAAATACAGGACCAGAAAAGAAAATACCTCTCCAAGAGATCTGCAAAGACCTAAACTATTTCTAATGACTTTGAGCTTTCTTACCTTCCCTCTGGGTTGAGTTACAGCCTTTGTAGATTTTAATCTTTTGTCTGCAAGGCATTTCTTTTGCTACTGAGGTGTTATGATGTTTATAAGGTTGCATTGTTGCAGGGCTGTGTGGAGAGGATGCCATGTGGGCTCTGTAGGGGCACAGCCCCAGCGATCAAGGAGCCCTTTTGGCTCCCGTGCATAACAATCATTCACCTCCACTGACTCTCCAAGCAAAACAGAGGCTTTGCTGTGACACTGCCTCTGAACCTTCAATAGATATTTTTCCATCATTAATATTTTAAGAGGTTCTGCAAGCTCCTGAATGTACAGCCTAAGAAGAGGCCAGCATCCCCTTTCCTCCCCTGTCAGACCCTGGAAGGAAGGTAGCTGTTACACCTGCTTCAAACCCTGTCTGTTAAACACCACCACAGCAAAGGAGATGGAGTTAGATAATTTCTTATGCTTGTTTAATGCTTAGTCTTCTGCTGGCAGCACCAATGGCACTGCTGAGTGACAGCTACAGTGTCATTTAAATACTTGCATGGGGATTAGAGCGAGGTCAGGCATTTCCTTCCGTGGTGATCGCGTAATATTAACAACTTTCGGTCACTATCTAATCAGGGCTGGATCCAGACCTGTGACTGACAGATTTTTAATTGCTAGTCTCCTAAGTCATACAGCTCTCTCTCACTGGGAGGTGTTACCTTCAGCTCTTACTATGATGGATAAGGGCAAATTCTACACTGCTAAAATAAATCTTTTGATGTAGATATCTAAAGTGTGGCTTTGTCTCTTTGACTTGGGGGGACTCTTGGGGGGACTTTTTTTACAGTAAGAATGGAGAAGATAAAAATATTGAAATAATATACTTTACTGAAAGAAAGCAAAATAGAAGTATATCTATGTGCGTGTACATCTTTCTTTGAAATCATACTGCTCTCTCTTGTTTTACTGCAAAAATAAAGAACATAAGAATGCAGGAGAAGTCTATCATGCCTCACCTCTTTTGCTTTCCAGTTTCTATTTGCTCCTTTATTTTCCATACTTTAAAATCTCATTTAACATTCTCTTGAGAAGGAGAGCACAAGATTACAATCTAACGATTGTAATGAGAATGGGTTACGTTTGTGCCATTTCCCATTTTCATTACAATCTTTGTGGCAAGAGTAATGTAACAGAATTTTTAATGTCTTATATATTGCATGAACTCTTTTTTTCCAGCAAGCTCCTGCTACATTTCAATGGATGATGCTGTTGCAGAACATTGCAACTTTGATCTTTTTATAGCTTGCATTACGATCACATTGGCAATTTCACCCACTTCCCCAAAGTGGAAAATATTTTGATATACAGCTTGCTGCTACAAAAGCCAGTCATCTACACATACTGTACATACCTAGAAAATTGTTTTCCCCAAAATCCCAGCTATGGCTGAGTACAAGATACTGACATCACCAAAGATGTGTGTTTCTCTGAGTGGTACTACGGGAATTGTAGATTGCAGGATCTGAGCAGAAGAATAGAGCAGTTTGTTTCTTGAAAGGTAGGAACAGCTCTTGGAGAGAAGTGCATTTCACATCTTTGGCATGCCACTGATTTTCCCAAGTGTATAAACCTTTCGATAAAGCTTCTCATAGCGATCAACAACTAAGGAAAAGGTAGGTGATGGACCAGGACAAATTCTCTATAAAAAAAGGGATCAGAATGAGTTTGGCGAGAGAACCAGTGGCTTAAGCTATGCTACAGAAGCAGCAGGCACCACCTAGCATTTTGTCTGGATTTGTTAATGCACATGGTTAACACGAGTGATTCTTAACACAGGAGCTAACTAGGGGAAATGAGAAACGTGCTGGAATAGGTAGCTCAACGGCAACATCCCTGAGGAGATCTGTACAGACCTTGTGTGACCAGAAAGGCTTCAAAAGGAAAGGCATCTACAGCTAACAGGGGGATCTTCCTCAAATTCCTTGCCTAACTTTATGGGGCAGAAAGAGAATTATGGCATTGGCAAAAAGCTGAGAAATCCTCAGGCTTTTATATCACGGAGGCCTGCAGAGTCTCAACAGCCTCAGACAGAGGGGGTGGTGAAGAGCATGCTCCAAAGAGAGCAAGCACAGGGGTATGGATTAGCACTGACTGGGAGTGGGTGGCTCTACCCTTCAGTGACTGGAAACATTCCCCTTTTAAACAATGCAGCTTGGTGGAAAAAAAAAAATCAGAGAAAACATTAGAGAGATGAATGGGCTTGAATTTGAGCATAAACTTAACCTTTGGCCAGTACTATAAATTCCATTGACATATACATCTTGTTGATTAATACAGACTAATGATACTACTGAGCTTTAAAAAAAAAATTGAGAGTAGCACCTCCTTGCAACATCAGAAGAGAAGACAATGTCAGCGTATCTTTGAGACAGCCTACATCTGGCACATTCATGTTCCTGCTTAAGAAGCTTTATTTCCTTGATGCATAGGGTGGATTCTGGCATCCTTTAGATCAATGCCTGTGGAGAAATCCACAGCGTGGCAAGGCAATGGGTGAAGGAGAATGACATTCTCATTATGATAACATTCAACAGACAACTTCTAGATTTTGAAATTTCTGGACAAAGCCATTCATGAAAAGATGCACAAGGTTAGATTTCAAATTTTACCCACAGGAGTTGAGTTTTTACCCTGCCTCTTGTCTGTTCAGCTTCTGTTGCGCTTGATATAAGCTGGGCACATCTACACTGAGGCTCGAATTTTTTTCCCTTTGAGTCTAAATTTAACGCTGCAGACCCTCAGGATAAAACCAGTTGAGCCCTTTGGAGGGAAAACGTTCATCCTCTTTATCAGAGTGGCTTTCCCGGTGGCTTTCACTTCAGCGAGAAGAGTGTCTGGGATAATTGCTCTTTCCACAGAGGATCAATACTGTGTAATTAATCAAGATGAAATCATTCTTTGCACTTCTCCAGGTTTCATCCTTGAGACGTATTCTCAGATTCACTGGCTCCTAGAGATAGCAACGCTCTCCTACTGCACTACCCCAAGACACCCTAGGGGCAAAAACATCACAATCCAGCTGTCCAGAGTCTAGCCTGACATATCTTAATAGATGAAAAGAGACAAGAAGGCCCAGATGCCTCTTTATTAGGACCGTCCTCTCTGCAGAGACAACAAGCCTCCAAAATCTACCACAGTCAGCGTAACGTTGGCATCAAGGGACTCTTATTCCCTCCCAGGGAACGCGCCACCAAACTTGCAGTGATTACAAAGCAGAAGCACGCACTTTAGAAATACACCTAGCAGAGCCCCAGGTCACTGTGAGAATAATTCAGCTAACATTTCTACAGTTTGCAGAGTTTGCTTAGCTGTGATTGATCACATGAATCACACATTCCTGTTTAATTTCTGTTACGGGGCGAGCATATTTTAAATCCTCTGCCTCGTATGAAAACACAGGAAGTTATCTTAAAAGTACATTTTCTATGAAGAGTAAAAATATGAACATTTAATATTAAAGTAATTTTCATTTCTGCCAGGTCACTCTTTTTTTCCAAATTTCAAAATGCCAGAGGGGAAAAAGAAATGAAAAGACTATTGAATCAGTTCTAATAGACTTAAGACAAAATGAAACATTTCAAGCAGTTCATTTGACCTGCAAACATTCTCCTTTTAGTATAAATACTTTTATGTTTCATCCTAATTTGGGCTAAAAAGGCTGGAGTTTCCCACAAATTCCAATCATCTCCACCTATGTTTAAGATTCCTCCTGTCAGGCTCTTTATCCCTCTCTATCAAGCACAATCAAGACAAAATGACTCCTGAAAAGATTGCTGGCCATTCTGGTATCACTGAAATTAAGTAGCTGGTGAAGACAATTATAAATAATACATACAGTTGTGTTTATTAGAGAAAGATATTAAAAGAATGACTGGAATTTTCCATTGGTTTGGATAAGCAATGAAGACATTTTAGTAGACCTGAGCTGAGAAACAGCATTGGCTCAAGTGACTGTGCGTTGATTCAGTTTACATTAAATGGAAGAACAAATAAAAGTAAGGCTGGAGCTAATGTTCTCCATTTCAAAAGGGCATGGACTAAGTGCTCTGAGCTCTGAGCGCCCCAGCCGCTAAAGTCAACACACTGTGTGTCTCTGCAACGGGATGGGAAAGAGGCTGGAGGATTCTTCGAATCACTGGTGCTTACAAGATCTCAAAGCTGTATTCCTAGCAGGAGGGAAAAACCCAATCATCTATGGACCTGCAGGATAAAGAGCCACTTAAAGAGCCTTTAGTTCAAACTTCAGTAAGAGTAATGACACTGAGCGGAAGTGCAAAGGGAAGATATATAATGGGAATGAGGTTTTACTACATTGGAAACAGCAGCAAAATAATCTAAAAGCCTAATCATATGGGAATGAGATTTTACTAACTGGAAACAACAGAAAAAATCTAAGAGCTTAATTGTCTCCAGTTGGGAAGACCTGGATAATCTCATTCAGAATTCAGACAGAACTGGCACATGAAACTACAGGAACTTGCAGGTATTCGTGATGAGCCTATCTACTCATGGGATTAGAAAATAGTAAAGGCAGTATCTACAGTTAAGTGAGAGAAGAAAAGAGATCTCACAATTACAAGTTAGTCTGATCTCAAATGTCTGAAGGCTTTGGAACAAATTTTGAAAGAAAGAAGTAATTTAAGTCATTGAGATAAACTGGGAATGGACTAAAATATTATCAAAGGGTTTGGGTTTGCTAATGGTAGGTTGTTTTAGACTAACTTGATAGGATTTTTAAGAGATAAAAGATTTTTTAGACAAAGGAAACATGATAGATATAATTTATCTGAGCTTCAGCAAAGCATTTAATAAGGTGTCAGATGGGAAATAATTTTTTTAACTAGAGAAAATAGGGATGCACAAAGGAAATATTGGGAGTGGGAGCTCGCTGAAACGAAGACAACCACTTGCAGTACTGCAAAAAGAACTGAAGGAGAGATGTGAATGAACTTTCCCCACTCAGTTTTGAGATATTTCTACTTTCTCTCTTTCCTGGTAACTTCAATATAAATAGAGAGAGTCATTACTTCTAGGACCCTGATTGGGATACTAATTGTCCATAGCTAAAAGAAAGTGTCAATACAGAAGAGGATGAGGCAGTAGACAGAAAGAGATGGGTTACAGGAATAGAATACAATAAAAACTCATTCTTTGAGGGACTGTTACCACAGCTGCTGTAAAAAGAGCTCTCATCAGTAGAAAATGACTGAGACGAGTTAAGCTGGTACAGGAGCTGAGGAGAGCATGAATGACTCTAAGCTGCCAATGGGGGCCACCCTTGCAAAAGCAGAATCCAGCCTATGCCAGGCAAGATAGTCCCAGCGGTAACAGGAAAGTATTAAGATAAATGTGTGAAACAGTGCTGCAACAAGATTTGAAATACTGTCTACTCCTTTAGCTGCCCGCATTTGAAAACCAGAAGTTCAAACTGAAATTCATATAGAGAACAGTGCTAAGATGCTTGGGAAACAGGCTGTTAGCTCTACTAAAGAAGCTGGAGCTTGACATATTCAACTAGCAGAATGAAATCTTGAAGGCATAGAGAACTGCCCTATCTTGGATAAACAGTTTTTAAATACCTGCTGTAGGAGAAAAAATAAGCCGTCCATTGGGCAAAAACAACTGGATAGAAACTGGCCTCCCATAAAATTTAGAAAACTTAGAAGTTAAAAAAAAAGGGGGGGAAAAAAGGTTTCTAAGAGAATAGCAACATTCCAAATGGAAGAACAGGATCAGCACATCAAGCTAATGGCTCTTTTCAACAACAGAGGTTGGTCCTCATATGACAGGATTTATATGACATGGTACCTGAACAGCATGGTGTTTTCTAACCCTCTGCCAGACCAATATTCCCATTCCCAGCTATGTTTTGAAACAGAAGTATTTCCCTCTCCTCCAGAAAAAGACTGCAGTTCTGCATATACACAGTCATACCAACTATAGTGTGTTCGAGATTGAGAAACAAGCAGCAGGAATTCACCCAGGCAGTGTGGGACAAGGTCACTGTGAAGGGCAGCTATTTCAGAGCTGCCAGTTGGAGGGGACATTGGCCGAAGTGGTGTTTACCATTATTATCTTTTCTGCTCATGAGTCCATAGCAGTACAAAGACTAAAATGTAAGTTATGGAAGGTCCTATGAAAGGCTGTTGAGAAAAAGAACCCCAACCCTCTATTAATGACATTATTTTCCCTTGAAAGCATAAATACCTTGTTTTTTCAGGTGCTATGGATTAAATAGCCTGAAATGTAGGCAGAAATTGCATTTGATGTTGTGAAAATTGGAAGCATTGCTAAAATATGTTGGTTAGAAGACAGGAGGAGATAATAGGTGTATCAGAGAACTGACAAAACAGCTTAGAAACAATCTTGCTATTAGCAGGGAGGAAAGAAGTGGTAATAAAATTTGGAAGCCAATTAGTTAAGAAAAGGGCACAAAAATGCTATAGTAGAAGGAAAGAATAAGCAGGGAGAAAAAAAAGCAGTAAGTGAGATACTACAGTATTACAGCAACATCCAAGGTAACTCTTCTATGAAATACCTAATCAAATCCCATGGGTTCTCATGTGGAACCTGAGGGGACCTGTCAGAGATGAATGGAGTCAGTGGAGGCTTCCCAGTAACCCAGCTGTGCCTCTTCTTGCTGCTGGTGTTTTCATCTGAGATGCCAGGCTGGCAGCTGAGCTACAGGTACAAATACACTGATGATGCTGGCGCTACACAGGGCAGTTGCCTTCAGCAGAGAGACAGGACAGGTAGCTGGGGAGGAAGAGGGAGACAAACTGAGAGAAATGTTAAAATTCTGGAGCAAGATGCCCTAAAGGTTATGCAGGAGCACCTCTGGTGAACACACCAGAACTCAGGGAGCTGGAGCATTGCCATGAGAACAAGGGAGAAAAAGGATTTTGGAAGCTCCACAGAGGGTGAAGTAAACAAGCAGTCAGCTGTGACAGAGAGCCGAAGCAATGAAAAGGCATAATAATATATAATGCTATTTCAAAACAACAGATGGGAATAGGGAATTGATAGTGAAGCAATTAATACTAGCAATGAAAGAACTAAACACCTTTAAAATGCACAGTTTTTAATAAGAGCCAAGCCAAAGACTCACAGCAATTCATAAATTAACAAACAATAACATATACAGTGGCAAGAAGGGAGAAAGAGCAAAATGAACCCAAATATATACCAAGTGCCTGCTGATGGAAAGGAGGATGACTTTGAGGGGTGAGACTGAGCCTCAGGGTAAGACCTGTAAGTACAATATGAGAGCTGTGTCTCTCAACCTGGTCAGCAGCTGGGAAGCCCCTGTAACACCATGGGAAGGAGAGAACAACCTTCACTGCTCCCCCACAGCCTCCCCCAGCAGCTGTGGCTCCCCAGACCTGCAGGAGAGCCTCAGACACCAGGATGGTGTTTGGTGGGACCTGTTCTGTGCTGGAGCATTGCCAGTGCATTCCTCTTAGCTCTCTCTCATCTGGGACTTGGTGGGGATGCTCAGGTCCCACTTGCAACCCCAGAAAACTGGCATCCCGCATCTGCCCCACCAAACCAGCACAACAGAGACAGAGCCCCACGGGCCAAGTTTTGGGTTCTGCTTTGGTCCTGTAAAATGGAGTTTCTTACGGAGGCTTTGGAGTTCTTCAAGGTTTTCACGCCTCCATAATTTCCTAGCAGTCGTTTTTCCTCGTCTGCAAGTTTTAGACTAAATTTACACTTGCATTCCAGTTGCTAGTGTTGACATTATAAACAGCACAAACAAACTCACTGATTCCGTACACAAATTAACCCACGGGTGTGCACTTTATATAACTCAATGCTTGTTAACACAATCTATATAACTATGAGGGAGCTGACTGAAGGGAAGCAACTACAAAGACAAGAAAGAGAGAGAGCTAGAGTCATGTGTTTCTCCCGCTGAAGCTGTGGGCGTATCACCAGTATCACTCATTTTGGAAAAATTGGCTATAGAAAATCCTGAGCACAATTGTCAGCCAATGTTCAGCAAAGAAACAGGTACAAAGATGCAGAAGATTAGAAGTGATAGATATTGCCAGTGTCTTATTAGAAAGCCTAAGGATAAAGGGTATTCATCACAAGCAAATTAAGGATTTGAAGCTGATTTCTCAGCAGAACTACAGCAACTGCCCTTTTATTTCCTAGCCACTTCTAAATGCAAAGAAAAAGATTAATGTAAACCACCGATGCTAGTTAGTGCACCTTCCAACTGGTTGAACTGTGCCTGGACTGGGACACCTGGCGACCAGGATGGTAAACCGAGGTGTTTCCCAGCAGTCTAGGGGAAGGGTTGGGTCGGATTTGTTCTGGTTTTCCTTTTTGATTGTTGCTTCCAGTTAGATAGCAAATTCTTCATCAGGTTGCCAAGATTTTCAATATGACGAGAGTCATTTTGTGTGGTTTTGCTTGTTGGATATGCTTTTAAATTGCTGTAATGGAACCATTTGAGAAAACAATAGGGAGAAATTAAAAATATGTATTTAAAACAGAATTAAAAATGAAAGGAACAGATGTGTTCCACGCATGACACAGGAACTTTCAAATGGAAAGGAAATGCATATATTACAATGAAAGACTAAGCAGTATGTATACATCAGCATTTTCCATTCCTTTTTTCTTTATACACATGTTTTAGATATACATAAATTATTTTTCCTTTTGTTTTATCCCTTTTTTAAAATCAGAATATTCAAACATTCTCTTTAAGAACCAGAAGAGGATGAAAGATTGCATTTGGCAGGTCTCTTTTGTGCTATAATTTGTTTCTTTGTGGAAATGCAGCAAAGGGTGACTTTTATTATGTGTTAGGTAAGAATCTGCATAGAGCAACTTCCAGCTGTTGACCATGCGATTAGGCCGTTAAAGTGCAAAAATCGCTGTTTACAAATACCCATAATTACTATAATTTTCATGCAAAATCTACACTCACCTAAAACCAGACCACATGCCAGTTCTTCCCTGGCCAAAATGGCTATTTCTTTCTGTCTTGAAGTCTCAGTCACATATTGAAAAAAATATCTGCAGAATAGAATATATTTTGACTGCAGAAATAGATTTTGCATGAATAGACTCCTGAGGCATCCAACAGTTTCAATAATGTTTTCTATTCCAGGGGAGCAAAAAATATTTTTCCTTGATAGCATTTATTTTATATTCACTGCACTGGAATTACTTTTTCAAAATTCTGCCAGCAAAGACTTATCGTATGTGGGTGCCATTGCTGTAACATAAAGATAAGGATGGAGGCTTATTCCACTCATAAGCTCATGAGTCTGTAAATTGGAACTATCCTTCATAGTACAATGCATTTTACCAGTCCAAATATTTTTCTTAAAGACAAGACAGGAGTTTTTTCTTGGAAGTATTTTCCTTCAGTGACTTAAGGAAGCATATTCATGGACTACTTATGAAAGGAAATACACAAACAATGGGACACCACTGGTTTCTCTGGGTGGGGGAAGAGTCTGCATTATTCCAGTAGCTTCAGAATCAGTCATTTGAGCAGCTGCCCTAAACAGGAAAAATGTTGTCTGGGGAGCAGCAGATAAGGTAAGATAGACCCAAGGACCTCAGAGGACAGAGCCGCATCCTAATTTGATGATCCAGGTGCAAATAAATGGCTCCACTCATTTCAAAGATGGGACAGGTGACTTATCTGGATCTGAATTTGGATTAAATCATCAGAAATGTTGAGGCCCGTGATTTTGTTGCTGGCCAAATGACTACGATTATTACAACCAAACGTGACAATACAATGACATTTTACCTAGGGGCAGGAATGCAGGGGAGATTAAAATGAAAACTGGCTCAAGCCTTCACCAGGAAATTGAATCTAACCCTTTTTGAAGTTAAACATTTTGATATAAAATTTTTCATCGTATGGCTGACCCGCATAAAATGACTGAATTCCCGGTGCACTGTGAATGCTTTGTGTGCTGCAGTTAAATAGTTCTAGAGATGGGAACCAGATTAACTTTGAAATTTCCGTCCTGCCCTCACAAACAGCAGTTCGGCTCCTCTCGTGGCAGCAGAACTTTGCAGCCAGCCTGCAATATTTTGATCATGGTCCTGCCTAGATCTACTAGGAGAAGAAAAAATGATATAGTCGCGAGAGCCCTAGTGGTTGGCCGATGCTGGATCCCTCTCCAATGCCATTAGTGATGAGGCTCAAACAATAGCAACCGCGCTGGGAAATTGAAGGGAAGCAAAGGCTGGTGATGTCAAGACCCGTCTGGTTCTCTTCAAGCCATTGTGCTGTGTGTTGCAATATTAAACCTCTCCTACATTACAGGCTAAATTATGGGCTTTTCAGAAGTCTTTGACCAGCAAGGGACAGCACATTTTTCCATAGATTTCTGGCCAAAAAGGAACTGTAAATTGTCCAGTCTGATCTCTCTCCCATTTAATTGTTAAGAAGCTGCCATATTCCATCCACGCATTCTTGCATTGGCCCAAAGATGTTAGGTAGACAAAAATATTTCAACTTTTTGAAGTCTCACTGCCAGCAGAGCATGAAGCCTCTGCAGCTGCTGGGGCAGCTATGCCTGGCCCACCTCTACTGGAGGGAAATGTCCTGCTGAATCCATGGTTGAGCTCTCTTAAAACTGAACTGGAGGTACATCCAAGCCTCTTCTATCTCCTGTGGGCTCTCGCACCAGCTCCCCTGGTGTGTCCTTACATCTACAGCACGGCAGGCTGTGTACTGAGGTAAAGCAGAGGTGTTTCCTGCCCATCCTGTAACATCCTGCCATGAAAAGCTCAGCCCTTTTTCGGCCCTACAACAATCAGCTGTCAGACCCCAGGAGGACAAACTGGCACAGAAGTATTTGCCTTCCCAAAGAAGTTGCACTGCTGCTCCTACAGGCCTGGATGTAGAGTTAAGTCCTGTTGTTGTAGGTCTGGACCACCAAACCACCAGATCTGCCCCAAAGAACTTTCAGCAGGCATAGGAGATGGAGAGAAGAGATGATAAACCAGTGGGGGAAGCCCAAGGTCATGGTGAGATGATAATGATAGATGTAATAAGCAGTAATAACAACACACAAACTATCATGCTGCTGCCCTTTTTTAGCTTAGATTTGAACCCTTGGGCTTTGCTAATTATAATGACACAGTAAAAACTAAAAGGGGAAATTACCCACAAAAAAAAGGGCTGTTAACCACTTCATCTCTACAGCCACGCTGAATATTTTGTGCTTTGCTCTAATTGTTCAGTAGAGGCTCCATTAAAGTCAGTAGAAAGTCAGGGTATCCCTTGTGGATTATGCTGTAGCAAAGTAGTTTAAATTTAATCTAGGGTTGGATTTAACACATTTAAAAGAGAGCAAATTCACTGTTCAGTCTAACAGTCCAGTCAATACTTGAGGCTGATGGTTCTTACTCTGGCACTGCATTTTTATATTCTGACAGAAGGCAGAAATTACAACCATGATCATCCCACCATTAGTGGCTCCAGTTGTTTTTTCCCAAACACAAAAAAAAGGCAGATGCCCTGTGCTCAAAGAACAGCCATGAGATTTTGGTGTTTCTTTGAAATTCCCATATATGTTCAGCAAAAGGTAGAAGAACAAACCAGAAACACAATTTGTGGAATATTGTATTTGGAGTTGGAAGAGCTATTCCCTAGCAATAGGCAGCTCTGAAACACTAACTGGTGATTTAATAAATAAACCAGTTCAATTCTATCATAACAATACTTTTTGCATCCACTGCCCTGACCAGAAAGCCATTTCTAAACCTCACTGCTCTGCTGTTAAGATGCACTCAATTTCCAGCATGAATTGATTCACAATGAATTTATGCCCATGTAGTCTTATGTGAATTTTGCCTTTTGCTGTCATGGGCCTCCAGTTTTCCTCGTGCTGAGCACCCACCACCTCTCCAAATGAATGCCACTGCTGTGAGTACACAGCAATGCAGAAACAGCCTTCCATTTAACACTGACCAGCAGAAGGGGTGCCAGGGAGAGATCAGAAACTGGTGGGAACTGGTCAGAAACTGGGAAGAGTCCCTGGGGCTCACCTGGGCAGGAAAAATTTGGGCAGAGTGGGAATGGGTCTGTGAACTTCCCTCTTTCTCTGTCAGGACCCCTTACCCCAGAAACAGTTGGAGAATCCCGCTTCTTCTTTCTCCACCCGCTCGCACCCCGCCTTTTCCTGTGAGGACCCTACGAAGATGTGGTGCGTGGCCGAAGCCATTGCTCCTGCTGCAAAGCAGCCCCTGCCTCCTCAGACAAGGACGCAGCCCGCTGCCCCAGGCCTGTGCCTGAAGATTGCCCAGGCTCCTGCCATCTGCTCCTGTTTTTGCAGACAAAATACGCTGTTCCTGGGTTTCCCATACTAGGATAAGCTCCCCACCCCCACCCCCCTAGTCGTTCTGGCAGATCTTTTTTCCTCTGGTTCCAACTCCAGATCGCTTCTCCTTACAAGTATTTCGGAGAGCTCCTTCATGCCCCGAGCAGGCACAGGCCTGATATGCCCTGAAACCACCTTCAGCTTCCCACCAGCCCCACCACACTGGTGAGATGCGCTGTGTCCCCTTTGCCCGTGCTCCGAGCTGCACTTGCTGTGATCCAGAAGCTGCTTGACGGCATGAGTGTTACAGTATTCCTGAATTAACACGCTCTGCCTCCCAGCGGGCCTTATTAGCTCAGGCACAAACCTCACTAACACGGCTGCATGGTTTCTGTCCCAGAGAAGGTTCGTAGCTGGCCAGTTTGCAGTATCCATCCGTCTGCCCCCTCCATATAGATACAACATAGTGCTCCTGTGATTAGACAGGATATCTTGTCTCTTGCCTTTTCAACACTCTGGCTGATTATTTTTATCTTGCAGAAAAAGAGGGCACTCTCAGAGCCTGAGGTGTATAACCCTGTGTATCACACACGTAGTAGGCATGCACTACACACCAGAGAAGAACTCTACCCTAATTTAATGTTTAACTCTGTCTGTATATCACTCTTTCAGCAGCTACACACTTAGCCAGACAAGATTTTTTTTTACAGGAAACCCTGCCATTCGTGTGCCGCTATCCCCAAAAGCCAGCTCAGAACTACCATGTGGTATCCAGACACTTCTCCCCGATCTCATGGCAGTGGATCTGCTAACTGCAAGGTATGAACCACACATGGCTGCACAACAAAGCCTCAAAAATTACGCCATAGCCTGGAAATTATGCCAAGTATTTCAAATCTCATCCCCATCAAATCCTGCTTCACAGCCTTAGAGTTGTGTGTTCAGCAGAGGCGAAAAAATACCTGTGCTCTTGATGTGCATACCTTTGCTGTGGTTGTGCCTGCACTTCAGCACTTCTGTATCATTTGAGCTAACGTTACGTGGGTTAATGTTCTCCCTCCTACTATTTATATATGGTCTAAGTGGCTGAAAATATCCATGAAATGGAGATATACCTCTTCATTTAAAACCAGAACCTTTCTTATGATTACATTAACACCCAGGCTACTGTGGACACCTGAGACATCCTTGGTCCTAAGCAGTGCAGCCTGAAGAGCCCGCTAGTCAATAAAATAAAATACCCATTCTCTTTAATTAACATATGAAATAAACACAATCTGTGACACCTAGTGTGCAGCAGCAATTAAGAGGCATTGCTTAGTTAAACCTCCTAATACCTCATTTAAATATGCAATTAAGAGATAATTGCCTTCAATCAATAAAAAAATTGAAATATTTTGCAGGGACCTCAATTTTTTTTTGTGAAGCTTTCTACTTTGTACTTGGTCTGGCCTAAGTCTCCAAGTCTTATACCACTTGTTAAAGAAACATGATTCTTTTCAGGATTGCATTGATTTATGGCTTTTATTCATCCTACCAGCATCATATGAGCCTGATGCTAGCACTAAGCCCATGCAAAGCAGTTATTTTTTGTAATCAATGATTTCTATTTGATTCAAGCTATACATTTTACGTTCTCCTTGGAGCATCTCCCTTTTCTGGTCCACACAGACCAAGAGCGTCTCTTTGTGTAGGTTTTTAAACACGGAGCTTCCTCACAGGCACCTTAACAAATCTTTTGTAATGCAATTGTTTCCTCATTTTTCAGTATCTGCTTGCAAACAAGCAGTACTTCACTTGTGCACAAGTGCTAGCAATTCAAACCGTATATCCAGCCCCGCTCCCTACCTACACACAAATCAATCCTTAGTAAAATGAGACAGATCTATGAATCAAACAAGGAACAAAGTCAACCATTGCCTTCCCTCTCAAGGCACGAAATTAGCAATGCAAATATATATGCTCATCTAAGAGCTCCTTGAGTGCACTCCATCATGGCACCTCACACCATCATCAGCCACAGAACAATCAGAATACAGGGGGAAATATTTTCATGCTCAATAATTGAATTATGTGGTTGAAGAGACAAGTGTGAAGAGACCTGTGCAAGTAAGCGAAATGGGGAGGAAAAAGACCCAGGAAATAAATTCTGACAGGCATTTACAGGCATCTAATGAGCACCCAAGAAAGCAGCATACTACACTGACAGGGAAACCTTGGTGCAGGCTAGGATTCATGCTATTTTACATGTTTAGGCTACTAACATCTCATTATCTGAACTTGTTACGGCAATCATTGCTGAAGTCAAAACCCCCATCTGGACTATTCCTGTCATGGGGAAAGGCCAGTGAGGAAGTGTTGCTTGGATTTAATAAAAAAGGGGTTCCAAATTGATCTGCTGTGCAATATTTGTTAAATCATTTCACTGCTTCAGATGTCTTTCCCACCATGCCAGATCTTTGGGCCTGAAAGTCTTGTTGAGCTGGCGTCAAACAAAGGTCACATCCTTGTTACCAATTGTCACTTATCTAAGTGATAAAACTAAGCTTGGACTTCAGACACGTCCTTAATTAACAGAAGATACCAAACAAAACAAAACTAGATGTTGCTGTAGTCTATGTAAGGTGCACGCATTCTCTGCTGGAAATGTTTGGTGGCATTCAGAGGTTTTAGGCACTGCAATTGTGACATCAGTATGACCTATATGGGTGACACTTCCAGATAAAAAGCATGGCATAATGTAAACCAAAGGGCACAGATGAAGTTTTTTGATACACAGAGTCTTGCACAAGTGTTACATTAATTTGTGTTTCCTTTCCTCTTGCTCCCATCATTACAATATGTTGCTATTGAGTGTTTCAGTGTTATCTACCCACTATAGTGAAATACATACATAAATATGTGGTAAGTTCAGAAATCATGTATATAAGCGTAAAGATGATGCAAAGACATTACTTAATGAGGAGAGGAATGCCCTGACTGCAAGGATTATTAGGAAGACCTGGAAATCATCTATGGAATTATGAACTTTATGAATTCCCTCACTTCTGGAGCCCCCATTATTTCTTTTGTCTGATTCACCCAGAGGTCTACCTCCTGTAGAGAACAGGTGATTGCTAGATTTAGTCAGGTGATTGCTTCTGTTCCAGAAATGTTTTTTCAAGATAATCAACTGATTTGCTTGAGAAACAAATATTTTGCTCACTTCTACTCTGTACACAATGGCTGTCATCAGGCATCCACTGTTGTTTTCAGACTCTTGTAAGGCCAGATGTTCTGCAAAGAACCAATGATTCCGTGTTAGATGATCCACAGAGAACCAGGATATCGAAACCGTCAATCTCCAGAACACATGACACGTCATGAGATGAGTAGAAGAAGATCTCTTTGATGTCATAGTACTTGTTAGTGTGGCTTTTCTTAGTGTTCTATCCATTTCCCATCTCATCTAGCTCTTGAAGCCTCACAGGCTGTGACCCTTTTCTATTTATGCAAACATGTTAAAGTTTCTAATAGTTGCAGATACATGTCTACACCTGTAAGTCTTTATAGAAAGATTTTTATCAAGAGATGCTTCCAACTGACATGTTTAATCCAAGCAGAAAGCTTCACTAAATATTAGACAAGAACTGAATGTTAAGATGCATACAAACACTTGCCCCTTTTTTGGCCTGTTCTTGTCTTTATATTGTCCAGCTGGTTATGTGTAGGTTTACTGTAAACTTCAGACAGCATCGTCAAGAGCCCTGGGAGAAGATAACTGAGTGCAGCCTGGGATTGCTGCTCCCTCACATAGATTCACTCATCTGTCCATGCCTGAACACGGGGGAAACAGGGGTTCAGCCCCCGTGCGTTCAGATCCTTGGTGTTGAGACAGGAATGGAATTCTAATGGACTGTACTTATCTTTTGGGATTTCAGACATGGACACATTCTTGTAACAAACCCAAGAGGTATCTCTGCTCTCTATGAATGTAACACTCCCACCAAGCACCACTGAAGAGTCATCATATGGCTCCAGCTCTTACCCAGCGCTATCCCAGGTTTAACTCAGGGCAAGCTTGACCAGAAGGGATCATCATCCAGCTGCCGATTAAGTGAACTGAGCCAGCCCCCTGGGGCAGCGATGCAGCCATATAGGATCACTGTGGTTACGTTATTATTATGATGATGACGGTACAGGCAACCAAGCCTTGAAGAATCTCATTCATTTCATTATAAGGTCGGAGAGTAAAAAATCAGCCGCTCTCATTTACACCTGTCAACCCCAATGAAAGGAGCAGAGTGGAGTGGGTATAACTGAGAGCAAAATTAGCCTACAATGCATAAACATTATCCTGTGTTATTTGCAAACAGCTTTTCATGTGTGAATTGATACATCAGCTGGGTAAATGATGCATCAGTTGAGACTCAGAGAGAGAGAGAAGAACGTGTATTTTTGCTCTGCTATCTGCCATCAGGTTGCATCAAAAGTAAAATGACTGACCTGAAATCAAACCAGTTTTCAGGAGCCAAGTTACAAAATGTCATTATGCAGTTCATCTCTCCAGTAACTCTCCAGGAAGATGTAGGAGCCTCAGAAAAACTGTTTTCCATCTGGTTCTAAATTTTCACAGAGAATCAAAACAAACAACACTCTGAATATAGTAAGAATATATTGCTTGATAATAATAAAACTGGCTATCAAAGTGGAATTCAAATGTACTGTCACTTCATTACAACACCAGCTTGGATTGTTACAAAACAAGCCTTGTATTTCCAACAGACATGGGACAAGAAATAGTTCCTGGTCCAGAAAGCCATGAGCCTTCCCTCAGGGATGTACTACATCTGCCAGCCCTGGTGGATGTCTTGGACACCACGGGGCATCAAAAACAGCATTTGAAACTTCTGATTAGGCAACTGAATTCAGTTCTCATGGTGAGATGTATCTTAAGTACATGCTGGAGAAACAGTGAAAATATGATGTCTATTTAAGGTTGTTTTTTATGGAAGAGCTAAATAAGACTGCAGTTGGAACCCCAGGGCACATGGAGTGGGCTCACAGAGGAGACTGAGTTACAGAATTGGTCTTTTGTTCAGGTCTGAAAGCATGGCTAGATTAGATGATTTAATGCCATAAACCCTTTGGCAAGATCCATTAATCCAGTGTCCTGGCCAAATTGTGTTTGTACTTTAAAGCCAATTTGTGTTCAAAATTATTTGAATTAATTGCTCTTCCTTTTTTAAACTGCTGTGTGGTATTTCTTTGTTCTTTCAAGAAGTTTTCCATCACAACTCAAGGAATATGAGACTATCCTCCTGTGTCAATATTCTTACCATACCTCCTTCCATAGTGATTTAGCTTCTCCTTCTGAGCGAAACATTGTGTGAGAATGAGGAATTAAAATAGGCTGAGGGATATATTTTTTTTCCTTTTAAAGTGAATCACAACAACTCCTTTCTCAGTCTTATACCACTAACGATACTAAAGCATAAGGATGGTGCTTTTTATTTTGAATATACAGACCAAGGCCTTTGAAGCAAATAATCTGCTTTGGTCCCCAGCTATGATTGGGAAGCCTCATGCATCCCTGGTGCATAGCACAGTGGCAGGAAATAGCTCCTAAAGGGCCACAGATTTGCTGTTTAATTTTTTTAATTACTGCTTAGTTAGGAAACATAAATACTTTTACAAATCATTACCATGTAAGTATGAACCATGCACTATTTTTAATTAAAAAAATGAAGCTAGCACTTTTTCCCTGAAAGGAACACTGTGAGAAACACAAAGCCACTCTTTCATAAGGCGACAAATACCTTCATCACCTCAGATGCCTTCATTCAAGGGTTTTATTTGTCCTGAAAGGCAATGCCATTTGCAGTTCAGGAAATCCTGAGCTGTGGTAAATAGTGTATGAATCTAAAGCGAATTAGAGACATGGTTTAGTGGTGGACTTGGCAATACTGGGGTAATAGTTAGACTCAATGATCCCAGAGGTTTTTTCCAACCTAAAAAATTCTATGATTCTATGATTCTGCTGGGCTTGTCTTCACCAGGAGAAAGCAGACCCGTTGTTCAGGAAACAAATGCTGCCCTAGCACTTATGCACCTCCTCAGAGATTTGCTGCCTCTGTGTGAGAGGAGTTGATATTAGTTGTTATTAAGATACAGCTGGGTTTGGAGCCTTCCAAGGTGAGCACCTCAAAGAGATTAGTAAGCTAGTATTAGAACTCTGCATGAAAATGTGGGTGTTTTTCTTAAGAGCGATGTATGGTTGAAACAGCCAACTCTCCCACACCCTGGGGTGGTGTTGTTTTTTGGGTGGGTTTTTTGAAGTAATTTTCCCCTTTGTTTTTTGGGGTTTTTTTCCTTTTAATTTCACTTTTTGCCGTTTGCATTCAGCTTAATTGATTGGAAAAGAATAATA
Source organism: Melanocharis versteri (assembly GCA_013397845.1). Lineage (NCBI taxonomy): Eukaryota > Metazoa > Chordata > Aves > Passeriformes > Melanocharitidae > Melanocharis > Melanocharis versteri. The sequence continues at coordinate 547,833 of VZTG01000673.1, read as the reverse complement.
AGAATGCTGGAGGACCTAAAACCCTGAGGAAGTCCAAGCTGTATGCTAAGTTGGTACCTACCAGCAGCTTTCATTTCAATTAGTCCAATTTGTGAATGTTTGTTTGTTTTTTCTTATTCACTGCCAAGCTAAAAAAACAAAACAACTGTGAATAGTAACAGTAAAAGAAGGACTTCAGCTCATGATTTATCTTTAAAGAGTGGTTCCATTTTCAATTGAATCGCCGTTCTGTTAAAACATCACAGCCATGTCCAGACTGCCCCACAAGCTCTTAGTTTAGGAAGTCCTAAATGAAGCAGGGTTAAACAGGATAAAGGAAGTTATCTCCAGGACCATTCCCCACCATCACCAGGGCCATTGTCTGGAAGGCTGCTCCTTCAAACTGATGAAGTTCCTTGAGAGGCAGGGAGGTTTTCCCATGTCAGCTCTTCCAGCAGTCGCTGTCCTACATGAGAAGATCCCAAGAGAGCTCTGCTGTCCCCTTGGCTCTTGCTGTCCCTTTGCACGGCACGACTTCAGGGAAGATGGCAGAACTCAAGGCTTTGTGTCCCTCCAGTGCAGGAGCTCAGAGGGTGACGCTCAACCTCTTCCCTGACAGGATTACTCTGCAGAGCTCCCATTTGCCTTTGCATAGTCCTTGTTGTTACTAAACCTGCTTTTGCCTCACTGCACCTCGAAGGAGAACCTCAAATCAGAGAGCATTAGGGGTGTGTGTACCCCACTGCCACAGAGGACAGGGCTCATGCTGAGCTGCAAGCAGGGTCCCACACGAGGACACATGGTGAGCATCACCCAGTTCCAGCTGGGGACTCAGCAAGCACTCTGCTCTTCTGCCTCTGTATAAAGCATGTCCCATACACTGCAAGAGCAAGGCTGGCAGCTGGTAAGTGCAATCACAGCCTCAATAGCTGCGTCATCTCCGAGTCCTCGTCTAAAGCATGTAGGAAAGCTTTGCCTAAAGCGTTCTCATGTATGAAAATGGCGAGTACTGACTGCAGAAAGAGTTTGACAAGGCAGATGTTTTAGCTCTTCCATTGATCCAGAAGTGATCCTTCTACAAGGGGGGAAATACAATGCAAGCCACTTTGCTGTGGAGTCAGAGAAGCCCCTAACTTGTAGCACACCTGAAATGTGTGAATAGAGCTGGGAAAGCATGAATCCAGTTGGGAGTCCACAGCTGTGCTATACATTTACTGGCCTGAGCAAAACACCCACCACAAAGGCTGCTTCTCACTTCGTCTCTCTCTATCCCCTATCCAAGCCAAAGAAACTCATTCAGGGCTACCCAGCTGTTGCTTTCACTGCTCCAGCGACCACCATCCTCCTCCCCCAGCCCCAAATTAATGCTCCTCCTAAAGCTGTTATCCTCTGTGAATTCTGTCATTTCCAATGAGTCTTGTGCTGTAATTTAAAAGATAACTCACTCCTGTTTCCAGCGTTTTAATGCATTTTATTTTTTCTACAAGCAATATACGTGTGTAATTAATAAACAATTTAGTATGTTGAGGAACCTAGGAACTTGGCAAATGTTCTGGGGATATGAAATCTCAGGAAAAGCAGCACATTATAAGAAATAGTAAGTAATTACTTATGTAAGCTTTTCTTTTTAAATTCTAAGAACATTAGCTACTAATTACTTACTAATTACCAGTACTTCAGCAGGTGTTTGCACTTAACTGTAGGCTAAAGCCCCCGTGAAAAACAAACCCCTCACACTCCCTCTCAAGATTAAAGCTGAATCCCACTGGACTTCATAATACGGCATAGGTGCAGCAGAGCTGTTTACATGCCAGTCCTTTAACCACTTGGCCGCTTAAGGTGAAAACAGCCTCCAGTTTATTTCCCTTGTATTTTCTGCCAGAGCCAAGGTGATTTGCTAGAATGAGTAACTCAAGGGCTAATGAACAAAATCTAAGGGTTAAAAGTAAACTATGATTAAGACTTCATGCTCATCTGCACATTTATCTCACTTCTGTAGTGACCTGGCAGAGGAACACTCTATTTCTGACCATGAATATTGCTGGCTGAACGAGGTGAGAATAAAGCCTTATCTGTGAAAAGTTCCCTGAGTTAAAAAAAAACCAAACAATGCAGAACCCTCAGCTGGTGCAAAATGGTTTCGTTTCACCAGTGTTGATACCCAAGTCAATACTTCATGCCACTTGAGGGAGTGGCCTGCACTTCAGATCCAATCTATTCACAACTCTTTTGAAAGACTAATTCATATAGGCATATTTTACTAAAAAAAAAAATATTCTAGGCAGTGAATTTCAAATTTGTAAGTGTAGGTTCAAGTTCATATCCCTGACTGCTTAAAATTCAGAATTTTTGTTTACCTAGTTATCAAAACACACTTTACTATCAATAGAAGGAAGATATCAGATATAAGAAGTCCAGGAAGAGAGTGGAAAAGATAAGCAGTACCTTCAGCAACCTGTCACAGTGTTCAGGTTGCACCTTCTGCAGAATACCTCAGGGACAGATGGAAGGACTGAGAGGAACACCTTGGGGCAATACTTTTTATTAGAACTGTTCACAAATGAATAATTCCAATAACGCTACTAACATATTCTTGTCTTTTACCCTCTCTGAGACTTGTAAAAGCTATTCAAAATATATGGTTGCTTATTTTACTTCTGCAAAGATTCCTTCTTTTTCATTGAAAAGAAGGCTCAAAGATAGGCAGTGGAGGCAGTTCAGATTATCACCATTTTTCCGTGGATGCTAGTTAGGCTACAAATCCCCTCTAGATCCATTTTTCACTGAGGTGATAGAAGTAGTGACTGTGCTGTGAAGTATTAGCAGCAGTAGAAGTGCTCATGCCTACAGCTGGGAGCAAAGTTTTTTGAACAGCACACCTCTATTAAAACAATAGGAACTGCAGGAGACTAGAAACAGTTCAAAACCTGACCCTTTCATTCAGGTACTTAAAGGGGACCTTCTGGCTGCTGGTGTATTTTAAGACTTGAGCCCCACAACTGAGAAATTAAAAGCTGCTTTGACATATGAATGAACTAAATGAGACCATGAGGCTTCTGAGAAAATTATACAGCTCAACCTTGGTGCCTTCCATCTGAGCCTCTCAAAACAATATACAAAAATTAACAAAATAGCATGCCTGGGAGGTAAGTCATTGATCTTTCACCAGTCAACAAGCTGAGGCTTTGCACAGAAAAATGCCCATATGTCAATTAAAAAGAGGATTTAAATGTCACTTGTTCTTCATGTAAAAATACTTTCTGCTCATTTCTTTTCCTCTTCTGGAGGCCTACGGTAAGATTTCCAGAGGACCTGAAGAGTGGGAAGAGTAGCAATGCTCTGGTCACTAGGCTGATCCAAGGTGCTGAGTGAGGCTGTTTCAGTCCCAAGGAAGGATTCCTGTGCCTGGAATCTGGTCTGTTTCTGACTGTTGTCCCAGGTGATCCAATAAAAGATATTGCTTCTCTCTGTACAGGCTTAACCACACCAAATGCTGAAATGACACAAGTGGAGCTGCTCGTCATATCCATTGAAAAGACAGCACCACTCATGTCCCCAGAGGAGGACCTTACCAAAAATCATTACAAAAAAGAGGAAACTAAGAACCAGTAATATTTTGGGAAGAGCCATCTGTCTCACTGCTGCTCCCAAAAGGTGAGCTGGAAGGCGGCCCTGCTGTGCTGGAGTACCATGAGGCTGCATCCCTGGAGGGTGAGGCGGCTGCCCTGCGACTGTGCTGCTAACCCCGGCTCCCAGCATCCTGCAGCCCAGCAAGGGATGGAAGCACTGGGGAAAGGGGAAGCAGCTGAGGCGGAAAAGCGACATCCCCTTCTGTCAGAAATGAGTTGCCCAACTGGCCCATTAGTCACTCCTTAGGGTGCTGGGCACTGGGGATGCAGAGGGAAACACTGATGATGCCAGCGAAGAGCAAAGGAGTGTTTAAAGCATCTTGAGTTTCATGGTTACATTTGTTTTAGTCATAAAGGTTTTTGCTGGGGTTTTTACCTATTTTGCCCCATTCTCACTGTCTTCTAGGCAGTTCCCTTAGGTGGGATTTCACAGTCCCAGCAGCACCTCGATGAAGTCAAGGCTTGAACACCTTTTCCTGCATGCGCCACAGGTACTGTGGATGCCGTGGCCCACTGACATCATTTCAGGGGATACAGAAGCAAATTGAGGAGAGGGTTTTTCTCTTCTATTCTCTTTACTTTAGTTTCAAAGAGGAGAGGAAAAAATGCAGAGACAGGATTTTAGCCCTTCATTTTATAATGTAATTGAAATGCCAAGAGACTGAAAAAATTCAATGTTGATGAAGAAACGGATGTTAGTGCAATGAAGAATAGCTCTGTCTTTGTCAGTCTGCAGTCTTTTATGTGTCACAGGCTGTCACTTTCTATTGCATTTCAACTGACTAATTACCCCAGTTTATTAAAAGTGAATATGAATTCACATTTTTTACTTTGCCATGTTCCAAGTGTTAGTGTTATCAGGAGCTATTACTGAATGATAGATCCCACAGTTCTAGGCTTCCTCATGTGAGCAAGTACAGAGCAAATCTACCTCAATATCAATGAAAACCAGATATATTCATTTAAGGGGGAAATATATACTCTGTGCAGTACATGTTCACATCCAAGCATTAATCACCCTGGTGTGTCCCACATGGCTCAGTGTATTATTAGAACCTCACTCACAGAGCAGGAGAGTGTCTGTAAGTGATGATGTTGGAAGGGTTGGACTTGAATTAAATGTACTCATCGCTTCCTAATGGGGAGGTATTTTCTGACAGCTGTAATGAAAACTGCTGCTCATCAAAAGGTACTCTGTGTCCTAGCTCGCAAATTCAACCTCAGCTGCAAGTTGCACATTTAAATTTCAAAGTTTTTATCTCTAGCCACACTGGAGTGCACTTATAAGTGCAGTGGAAGGGTCAAATTAGATGAAATCAAAGCCCTGCTTCTACTGAAGAGGCAATTTTAAGCTTTTGCAATTGGAGCTGTGTGTTGTTATAGGCTTAAAAAATCTCATCATCAAAAATAAGGATTTCTAGAACACGATAATTATTACTTTGATCTACCCAACTCAGATCCAGTGGTAACTACAATGTTTGAAATTCCCCATTCTGTATAAAATAACATATTCAGATAAACAGGTGCATGGACTACAATAGTTCTAATACAATTGGTACCACATTTGTTATTGCTAGTTCTTCACACCTTCCCCTACCTTTGTGAGTGAGTGATCAGATTTCTTGTGAGGACATTTGCACTGTCTTTGGAGGAGCTGCATGCTGGTATAAGCTTTATGTGTATTGGCAGTAATAATCAATAAGAGGAATAACAATAACTTGGGAAGTTGTGTTGATAGCAAGTGCTGGGAAAGAATGGTGATTTGGGTCTTGGAGGGAAATTCCATTTTGCCTGAAAGCAAAGCACACGTAGTCAACAGGAAAAGGGAGAGGGTTTCATTCTTCTAGTGTTTTCCTAGTGGGTACTCATTGTTTATAACAAAATGCAACTATTGTATGTTTTCCTATGATTTGAGATATTTACCATTTCACATGCTAAACAAAATGTTCCTTCATTAGAACATAATATAGTTGGAGGGAAAAAATATCATGTGACTGGCTGCGGTGGCAGGACTGTCATCTTCTACATTTACAAAAATGAGGCAGAAGAGTATTTTTTAAACATGCCTGTCTGAAGAGAAGCAGTGGGATGTGCACTCACATTGCCTGGACTCCAAGCAGGTCAGCTTGATGAGCTGGCTGTGATGTGAAAGCTGTAAGGCTCCCTTCTCTGGTGTTTTCAAGTCCTCTGGGTATGATGAATTTTGTATAGGATATTTAAAGGACTGGCTGAAGTTATCTCGTCGTGGGTTTGTGCCCAGGTTGATACCCCCTGGAGCATCTAGCCTGTTCCCAGAGAAGAGCAGCTCTCTACCTCTCAGTCTGAGGCTGGAGTGAGAGCAGTCTGGCCGTACCCATACGTTAAGGCAAGCTTTGACTTTGGTCTGCACCAGGGAGGTGCATCTCAAGTGGGGAATGCTGATCCTGGATGACTCAGACCCTGTATTGGGTTGGATTTACAAGGAATGCAGCCTCTCTCTCCTTTCCAGTGGGGAAGGCAGGAGAGGTGCCTGTATCCATGGGTGTCTTTGGTGGCAAGCCAGGGAGCTTCAGGGAGAGGAGTCAGGAGGGCCCGAGGACACAGCGTGCGGGGACACCTCTAGGCACAAAGAGACTGGCTACCTGCAGCAGGGAGCAGCACCATCAGTGGAGAAGGAAACAGCTTCCCCACAGGTAGGGATGCAGTTGGCTCCCTCCTGAGGTAGATGTGGAAATCAAGAACTGGCATGTTATCCAGGGAGCAAACAATATTCAAATCCCAGTGCTAAGGAAAAATCACGCACCCGACCCCAGATATGAGATTTGCAGCCAGCCCTCCTCCAAAACAAGGAATAACTGAGAAAGTTGATGACCCTCTTCTGATGGGAAGAGCGGAGGTTTGCTGTTTGCTGTATCAGGGAAGCAGGTGTGGCGAGGAAGGGGCTGCCTGCCATAGCCTGAGATGCTACTGGAAGGTGTTCAGGTTTTCCTGCTGCGCTGGCTCCATGCTGTTGATCCAGCAAACTGCTAACCTAGTTAGAAGCGCTTTAAAGTAGGATTGAGGGAGGGGTTGACTAGGAAAAAAAGAAAGTTAACATAAACAAGAGCAGCCTGATAGGGACCTAAAATTTCAGTGATGTTGGTATTCAAATAAGGTCACAGGAGAGACACGGGAAGTAGCGAATCAGTCTACTGAATACTTCAGAAGTCTGTATACTAATGGAAGAAATATTTGGGATAAACAGGTGGAGCTGGAAGTCTTAATACAGGATCAAAATTATGACTTAATTGGCATAACAGAGTCTTGGTGGGATAATTGGCATGACTTGAATAGTAATATGAAAGGAAGAGCAGGCAAGGAGAAAACAGGAGAGGTGTTGCCTCAGCTTGGATCCATTTACTTGCTGGAAGCCTGGCATGTAGAGAAGAATAAAACCACCTGAAAATTTTATGGATAATAATTATAGAGGAAAAGACCTCAGGTACTTACGTGGTGGGAGGGCCACAGCAACTGGCCATGGAACTGATCAAGAGAGCAGCTTTCAGTGGTAGCAAGGGGGCTTTGACAGTGCTGGAAAATCCCTGCAGTAGAGACAGAATGACCAGCATGTGCATGGGGTGCACAGAAGGAGGAAGCCACGCTCAGATACTGTGGACTGAGTATGAAAGATTACCAGGAGCACGTAAGAACAGGACAAGAAAAGCTGGAACGTGGACTGAACCACTATAAGGCGGCAGCACCAAGGGTAAGAAAAAATCATTCTTCATGTGCACTGGGAGTAAGAGGTAAGACAAGAACAGTGTCAACTGAACAATCATGAGGCAAAAAAGTTGCAAAAAGCATGCAGAGAAGGCCTGTGTGTGAAGTGGGGTTCCTGCATCCTCATCAATTGTAAGGTCAGTTGTGAGCATGCAGCTGGCATAATTAAAATCAGAAACAAAAAAAAAATTACTTTTCCCCCAAAAGGGTAAGAATAGGTAAAGGATATTAATTTAACTCCATTTTTTAAAAAATCCTTTGAGTCTGATGAATTTTGCATGGGATACTTAGAGGACTGTCTGAAGCTCTCTCAGAGTCATTAGTAGTCTTCCTGGGAACCCGTGGAGAGGGAATGAAGAACTAGATAGCTAGAAAAGCACAATATTGTGCTTTTTTTAAGCAAAAGGGGGAATTGAGTTACTGAAGAAGTCAAATTAACTTCAATCCTCGGAAAAATTCTGTAAGAAGTAAAGCATCTGGAAATCAATATTTATGTATCATACTCTGTCAAATGAGCCTTATTTTCTTTCCTGGCTGTGTAATGGGCCTTGTGGGTAATGGGAATCTGTAGATGATACGCACCTTGACTTTAGCAAGGTTTTGACACTCTTCTACCTGATAGAAGAGATTATAGGGAAGATAGAGAATTTTTTGCATTGCAATTACAGTGGTTTATGATCAAAGCAAAAGTATTTATCATGAAATCCTGTAAATGTCTGCTTCAGTGCAGTGCAATGGATGACATGGCAAGTGGCAGGTAAGTCTTCAGTGCAATTTTTACCAAAATCCTATTTTTTCTACTACAAATTAATTTTCTATCTCTTCTCAGAACTGATGTCTTGGCTGAAATGCTGTGTATAGTCTTGGGTAGGGACAGGGGAGGTAACTTTGAAAAAGAACAAAAGAAAACAACATAGAGGAAACGGATGAGCAAAAGGTGACTTTGGAAGAAGGATTTTAAAATCTAGGATTGTTTAATCTAAAGAAGAAAAGGCTGAGGATGGATTTAACACCAGTACTCAGACATGTAAAAAGTTGTTACAGGGCACAAGAATGCTCTGCCACATTCGTGGTTAATGGGTTGAATATTAGAAACAGTCTTGACTTCAGGAATTCCTTCCAACCAGGACAGTAATGAAATGGGAGAAATTGCTTGTTGTCGTTGCAGTATTTCTTTCAGTAGAGATCCTTAAGCCCATGTTGGAGGTGGAATAAACAGGGCAAGATGCCACAGAGTTACAAAGACGGAGGAGTAGAATAGGAACTTCCTATGATCTTTTTCTGACTTTTTTTTTTCCAGTTTTATTTATTTCAAGTTTTCAGCTATCGGAGAGCATAGTGCTCCAGTTAGCTTCACTTCTGCTTCTTCAAAACTCTTCACTTGTACCTCAGATTTTTAAACGACTTTATGAGGCTGAGTTTAAACTCGTATTTACAGAGAGGTAGCACCCGAGCAGCTTGGGCATGAACCAGCATCAGATGTTGTTAAGTGCTGTGCAAATCTAACAGCCCGTTCCACCAATGCACGACAGTCACCGCTTCCTTTTGCTTAGGACCTGGGAAAGCACCCTCTGAAGCTCATCCCCTTCTGTTGCCCAGCCCCTCATGATGAGTGTCGAGTTTCGACCTCCTACAATGCTTCGCCAGCAACATTTTCCTCTTTTATCTATCACAGCAGTCTTTTGTCTCTCTCATAAGAAGAGCTTTGTAAAAACTCTATGTAGTGTTTCTTGGCAATAGTAGAGTTTTCTAGGGCGGCTTTGAATGTGGCAGTGAGATCTCTTTTCATGCAGTTAAAATATGATGCACACAAGGCAATACACTTTCTGTAAAACATTTGGTGAGAGAGAACATGGTCTTGAGCATGGGAGCATTAGACTGAGCCATGGGAGAGTGAGGCCTGATGGTGAACTATTTGTGTGGCACTGTGCACCCATTCATCCCCACTGAGCTGCCAGAACTGCAGGATTAGCAGCACTGCCTCATCCCATGGAGTAGTTCAGAGGATATATACATGAGGTGCCTAAATACAGTAGTAACTGGGGTTCTGTATACCCCTGAGGTGGATTTTCTGGTGCAGATGCAAAGGGCAGTTCTGATTTCAATTCCTTTTAAGTTTTGTTTTTGGCATTTTGACGACTTGGCCCATGTAGGAGCAGAAGTGGACGCAGTGGTGCCACAGAGGCCCACACTTCTCATTGCAAGATGGATTCAGTCTTTGATTAGCCAAACGTGCTTGCTCTTGTACTTATCTTTGAGCAGCTAGAGGGTCCCCAGGCCCCTTGTGCAAAGTACTTATACAAGGGCTGAAATCCTGCTCTGTTAAAACTTACATCCTGGATGCACTCAGCTTCCATCTCATTCATTTTAGAGATGTGCAAATACATGCTTTAGTGCTCCACTGAATCATGTTGATTCTTCTGGAGGAATTGCATGGAGAATCAATGGACATGTTCCTCGTCCCCAGGTCCATCTCAGTGGATTCCTGCCCTTAGAGCACCCCAGCTGCCCAGTCCCTGCCTCTTCTGGAGCACAGTGCCTCTGCAGACCTTTCAGTAGGGCTGTATGAGCTCTCCCTAACCTGCCTCACTGATACCCAGCTGTGCCAGCAAAGATCTAGGTCAGTTAGTTAAGGTGGCTCATTTGGACCCACACAAGCCAGGGAGGAGTTGCAGGAGCTGCTCTGCTGCTGAAGCCTAGAGGGCAGTAACTTCCAGCCAACAGTGCGGGACATGTTGGAGCAGGGACTGGGCAGTACATCTGTAACCACAAGGAAATGTGGCCACAGCCACTCAGGTTTGCCTGAATTCCTTTGGAGAACGGCTGTTTTAGCAGCTGAAAATTACTCTCTTTTTTTTGAGTATTTCTTTGAAGAAATATCTTCTAAAACTGAGCAGTATGCAACTCCATTTAACATTTGGCACTGCCATGAGAGAAATGTTAATACACCTCTCTCCAAAGGTATTGGCTAAATGTGTGCATATTCCATGGTGGAGCCTCTCAGAAAGTTTCTGCTCTATCTAAAGAACACTGCAGTGTATCTCAAAGTGTTCTTCTTTGGTCTTCTGGCTGTGTTGAATACACACATTTTACAGTATGTGTCCACACCAGCAGTGCACTTTGGCTGTCTGGCATTGCATAGTAAACAGCTAAGTTACTTCCTAGGCTTCAAGGCCACAACAGAGTGAAGAAAATGCTTCTAACATTCAAAAAATTAATATATCTTGAGATATTTTCAGAGATTCCTCTTTCTGGAGGAGAACTCTCATAATGAACAGTGAGCCTTTGACTGTATCAAAACCCGTGTGAGCATAACATGCTTTGTCATGAAACATTCCCAGGAGAACATAAATATTCAGGCAAACCTGCAACAGGGGAAAGCAATACTTCTTAACATTTTCAGTCCACAGTTCAATTGATTATGGATGTTTCTCACCTTGAGTATAAGTGTGACTGGTTTGGCTCCTGTGCCTCCTGAATTCATCCCAGAATAGCAGTTCTTGGGGAAAGAAGGACCTGGGAATAGTCAAAGCTGCTTCAGAAGTAAAGTGTTTTAGAGGCCACATTATCATTGCTCTATCAAAACCTGTAGTTACACAAACGTTTTTCTTGATATAAGCAACTCATTCTTTCTACTCCTGCTTCTTCCTCCCCCTTTCTTGAATCTGTTTGCAGGTCCTGAGTTAAAAAGCAGCTCTACAATACTCTGCTGAATGTGGCTGAGCCAAATGCCCATGAAAGCAGAGCCTGATGTGATTCTCTTAAAAAAATAGATGCTTGAGAACATAAAACCAGATTGAGTTAAAAGATCTGAAAAATCGTTCACTTGCATGCAGTTTCCTGTCAAAACGAAAATACTTTGTGGATGCATATAACTTTTGGCAAAAATTAGGTTGGAAGAAGGAGAAATGGAGAGGAAGAGAGAGACAAATCATGTGTCTCTATATATCCAAGTAATAGAATAAAATCATCTCAAATCCCAAGTGAATGTCCTCAAAACAAAATAATGCCTCCTCTGACTTGAAGTCACTCACAAAAATAGTGAACAGACTCATCTTCAATCCCACCAAATAAAAAATAAATTTGAAGTTTTGTCATTTTACATTTTACATTAAATAATGGTTACTGTACCTATAAGAGGTACAGTAAAAAGACGTGGGACACTACTAGAAAAATTCTTCATGGCTTATTCACCATCTGTGAATAGGTTTATTCCTGTCAACCCCAGAAATCTTTGGTCCAGTCCAAAACATCCCTAACATGATCAGTTGTGTTTCAGTGGTAGGAGACACACATAAGGCAAACTAGTTGTACAAGTTTGTTATTTCAGCATGAACCTTTTATGTCCAACAGGTATCAGTATCCAGAAGTTTTCCAGATTTTGTGATTTTGTCTTACTGCTGGACACATTAGCCAATGTTTAAATATCAGTTACCTGTAAAAACATGCACAGACTTGTATAATATTTGAATACATGGTAATTACACAGCAGCTGATATATCTGAAGATATTTTGGGAAATCCTTGTATTTATAGGTTATTTTGAATTAAAGCTGTACTTTCTATTGTACTGAGCTAAAAAACTGAAGGACAATAATTAACACCTGGGACAGCAGGAGCAGGTGGGTCATGAGTAACATGGGGAGACAGCAGCTAAACGAAGTGCACTAACTTACAAAACCTCTTGAACAGGCATGAAAGAACTCATCTGATGATACCAATCATTTGCCAATATTTTTTGTAGTTACATGTTTTATTGTTGTTTGGGGGGGCTTTTCTGAATTATTTAAGAGTTATTAATATTTTATTAAATCTTGTCTCTCTTACTCCTATTCTTGTTGCCATTTCCATGAGCTGAGCAGCTTTCCTATAGAAAAATTGCGTAGAAGAAATCAATTCTGTAAAGTTTCTTTCACGTACCCTCCTACCTGGAGATTTTAACTTTCAGTATCTCCTTGACTTTCCTAAATAGTTAGGAAACATATTTATTTATTTTAAATTCTGGCATTGGCCTTCAGAAACCTGGACCTTTTTTTCCTTTTCTTGACAATCCTATTGCCTGCTTTCCGAGTCCATTTCTTATCCTTTTTACTCTGTGTTTCTGTCACAATTTTACAGTTAGCCATTTAAAAAATATATAATTAAAGTGCCAAAGCACCTGCTAGCCTCATGCATATGCATGAAATAGAATTATGTCCCCTCCGGGACACTGGTGTTGTGACTCTGGGGAAATGGCTAAGTAACCATGACAACATGTCTCCACCACATCTTATTTCCAGTGATAAAAGCATGATTTACCCTATTAAACAAACCATATTACAACTTGCCCACAGCAAGTGGTGTCAGCTTTCCAGTAGAGGTACCAGGTCAGGAGGGAGAGCAGCCCAAGCTCATCCATCCATCCGAGCCTCCCCCTCTGTGACACTGCTTCACGGTTAGGTTGATTGTAAGAGGCAGGATGAGACACAGTACAGTACAGTATTTCACATTTCCATCCTGAGAGGTGAGATGAAACGAGGGGAGGCAATGCAGTATTCATTAGCTGCAGGCACCAGCCCAATCCCCAGTACAGCGGTGATGGACGGTGCAGGAGAACCCAAGGGTAGGGCGCAAAGATTGGCGGAACCAACACACAACGATTCAGACGTTTAAATTAGATAATTCCTGCGTCTTCTTTCCTGCCAGTTTGCCAAGGCTGCCAATACTTAGTGAATGCCAGGGAAGGCTACCAGAAGTGGTTTTTCAAAGGCTGCTGCCAGAACACAATGTTAAATGATTTTTTTATAATCTTGCCTATGCTACTGATTAGACTTTATCTTATTTAAAGTGATTTTTAAAATCAAGTGCACTCTTCATTTTATATTTTTGATTTACACCTTGCTTAATTAGGGAAGGCACCTTGCTATTACATTATCTATAATAATTTTATAGGGAAATTCTCCTCATTGGATCTTGTCTACTAGCAAAATACAATATTTGTTTTATTAGCACTCTGAAGAAGTATTTAAATCAGCCAAACTAATAATTTAAATATTTTAAATATTGCCTTGAAAGCGTTTGTATTAACCCTCTTCTTTCCATACTTAAAGAAAAGTATAAACCTTAATTTGAGTTCTTAATCACTTGAGGGCACAATTTGATTAAGAACAATAAACAGAGAGGTGAAGAAATTAAAACCACAAAAGTCTCAGAGAAAACAAAACTGGTGTTTAAAGGTCAAGTACGTAGATGTAATTAGTTCTACTTACATGAAGAATTGCAATTAGCTTTATGAATTGCATTTTGAAATTGCCGGGTCTTGTGAATCCTGGGGGTTTCTTGAAACATCAACTGTTAGAAGCATGTGAGTAGATCAAACTCACAGCTAAGAATGAAAAAAAGCTAAATCATGATTTCGGTGCAAACAACTGCAAGGTGAGGCTGAAAGTACCATCTGGACTTACCAAAAGTGACTAGCAAAAATAACCTAGTATTCATCAGATCATTTGGCAGCCTGACTTATGATCGTTACGTTCTCAGCACCGATCTTTTCCCAATTCCAAACATAACCTGTACAAGTCAAAGTGCAGGGATTCTGCATTTACTGTCAAAGGATGGATTACTTTCTCTTTCAAAAACACCAAACATGGAGAAGGTGTTGGTTATTCTAGCAAGTTCTTGCAAGACCCTGACCGCTGTTCCCAAAAAAAAAAACTTTAGCTCACTGGAAATCTGATTTCTGCTAGAACATGTATTCTTGCAACAAAAGTCAGTATTTGGACTTTAGGGCTACTTCCAGTGACTCGAATGCTGCATGGTATGGAAAGATTTGACAAATATTATTGAGTTTCCAGGTGTCCCAATCCTGTCACTGCTCTGGGCTTCTCAAGCAGCAGGTTAACCAAGAAGCACAGCTCACATTTCTTGAAAGGTTCTTTAGTTGCCTCTGGATGCCTGTTCAAAAGGCACCCTGTTTCTGGTGCTGTATGGGAAACCTGTAGCAGAGGTAGCAGAATACCCAGATTAGTTGTTTAGAGCTCTGGACTGAGCAGATCTGTCCGAGCACTGGGTTTGTTGCTCCAGCTCCGATTGGTTTGCTTTTTTGTGTGCGTGTGTGCAACATAACACTCTCCTTACCACCAGAAACAGGCTGTGTTGAGTGTGGAGGGCTGAGCAAGAGAGAAGGAACCTGAAGTCAAATTTTATACTACTGCTTAGGACCCCAACTTGAGTAGTGACTTTGGGCAAGTAACTTGCAGCAAACTCCTCTAGAGAGTGTCTGGAGTTTTACCGAATACAATAGAGAAATAAAAGGGGAAAACACTGCATCTCAGTTTTCCTATCTGTAACATGGGACTAATACTTACCAACCGACCTACCTCACAAGGGAGATGCAATAATTAATTAGCTAATGTTCCTACAGCACTTTAACTCTGTAAAGTGTAAAATAAATGTTAAGCATTATTGGCACTTAGATTCTACAGTGATTGGTGCCCTACAATTCCCTAAGCCAGACAGCTAGTTATTGCTGCTCAGAGCAACAGTAGCTTACAATACATCCTGCACTATCAGCTGGCTTCTGGATGGTGACGTGCCAGTGTGCCTGTACGTACACCCTCCCACGCGTGCCAGATGCCACGCAGGGGAATTCTGAGGTCCAGGATGTGACTACACATCATGGAAAGGGGGCTCGGCAGCCACTCTGTAACTGGGCCGTCCCTTTTTGCTGTGGTTTTATTTCCTCCTCTCTGAAGCAGGTTATTAGGTAATAACCAGTACCTGAAACCCACTGCCCTGCTGTATAAATACTATTTCACCTAATTTTGTCAGTTGACTCATTATTATCACTGAAAGTAGCCAGGATTTCAATAAATTCAATGTCAACGGAACTAATTGGTAAACTGTGTAGAGTAATTCAAGAGAAAAAAGACCTTTGTCCTTTTTCATTTTGTCGCTTTATACTTCTTAGCTAAATTTTTATTTCAGTGAACAAGAAAATGGCAGCTTCTAAAATTATGTCTGAGAGATGGATATGTAGGTAATATTGTTTAATATTAACTGCTGCTACATGGGTTCATGAATTCCCATCAGTGCCGATTTTTATGGAGTTCCTTATGCTAAAATCTCTTTCAACAAAGACAGTGGAAAGAGCCTGGTTTGCAGCTCAGTAGTTCAAGAAAGAATTGCAGCTTTGCCCTCTCAGTCATAGCCTGAGAGATCAGTATTGAAGGCTCCGCATTTACACTATATACAATTATAGGATTTTATTTCAGGTTAGATTCAGCCTGGTCCTCTGGGTTAAACTTCCTTATCATGCCCGTGTTTCAAAGACATTCAAAGCACCAGTCAGTTATTTGTAGCCTCGTGACTCCATCTGGGTTTTGAGGGCATCTAATACAAACCAGGAGGAGAGCTTCTTTAGTTTGCTCTCAAAGAAATCCGAAGCCACACTGTGAATCAAACCAGTAGATGGTAAAAGGAGACAACTGGAAATTCTGTAAAAATCTGATTACTCCTTTCAACCAAAACACTAGTGAGATGCAGCCTCAGCCCATATGACACTATTTCTGCTGACTTTGTAGGAAGCCATGCGGACAATAAGCAACCAAGCAACCCCAGAACACCATGTCAGAGTTTAAGAGTATATCCCAGCACAAAGACCATTTGATTCCTTCCCACTTCCTTGTACTGCTTCCCTCAGCATCCCCTCTTTGGCATTGTCAACCACAGACTACCGGGCTAGAGAGACATTCAGTTTGAGCCAGGCAGGATGTACCTACACAGTGTTCTGCTAGATCCAGCAATGTAAAGAGGATTCAAGTATTGATACGCACTTACACGTTGGAGATAATTCCAGCACTCTGCCACTCTACTATGGGATACTGTACACAGTTTTATTTAGCTAACAGCATGCATGGGAATTGTGATTAGCATCCATAAGGACTAGAGGAGCCTGGGTGGAAAATCAGAGGCCTAAATTTGACATTGGATCCTAGGAGCTATATTTCATAATGAGACTCCACCATAACAAATACTTAAAAGCTTGTAAAATTTGTTCATGATGGAGGTGAAAAGCATCTCATTTATATATTATTAATGTATACTCACTCAACTTTTTAGTTTAATTAGTGAACTGGATAAAAATGTCTCTTTTTGTAATCTTCCTATGAAAGCAAGAAAATGTACTTTGTGTGAGACTAGCTGGTTATCGACAACATTGTACTGCTTCACTTCTGAAGTTCTTGAGAGTGAATGACTTAATTTATCTTTTTTTGTTTGGTACTCAACCACTGAATAACTCCTAGTGCAAAAAAACCCCAAAAATATAAAATGTTTTTATGCTGGAGTAAAAATCAATTACTCAGTGATTTTTTTTTGCTTTGTTTCAGATGAACGGATCCCTTCAAAAACTTGCTGAGCTTTAAGGCATGTCATAAGCAATTTCTGTTCTTGTTTTGCCACTGCCCATGGAGAGGATGCTTAAAAGTCGATACTATCTCTTTGCAAAACCCTTCCCCACATCAAAATCTATGATACTGATCTTTGCAAGTTTCTCTCAGAAACTGTCAGCAGTCTCAGTATATCTCTATTGCAGTTTTCTTGAACTTTGGGGTTAATATTAATTTATGAACTTTGAGCATAAGGAAATGCCACACAAGACTATACATACATTTTTGTATTGTTCTTTTTTATAAATCCATGGATTAATATCTGACATATTTCTTGGTTTGTAAAGAATCTCAGTTTGTCACCCAGTCCAGGACATTTTAAAACCAATCTAAGTTGTTTTTTTTCTTTTTTACTATTTATCAAAACCCTGTGTTTTCTCTCTTGAGAAACCAAAGTATGATAAGGAAGAAACTGAATATGTATTTTCATATGCCTTAAATGTTGGTGTTGTTTAGATGGTTTAAGTGGGAGATGCACAGAATTTCTTTATGAAAGACAAGAACTTTATCAGGTCGTGTCCTGTATTCAAAAAATTTACAGGGAGATAACTGATGCCAGAAAAATGCATAAATATTAACGGGAACATATTCTCTTCTTCCCATCCATTTATAGCCCCCTTTACAATTTAATTATCAACACAAAGTATTTAAAGTAATTAGAGATTTTTATTACTAATTTATGTCTGTAAATCAAAACTGGGCAATTTTAAAGTCTATTATCTCCAAATGAATGTAAGTACTCAGCACAGTGAGTGACTTGGTGACATCTTCCAGTGCAAAGCTGCCCTGCTTCAACTGTAAACAATAAAAACACACACACAAAAACTAAGCAGTGAGTGCATCATTTATTCTTATTTCTTGAGTTTCAATAAAGTTGTTGGATTGCATCGCTGAGGAAGAAACATGGAGATATGTTAATGTGACTTAGCTTCAGGGAAATTAAAACTGGATCTAAAGCAAGCCTGGACAGGCACTCTAGTCCTCAGGCTTGGTAGCCCTCATCCTGTAGGAATATGAACAACAGTTTATTTTCATTTCCATTTGCTGACCATTGGCATTGAGAGGACAAATTAGTGAGAGCTGCTGAAAGCATCCTGGCGAGTGCCCAGTACAGTGCTGGGGCTGTGTGCTCCTCTCTGACACCCCCACATCCTCACAGCACATGTGCATGGCCCGGTGGCCTGGATGGGCCCTTGGTACCATGTGGCACGTAGTCCTCACACTCTTTCATCACCTGCTCCTAGCATTGTAACAGGAGCACGGATGGGTGTTGTGGGGAGCAACATGAGAGACCACAGCAATTCAGCCTTCCTGTCAAAAGCTTAAAGGGAAAAATTTCCTGACACAGCTACACGAAGAAATCCACTTGCTGAAGTCTCGCCTTAAACAGGCATTCCCAGTCCATGGAGCTCAGCACTTCATGGGCTTGAGCAGCCCCTGGACCAGCAAAATGCTCTACCAGGTTCTGCAGGCCACTGTCAGGAACCTGGGGGTAGTCTCCTGACCTTTGCACAGTGGCATCCTGGCAGCTGCTTTGGCAACTGTCCTTGAGGAGCCATGGTAGTCCTAAGGGCCAAATGCTGAAATCCTGCCCAATCTGCCACACACCTAATGCAGCCAAGTCCTCTGTGAATGAAATGAAAATTCTGGTTGAGGAAGAACAAGGGAAGGAACTTTTCACTAAGTAAAACATTGAAAACAAATTTGAAGAGAAGAAGATTATATTACACTAATATCAGGTACTGAAGGTGTAGACTAGCTTAGAAACAAATAAAGGCTTCTCAAAGCAGTTATTTTGTATTTATAGAATGTTTCTCATTCTAGAAAATGAAAGCATTATAACTTAATAAAGAGCTCTGCAAAGAAAGATCTGGTTTTCCCAAGACTAAAGGAAATCAGATGTACCTACTGATTAAGAATTACAGCAACAGAGGGTTTTTTCCTTCTTTTTTGGCGCTGCCAGGTGAATTTAGGGTCAAGCAAAATGTAACTTCCCAAATTGGAATTCATCCAGGACACATCCCTTACCCTTTTTTTGTGCTGCACCAAGAAAAGAAGAATAAAAATGACCAGGCTGCTTCAATACTTTGCAATAAAATGTGTTCTAATATTTACAATAAATCATTTTGCATCAATAGAAAGATAGTTATGTTTGCACCATGTTGCTTCCCATTTTTCATCTAAAATCTCAGTACCCTAAGTTTAACATGTCTCCTTTGTCTTATGCAGAGTTTGGCCAAGATTAGAATTCTAGTGAAATCCAGAAAAAATCTCCATGACTTAGTGATCTTTGGATAACAGAGTAACTCCATCTGATACCAATATTCCATAGATATTGAAAACATAGATAATTTATTTTGGTGACTGTTGCAGAGATTCCATTCTAAGGACCTAGCAGATAATAAACAATAATTTCTTTATGTTAGTTACAAAAGAAGTTTCACAGTTGAACATACATCAAAGTCAGTTGCTGAGGGCATTATATATAATATGCTAAATCTGTAACAGATGGGCTATACAAGAGGCTGAAAAAGTGCTTGATTAGAGCTGTGCCTCTATTGCTCTACAAAACTTCCAGATGCCATCATGTTGTTAATAATCTGGGGATCTCTCTTCACCATATTGGACCTGCTTGTCAGCTCTGCCCAATTAGCAAAGATAGCTCCAAGGTAGGAGCACAATTCCTAGGGCGGTGATTTTCAACATTTTTCAATTTGTGGACCCTTAAGGATTTATCACTGGAGATGTGGAGCTCTGCACAGCAAATGAAAACCTACTGGCAGTGGGCAGGCTGGTTTTGCTTACCCTTCCTTGTCCCCAGAGCCGGAGTGCTGGGACCCACAGGAGTCAGCAAGCACACCAGACTGAAAAAGACTGTCTTAGGATAGCATGTTTCTCATAAAGAGGCTTATGTTTTTCTTGGGTCTTCATAGCTGAGACTTGAAATTTTCTGCCACATGGGAGAAGTCATTAGTCCTAAAAAATCAAAGCGTGTAAAGAAAGCCAAGCAAGCCCTCTCAAAAATGTTTGGGGATAATATGCTCAAGTAATAATTTGTGGGGGTTTATTTTTTGCTTGACCACAGGAAACTTATAGCTTCATTTATTATTTTGAAAACATTTTTAGAATGTTTGTGTATTGAAAGTGGAATAAATACCAGCGCCTCAGCAGAACTGCCATTTAAATCAAATTAACTTTACTAATTAGGGGGGAAAAAAGAAGGCATCTCAGTATCAGGAATAATTTGTGCTTATAGAACTTCACACTTCAGGTGATATACTCTGCCTGAGAGATAGCTAAGGAAGCAATGTACCCATCAAAATGGGAAATCAACCATGGCTACTAAATTTTTCAATTCACAAAGATTTAAAAAAAAATCCAATTTGCCCAGAGGACTTTTAAGTCTTCAGATGAAACCGAAGTCATTATATTCAAATGAGTGAGTATATAAAGTTAGCCAGTGATACTGAAATGATTTCTTGTTGGGTAGCTGAAAATAATGGATGGAAATATGCTTGTCATAACACAGTACTTGAGCAGTCGCGTTTAATTCACGTTTGCCAAGACTCACAGGCTGCTTCTCTTTTTGACAGCTGAGACTGTGCAGTGGTTTATCCACTGGCAGGAGAAAACTTTCTAGCATCAGATGATAAGGGAAGAGCCATGGAGCTTGGATGCAACCTCTGTAACCTTGCCATATCGCAGGTACACCCACATCTATCAGGAGCTCTTCAGCCCTCTTCTTCCTCAGGGGCATCACATGCAATGTGCAGCTGGTTGGCAACACACTGTGACCTGCCAGGGTGTGGTGTTGGGTTGTGCAGGCAGGGAGAGGCAGGCAAAGGCAGGGAGAGGCAGTTCCTGCTGCACGTTTTCTGGAGGCACAGGAGCGGTTAAAGGAAAGCATGCATCTGTGTGAGCCTTGGTTTCAGTGCTTGGGCCTTTATGAGTTTTATGGCTGCATGATAGCATAATGATGCTGTAAATCATGCATAAAGGTCCTCTGGAGAATTTACCTTATGTAAGGGATTTCTCAGGCTGGGTAAAGACACTTCCATCAGGCTTTGGCATACGCAACAGGAGAAAACAGACGGAACAGCGTGACTGGTAAGCCTTGGCCGATGGCTGTTGTTGTTCAAATGAGTCCTCAGGAATGCGGGCTCAGTTAGAGCAGTGCAGAGCCAGTCTCGAGATGAATTCTTGCCAAGGATCTCCAGTAGCCTAAGAATATGGTGCAGAGGCAGCTTAGAGTGATTATTAACTTCTCTCCTCATTCTGCCCTTGGTCGTTGTGCTGAGTCCAGGAAAAAGGGAAAGGAGAATTAGGAAATCTCTGCTTCCATACATGTGAGCTGATAATGATTTGTCCATGAGGTTAAACAGTGCAGGAAATGGTGATCAATATTGGATGGTTGTACCTTAAAAGTGCAAAGGCCATTTGTGCATTCTGGCCTGCCATGGAGGGTACTACAGCACCATCAATAATTGATTCATAAACTATGCCTACTTATTCCCAAATGCTGCAGTAAGTAAATACAAACTAAAGCTGAATTCTAGATAGTAAAAAAATTCTTTCTTTAGCTTGCATTTGTTCTCTCTAAAATGCAGCTGATTTTTATTTTAATTCTAAGGTTCTGCCTACATTACCTGGACATATTAGCTGTTCTTAAGAAAGCCATGCTCCTGGTAAGGATGCTTACCTGACTTCAGGCTGCACTGTCTCTGCAGATTATTCATGCCATCTGACCATGGCAGGCAGAAAAGACCAGAGCATCTCACAGCAGCACTTCTAGCAAATACAACCCTTCTACTGACACCCCATTACAGGCTGGATTTCTACTCCTTGTGCCAGATACCAAACATTTCATCAGCACACCTTCAGCAAGTAAGTTTCCAGTTTTGACTTTTGATATTAATTCATCATGCTAACAAAATTTATCTTTCTTTTTTTTTTTTTTTTAACAGAAGTGGCTCTTGAGCTTGGCATGGATTTTCAGCTAATGATGCTTTTCTTGAGGGAGAGAATCAGAGTAGAGGTTTGGTTACTTACTGAGCCATCCATCATTTTGATAGTGAGACCTGGCCTAAGTCTTCCTTCTTCAAGACATTAATTTTCCACCTCCCCTTCTTTGCTCAGATCAGGCCCAATCCTGCTCTTCTGGAAATCAATGGCAAAAATCCCACTAATTTCAGTGGATTAGTTCCAGTATCTCAATTTACATGTGATTAACAGTAATTTTGTCTACTTAGTGCTAAAAAATTCATAATCAAATTTACAATAAGCTGTGCACTGATTTTCTAGGGATCTCGGCTTATTTCATAGGCTTCTAATTTCAGTGTTTAATCGCTTTTTGGTTCTAGCCCAATACGCATCAACTGCCCACGGAATATGTTCCTAAAAGCTCCCCACAAAGTTGCTGGATTTGTAGCTGATGGAATACTAATTTGCAGGATTTCTTTAATACTGAAGTGCTAGAGTAGCTCTGCTTGTCAGACAGACAGTCATCCTCCAAACACTTACTGGACTGAAAGCCTTTTTATACTTTATTTGCATTTGCTGAGGCGAATGGGCCATGATGTTCAAAGTTACGTGATGAGTCCTAGGAATGCACAACAAATGTGAAGCCTGAATTTAAAGAATATGGAGTTGTCCTTGCAAAGAAGACACTTACTTAAATTGAGAGGAGATTTCTATGAGTTAATCTAAACCCATCCATCTGGAATGGCCATGCTGCCATTTCGGGCCATCCTAGTTCAAACAGTCATCAGTCAACCAGGGATGGTCCAAGAGGGTCCTGTTTGCAGTCAAAATAGACCCTGAAAACCATAAACAGGAAGCCACACAGACCTCTCTTGGTCCTGCAAGGAGCCCAGCACACCTGAGTGCTAGTGCTGTGAGCCATTTCCTCACAATCTTTCTGGTAGTGGAGGATTAACAGCACTTCAAAGGATAAAATCACCAGGGGGTGATTTAAAAAAGATGTGACTGAGTCTGGTGCTCATTAAAATGAGGGACTAATTGCAGTGGTTCAACTCCAGTCAGGAGTGCCTGAGCAGGTGTTGTGTGTGCTTCCCCAGGCAGCTCAGGCAATGCACCTGCACAAAAACTGCCATCCTGGTCTTGCTCTCCCTGGATTTATTTTGTGAGAAAGATTGCTATCCGGTGTTCGGCATCCTTTAGGGTAGGCTCTTCTGAGAGCCTTTTCAGAAACAGACATCCATTGTCCTACAACAGACTTGGATTGCTCCAAATATAATTTGGACATAGGTTTGCATAAGTGAAAGGCTATTGCATAAGGATGAGCAGTGAGCTGTATCATTAAAGGCCTGTTGGTGTTAACATGTCAGCTCTGAAGGACCTAGACTCTCACCTCAATTTTGGCATTTTGGCCTTCCCAAGCCTAACCAGTCCCTCCTTTCCCAGCACTGTTCTCTGCTGGTGGCCTTCAGAGCTGCCATTTTCAAGATGCACCATGGAAACAGCAAGAAACTTTCCAAGTTGTATTTTGGGGTTTTTTTTTTTACATATGCTTGCCTGGCTAAATACATTATTTGATACTTATTCTTTAATTTATGGTAGTGAAAAAGCCATACCAAGCCCTGCATATCCGAGCTTATTGCTGTGACTCTTTCTGATCACTTTATCAAATGGAACCCTTTCTTTGAGCTGTTAGCTAAATGTCGCGTGAAGTTCTGAGAACAAATTGTGCTGCTTTGGGACATTAACTTCACATTAATTTGGCTAATCACTTCTACTTGAAAGAAGTTTGTTTGAAAAACAGGATACTTCAGCTGCAGTGAAACCTGCATGAAGAGTCATGTAGTAACAGCCATCCTCTGTTGTAGCAGGCAGTAAAATCTCAGGATGAGCAAATCCAGAGTCAAAGATAAAAATGCACAGAAAGAGTGTTTTTGTGGGTGGCTCTGTGTAACAGAATGGAGATCTGGATCAGGAGGAATTAGAAAAAAATTATCCAACAGAAAGGAATTAAAGCTTCAGCTAGGCTCAGCCCTTGTTACCATGTTTTATTCTGCCCACGGACAAAAACATGTGCAGCATTGCCAAATTTTTTAATCAATTCCACAGCAGTTGTTGTCTGTTTTCTTGCACCCCAGTCCCTGAAGTCAATAGATTTGTGTGAGAGCTCTCCCTTCCTCTCTTCCTTCCTCCTGTCCAGCAATCTGTAATGCTATCAGGAAAAGCCCTGGAGACCCTGGCCCCTGGTGGTTCCAGAACCATAAGGCACAACGAATACGCTAGTTTTAATATCCTGTGATCTTGATGCTAATGCCATGATTAATAAGTGTTCAACATGTAATTTCTGAGTATTGAGTGTGAGTCCCTTCTCCTGGCAAAAGGGATGGTGGGCAGGGCACCAGGAGCTGGGAAGGTGATATCCAGCAGCTACAGCCCTGAGCAAATGGTGAGCAGCACCTTCAGTCAACTCCCTACCCATTACACAGGACAGGCAAGTGTGGCTGGAAGGACTGGTTGTTCTGTATTTGTGTATGCAACCAGGTGTCTACCATGCTTCACCTTCCACACTTACCCAGACAGCCATGGTGATAGGAGAGACCATCCAGGGAGAAACAACTCTAAGCATGAAGTAGAAGAAATGTACTGCTGCACCCAGAGCTTTCAGCCTGCAGAAGAAAGGAACAGTTCCCCAAAAGGCATGAGAACAGCAGATGATACTGCCTTGCTTTACTCCCCTGGCAACGCAAGGAAAAAGAAACATCAGCAACATTTCTGCTGAGGTAATCTCCCCTAAAATCCAGTTCCCATGCTTAGATCTCATGCTTGGTAAATGTATTTCTTATTAGGAAAGATGCTACATGGTATGGCAGATGTACCTAAAGGAGGAAAGGTGAGAGGCTCTGGCCAAACCCAATAGGTAAATTATCTAAGGAACTCCACTAACTAAAACCAACTGGGACAGTCTGAAATCTCAACGAAAAACAAGAAAATCAAGGGGCTTTCTGGAAGTGACTCCACCCTAGAAGGCAGCCAAAGCACTTCAGTGGGCTCAGCTAGAGGCAAACAAATCCTTTCCCCTCAGGCAGACACTGTTCTCTGCTCTCTGTTCTGTGGTGGCAGGTAGAAGGTAAGCCAGGGAGGAGCTGCAGCAAATGTAGATGAAACTTTGGAGACTAGACCCTAAGGGAAGTGAGCCAAGGTCAAAACATTTTTAGAAGTGTGGGGCATGGGAGAAATTCAGCTTCAACATGTTTTGATTTTACTCAGGGCTCTTCCAAGGTCTGCAGTACAGAACTTCAACTACCTCTCCAGGGGTTTGGCACTTTGCCTTTTTTCTGATAGTATCTACTTGCTGAATGGACTAGACACTGCTGTCATGTTTAGGAAAGGTCTCTGGGTCTCCATCCACTTTCGACTGGTTTCTCTTGCAGATCACAGAGGGTTGCCAGTTATGACTCGTCCTCAGAAATATGCTTTCCCCTCATGCAACACACTTTCCTTCAAAAAGCCTCTACCTTCAGCTGAACCTGATTTAGCAGTCCTTCCTGCTGAGAGACAAGCAGACTTCTCCCGGTACCAAGCTTGGAGCCAACCAGCCCAGGCTACTGCTTGAGGCAGGAGCCTGCATTCAGAGCACAGCCAACGATAGCCGGCATCTACAGAGTATCATCCAGCGTCTTTTAGAAGTGCTAGGGCAAGGCTCAGGGTTGTGATTAGCATATGCTAATGACTGATTATAATATGTAAATGACACACTGGGTCAGAACTGCACGCCCATTCAAACTAATGAACTGTGCACTTTTTTTATAAGTGGCACCAGTAATTGGGTGCATCATTTTTCTGTTGCTGCTAGGCAGAGAATAAGGAAGCCATCTGTAACGACAGGCCAATGTTTGCAGCAATCCCGTTGAGAAGTAAAGGCAAGGACTGCTAATTTCCAAGTGTCCAGCAGGGAACCAGTACACATGCCTCCAGTCACCATCGTCACAATCCTTAGTATCTGAGCATGTAATTATATGGTCATATTTTTAGAAGAGATCAGCATTAAAGATAACTGTTGAAAACTCCTGGCCAGAGCAGCATGCAGAGATCTATTTGAGCACCTACTGCCTAAAGTGCAGAACACCTGGGTTTTGAAAATGCAGTTGTATGTGACCTTGCTGTAATGAAGAAAATATTAATATCTCATTTGTGGGGTCCGCTCTTCCCTCTCAAAAATAAATTCTCCTGTAAAGTTACACCACTCTCTCTGAAGTAGGCAAGAACACAGTTTAATATCAGAATGGATAGACTGAAACTTGCCAAAACTGATTTATTTCAACCCTCACTATTTACTTATTCTCTCTATTAATTAAAATTCTTACTCAGAATCTTTATCAAGAATAAATTAGTAAACAGAGTGATTCAAATATGAGGGTGGGTTTTTTTTTTTAATCAGATACATTTTACAAAGGGATATGATTATTCTTTTATCCTAATTTTAGATATGAAAACAAAGACCTGAAACAATTTGTGTTAAATGTCACACTGTAGACAGTCACCAGAGCTTGCAATAGAATGGAAATTGCCTGGGTCTGTATCTCTCCTGCAGATATTGCCCACAATAGCAGTAGAAGTATGGTGGAGTGACGTGATCAGACTCCAAAGCTGACAGAGTACAAGGCAGATCTTTACACGCCTCAGGTTCAGGGCAGTATCAATGCAGGATGTCCCAGATGGAAGCCCAAACTGGTAACTCCCCACAACTTTACACTGTGCCACATGGACTTGCTTATTCAGGTTTTTGATGGTTCACGAATTCCTGAAGCAAGTTCTGGGTTTTGGTGTAGACAAACCTCATTCTTATTAAGGCATCCCATTGATGTCACTTTTGGAATTAGCTCTTCCATGCAGTGATTTTCAGACTCTCCTACTTTGTTCTCTCTCTTGTTCAAACTACATATTTATATAAAGTCATTTGTGTCCAATCTCCGCTCTTCTTCATTTTTTTCCATGCTGGGGTGGCATTTCCGGGACACAAGCATGCCATAATGCCTTTTCTATTATAACTAATTTAGAAAGCTCATTAAAAACATCTATTAATCCTAATTCATCTGTTCACATAGTCATTCTGACAGTGAAGATATTTCCCTTCTGGCAATTTTATTAAGTGAGAGGAAGATATCAGCTCTGAGTTTCACTGCTTCTAAGTCATCCTAGAACACAGGTTGTGCACATCATCTTCAATAGCCTCATGCGTATTTGACTCAGATTGGTTGCTCAGAGTCCCCTTGTGGGTGGAAAGGTCAATAATGAGGCATGAGTTAAAAAAAAAGGATATTTTGACAAAACTGACCTAGTGTAGCGTTCCTAGAAAAACTCCATCAGAGGATATCCAGCAGGCTTTTGGGTAACCAGCAGTGAAAAGAAAGGGCAGCAAATTAGCTGTTGTGATTTACTCAGTGAAAAGGCAGCCCTGTATCAGTGGGAAAACCCAGCAAGTCTGATAGCAATCTGCAGATGGCAGTGTTAAACTCTTTGCATATGGCTCTAACTTCTGATGTCAACAGAAATATCAAAGAGATCAGGATGGGGCCAGAGACTCCCTATTCAATATCTCTGGACACACAGTCTCAGTATAACATTACACAAAACATCTCATGTTCCCAAAATCTAAATACATAATTTGTGACTGATTATATATGTTTGCAGCTGGCAGTGAAGGGTGATATACTGTTAATGTCTTTCTGTAAATGTTGGATGAATAGCTATCAAAACTCTACCGTCTATATTGGCATTCATATAGCATAGTCTAAAAATACTTCAATCTCTCTCACTAACTCACTCTTTCACTACCCTCTAAAACTAGAGGTTTTACTATTTTTCACATCATTTGAATTTTTATTACATCTAAATAATAAAATGCATTATTAGGATCAATCTAAATCCACGGTATTTGCAGTTTTAGGATTTTCTCCACAGATTTGGCTCTGCTCTCCAGAATCTAAGCCTTCCCTTTACAGAACTGAACTTTCTCTTGCCCTTCTGGTTGCAAAGGTATCTTGGCAAGATTTAAATGCTGTACCTCTCCAATATATGGCTTAGTGCTGAGCAGAGAAGGATTGAATTCAAAATTTCAAGCCACATTCCATTTATAAAATGAAGTCTAATAAAAAAAAAAAGCTTATTTGGCTGCAGATAGGGTAGTCATGCTAGCAATTATGTTTCAAACTCTTTATAACATTTGTAGGGCTTATTTAAAATAAAATTAATAGAAAATGAATGTGATAGATGCATTATTTTCCAGCTGCAATGAATTTGAATAATATGTAATAATGTATCTAAAATAATTGCTACTCTTAATCATAGGTTTTGCTTCAGTGCTATCTGCTTAAATGACCCTAAGTCATAGAGTACTTTTTAGTGTCTCTTCCCATTTCTTAAAAATTGAATTGCTCTTGCTAAATGAGTGGTGGCTGTCTCTATTCCCTCCCCACAGACCACAGAGGATGAGAAAGGAAATATTATCTTGCTTCTATTTCAGAACATTTAGCTAGCTTTAGAGATCTTCTTGACTATCTACCTAGGAAATGCCCTGGTCCGAGAGGCTGTGCTGCTCCCGTCCAGGTGTAATATCCATGTAACTTGGAAATGGTGTCCCAATCATTCAATTCACCAAGAGCGGCTCGGGAGATGCAAGGAACCACCTCCCCAGGGTCAAAACTACCCTGCCACCTCACCAGCAGGGACTAGACGAGCACAGTCACTTATCCAGCACCTCCACAGGGTCATCAGCCCCTGGCCACACGCCCACTGGTCTGTCATTGTTGAGAGAGAGCATATCTAGTGCAAACAAGATGAATTCTTCTTGATTCTTGGAGAAAGAAATTTGCTGCCACAGCGTGCCTACCTGAGTCACCCATCTGTGGTCTCAGTCTGCCTGGGCGTCCCAGCAGTCGGTGTGAAGTCAGTGACTGGCAGTGAGTGGAAAACCAGTGCAGCCCCCAGGCCTTTGGCATCCAGCCCCACATCTCATCTGAGTCCTGCAGTACCTGGTGCAAGCAGAGACAGCTAGAGAACACAACATTACCGTCTATTTCGGTAAGATACAGAAGCTGACATTTTGCAGGGTATCTTAAGGACAGAAGGGAGCTACAGGAAAAGCACATACCCCACTCTCTGTTCAGACATCAAATGTATGAAGGCATCCCATCTCACAGGTGCAGCTCAGCCAAGTGATATGGAGCCAGGTGCCATGACAGGCAGGCATCACACAGCAAGAGAAAGAGGACCAAATCTCCCATGGGCTTTTTGATGGCTCACACCTGAGAAGAACCTTGGAGACAAAAGGCATGATTTCTCCAAGGACAATACAGTCCTAAAGCACAATAGGACAGTTCAAAGATTCTTAAACTCATGAGATTGGGTATTGGTAGCCGCTCTTGGTGAATTCAGCCACGCCAGCAGAGGCCCTTCTTCTGACAAACTTACCCCAAGTCATAATCCAGTGGCTTTGTGTATCCGGCATGGTCTCTGCTGGAAAAAGTAACGCACAACTTCTTCTCCACAGCCCATCAGGGTTCACCCACCTTTCAAAGCCCCAGGTCCCCTGAAAACTTCAGGCAGATGTCTGCTTACATCCAGGGGCTTTCAAGTTGCCTTACGGTCCTTTAAAAACTTTGTCTTACAACTTTTACTATGGCATGTGTGAAGCTTGGACCTGAATTTGGGTTTTCCATTTGGGAAGAGGGAGAAGCCAGAGGTTCCATCACCATGCTCCAGAGCTGTGGAGCTTGCCTTGCAAGAAGCTACACCTGGGACCTTCAGGAAGGCAGTCCCAAAAGATCCACATAAAGCCTGGAGGCCTGGCAGAACCCATTCATCCGTAGTGTTGGCTTCATACCAGACTTCTACTCTTGGCAGTAAAGCGTGCTGTGTATTTAAAAGGTGGGTTTTATTTGTTGAAAGGATTAAACATTTGTAAAATATTTAACAAATCAAACCTTGATTCAAATAAAGATAAGATGGCGAAAACACTGCATATATTCAACGCTTGAGTGTCAAAAGGCATTTTAGTTCCAAAAAGACTCCAAATCCACACCTTACTGGTTTTCTTTGCAGAGGTTTCTAAGGACTCCTAAGTGCCACTACAAAATCGTACAAAGTGAATTGTTAACCCACAGAGCTCACAAGTCAGAGCATAGGCAATAATAAACAACCAAATAAACAGACAAAGAGTAGAAAGACAACTGGTCAAAGACAGCAGAGTTCCAGAAAACATTAATTACAGAGGTATTGATGTTCACAGCCGGCTGCCATTTCTGTGTACCCTGTTTCTCATGATTCGTGCCAAAGAAGCAGGATCAATTTTGCCCCATATTTATCACTGATTTAGCATGAAGTACATATTTAAAGGATTTTGTACCATGGGCTCTGGCTTCACTTAAGTGAGAGATGCCAAGTGGCCTTGAGACCTATTAAGTACAAAAAAAATACAGAGGTTTTCACTGGACATAGAGTGCAAATTATCCATTCTGAGTCTCAAGGAAGCTAAGCTACTGTCAGCTGGGTTTTCTGAAGTTATGTTGCATGGGCCAAAACCTGAAAATTCATCAGAATACCGATATACTAGAGTATACTTAGATGGCTGGTTAAATCAATAAGTCATTTACATTTTTAACAGTTACTGTAGAATGCTGGAGCACACACATTCTGCAGTAAAAAGAAACTGGAGGCAAATGCACAGAACTCCTGTTTTCTGGGAAAAGCCATAACAGCATCCAGTTGCTTTTTCCCGGCACAGGTTTTGCAGTGTGTACTAATTCCGAGCAAATATGGTTTGGACAGGTTTGATACTGTTCATTTCTTTGTTTTACGGTATGACTCTGGGAAATAGTCAGGTGATAAATACATTGACTAGCCATGGTTCTTGCCATCCATACAAAGTTTACTTCATTTTTCCCTCTTTACTGGTTAAATCCCACCAGCTTATCCCCGTCAGTCAAGGCTTATGTGAAGTAGTGATCCAGTCAGCCTCAGGCTATGTAAAGCCGTGTTTTGGCCCTGTCTGACTTTGGTTGTATCGTGTTACCTGGGATATTTCCCAACCAAGAGAGAATTGCAGAGCTATTGAGAAGTGGCACATGGGCTTGTCCCACCACGGCAGCTTGCTTCCTGAGAAGCTAGCAGTTCTAGTCAAGCTGAAAGTGAAGTTTTAATATGGCCTTGGCAGCGCTCCATTGGCATGTCCCCAAATTTACACTAGTGTAACCAAGATAGGTGCCTGTGCCAGCATCTGTATTATATTAAAGATAAATTGGACAAGATGTGTTCATATCTGAACTAAACTCAGCAAGTAAAAATGAACCTAACAAAATAAAATCAGATGGTCTGACTCATCCTCTTTTGAGAGATCCTGACAAAATATGGCTGTTCCAGAAGCTCTGATGTGATCTTAATAAAAGATGACACTGTGAAAAAGGAGGGGGGGAAAGCACGACAGGCAGGAAACTTGACAAAAAGAAGTTTTCACTGTGCTTGGATCCCAGCTCATATAAATGGAAATAGATGAGAAACCTCAGCTTCCTTCATTGACATATGCAGCATAAAATCACTGCCTAGGCAGAACACTGTGAGCATGCCCAGTAGGTAGGCACCAGACTATAATTTCTTGTTCAAAATACCAAAATGCACCAGTTTGACTGAAAGAATGAAGACATGATATGAAACAGGCATGAGCTAAAGTACAAAACAGGAGGGATGACTGGAGCCCACCTCCTCCTACTTCCGAAAAAGCTGCCTAATCATTAGCCTGGGGAGTCATGCTTTCACTCGCCTTTTCTCCTTTTCTCAGTGAATTCAAACCATTTTTCTGCACAGTGGTACAGCTTCATGAGGAGTGGTAAAGCATTCCCAGAAAAACCTATAGTCTAATGACTAGAAGTGTGTTTGAATTCTTTCCAAAGAGGATAGAAACTGAGTGTAGATTTCCTACTTTCTAACCCTGAGGCTGATGCAACATAGAAATGGTGATGGTTGCTTTTCTACAAGTTTTTTAAAAGACAGTGAGGCCTTCAGAGAGTTTTACAAGGAACTTGGTCTGGCCAGGCTGCACTAGGCACCCTCTGAGAGCACCACCAAAGCCCATCAAGGGGCTGCCATATCCTGTTGTTTGATCATTACTGTGAAGGAAGGGGTGGGGCTGAGGATTTGTTTTCATACCTTGGTGGGCTGAAGGGATGGTAGTTAAGAGGGAGAGAATATGAACATAACAGTAAAGGTGGAGTTATTTACTTCAGAACTCCACAAAGTACCTTTGGATGCCAGGTAAAGGAGCAGCCACAGCTCTATAGCCATATCCCATAGTGTCTTATTTAACTGCCTACTTGCCAAATGTTTGGCCATACAATTTTAATTGCAACATTCCTTCATCTGTCTTATTTTATATACCTGTGTGTCATCTGTAGGGGTTGTGTCCTGACATCTGGGCCCATTCTGTCCCTGTAGGGGACAGCCTCTCCTGCTGCACGCCCTGGCTCCCGCGGACATCAAGCCCAGGAGCAGCAGCCAGAGTGAGACCCCAATGTACTTGAAATCATTCTACTCTATGGAAGCCGAGGATGCAGACAACACACAGGAGAGGGATGCACTCTACAAATGGGCCACGGGTGAGATCAGATGCAGCTAGAGAATCCAAAGGATCAGTCAAGTGATTTCACATGGAACTTCCTCTCCAATGGTGCTTACAGCCTTGCAGGCAAAGCCAATGTCCTTTAGGGCTTGAACCCTGGACACTGAATGTAGGAGTGTTCCCAGGTGAACTCTGGCAGTTCTTTATAGTAAAGTCAAGAAAAGAGAGATGATAACACAGCAAGGCATGAGAAGACCTTTGTAATGGGGTCATTAAGATCAACCTGAGAGTACATTCACAAATATCATGACAACATTGTGGATGCTAAGTGCTATCTAAAAAATGCACTCCTGTCTAAGTGCTAGTATTAGACAAGGTGCATTCTTGTCAAATACTGTTTGGTCCAGTAATTGAAAAGGATCATTAAACATTTACTGAAAGTCAAACTGGAAACACATGGATGAATGGAGCTGTACTTGAATACCCCATAGCTGTCACTGATACCACAGATTAAGTGGCAGCATGTTACAGGTTTCCAGGAGAGGAGAGACAGTCTTCACACACACATACACATGCAGCTAAGGAAGGTGACATTGAAGGGGGACACTTCTGCATGTGTGGTCATCCTCTGTGCTCTTGTCATAGAGCACTGGATGTCAAGTTGTAGCAAAGCATCGATATTTGCACTTGCACTCCATTCATACAGACACACCTACAGATTTATTTCACATGAATATTTGATATGACAACAGATTTGATATCAAGTAGGCAGAGTTTGAATTATTTAATTGTTTTCCTAGAGTATATTATTTTTATTATTTAATGAATGCTGACTTTGTGATTGGAGCTGGACAACCACGAAGTGAGCCTTAACTCCAATGTGCTCATGAGCTGACCTAATGAAGTCATAGAATCCTGGAATGGTTTGGATTGGAAGAGACCTTGAAGACTACCTAGTTCCAACCCCCCTGTCCTGGGCAGGGACACCTCCCACTAGACCAGGTTGCTCAAAGTTCCATCCAACCTGGCCTTGGTTGGCCTTCCTGGCTTTGAGGAATTCTAGCCTCCATTAAATTCTGATGCATGATGTTGTCTCAACACAATCTCCAGGATTAATCAGACTGGCACCAAACCTACAGCTGAACACTGAGATTGTCTCCTGGTAAAATAGACCATGGATCAGTCTCAAACCCAGGGTCATAGTTTCTGCAAACTCCCATCTCCCTTCTCCCCTCCTCTTATCAACCCCTTAGCTGCAGCAGACAGAACTTTTCTCAAGATGTGATGTGGCGTATTTGAGATGTGAAAACAACAGAGGAAAAAATTAAAATGTTTGTGATCCATTATGCAGGAGGCACATATTCTGCATGAAAATATTATTTACTTGAGTTTTCTATTCTAAAACTTGATTTTGTATTCAAGATTTAAGGTCTCCATGGAGGTGGAAAAACACTTTGAGACTCTGAGGCTTTGAAATTCTGAATTGCCTTGTATAAGATAAAATCGATATTTAGGAAAAAAAAGCAAAGTGGAAATTAATGTTCTTGTAATAGGTGAGTAGCTTTTACACAATTATTTCATGGTGATAGACTTGGTTTTGATGTAGCTTAATTAGCAGAATATAAATTATATATGTTTTTTTAAAGATGTGCATATGTATATTACAAGATTTTTTTATTTCATTGTGGAGCAAACCATTTGATGTGGCTCTGCAAAAAGCTCTAATACACATCAAAAAGCAATCAACAAACTCTTTGAGTACATCAAGCAGGATAATTTAGATGGTTTTTAATCAGGATTATGAAAATATAATTAGGTGGTTTCATGTTGGTTGGTGAGTGCGTAGGGAAAAGTGATTCTCCAAACAGAAAAATATGGATAACATTACCCAGGAGCCATGAAACAACCCCACACACATGCATACACAAACCAAACAGAAAAGACTTCTGGCCTGCTTCTCTAGTAGATCAGCAGGTAACATGTTTAAATACAATGTCATTTCCTTTAGGATGTCAGGAAGATTCTTGTTTAACAGACAGATTACACAGAAGGAGCTTTGGAAAAATGCCCCTTTTTAATGTGCTTGAAATCATTAGTCTGCAATTTAATAAAACAAAACCCTCTTTTCAGAATTTAGTCAATGAGCAAAAGACGCACTTTGGGTCTAATCAAACTAGAGTTTTACTGAAGGAAACAAGAGAGTGCTTTAACTATGTCTGGGCCTCTAGTACCAGAGCAAATGCCACATATGTTTGCAGGGCATTCAGGTGAAGCCTTCTCTCTTTAACCACTGTAAATGCCTGCCATTCCTTAATTCCAAGGAATGCTGACTAAAGACTCCTTTCTTAAGAGCTGCCACATCTAAACAACCTCATCTTTGCAGGTTGTCTTCTCACGTTCTCATTGCTCAAAGCTTCCCTATGCTTTCAGTTCTTTTTGATGTGCTGATCCTGATCTCTGTTTCCCAAAACCTAACTTTTCTTTGCAGCATTTGATTAATCCTGAGCACTGTGTGCCATGTGCCCACTTACATGAAAGTATCTTAAATATTTGAAGTGTTATTCTCGAGTCCGTTACTTTCACACACTAACATTACATTTCTGGTTGTCTGTGAGCACTGAGCAGATGTTCTCACTATTCATAGATCCATCTCCTGGCTGGATGTAGATAATCCATAACCCCGCAATACCCTCAGAACATGCCTGCCTGTACATAGTCCTCACACCAATACTCCCTCTGTCACGTTCTTCCCTCATCTTACTGGTTCTGGCAAAACAAGGGTACCATTGTCAGCTTGCCAATACACTAAAGAATTAGAGACACATTTTTTTACTTTTTGCTGTAGTGAGAACTGTCTAGTTTGTCCTTCTGTTCTTTGCCTCTCCTCACTGGGTCCTATTTCTTGCACCACAAGAATGATTATCCCTGTAGTGATGGCTAGAGATATCTCAATAATCTTCTACCATCTCATGTGGATCCCTAACAAATACTCTCTCCACTTCACACCAAAGGCTAGATCTGTTTTCAGTGACTTAGAGGAAATGCATTTCATACTGTTATAGTGATAAAAAAAAATACTTCAGATCCTTTTTAAGCAGTCTGATAACTTTTTTTTAATTTAGATATATAGTTTTGATAGGAATCCTATAGAATCATATATTGGGGGAAGAAAAAAATAGCAAGTTTGTAGATGTCTGAAAGTGGTTTAGGGTTTTTTGTCAGCTGAACATGTGTTACCAGTGTGCCCGTAGAGGCTCTTATGAAAGAAAATGCCACCTTCAAGTCAGTCAGTCTGAAGTCAAAAGTAAAGTACTTACGTGCTGAAATAGCAATCACAAAACACAGCGTAGGTGAAAGTCAGAAGTTTGGTTTTGTAAGACTAAATGAAACAGCAATTAAATGCCCTTTAATTTAATGGCAAAAGAAACAATAAAAGTCACTGCCCAGAGCATGGTTCAGCTTCACAAGGCAAGAGCAAAAAGGGCAGGAGCAGAGAGCAGAACCAGCATTCTCCTGGGTGAAGTTGCGAGTGAAACAGCTTGGGGGGTTGCATGTTGTAGGTGGATGTGTGAGGGAGTGAAAAATAATGAGAAAAGAGAAGACATTGGAAAAGCCACCTGCAGGAGTGGAATGGTGCACTGTCAGGGGGTGAAACAAAAATGCAGTTCTTCTTGGCTGAGTGCTCCCTAAAAAGAAACTTACACTTCCAAACATGAAACTACTTTGCTTGCTCCTGCCTGGCTGTAATTGCATTTTGCTGTAATAGCAACTCCTGGAAATAAACAGGGCCCTTCCCAAAAAAATCCTGGTCTCCTATCATCCTCTACCATTCCTAATGCAATAAAGACAGCAAGGCCCAGATTTTGGATAGCTACTTGCACCATGGGGACAAAAATACTAGCTGGCATCAAAGCCTGTGCTACACAGATTAGATCTTCTTATCAAGAGTTAGAGAGATGAAGAACTACTGCTCTCTGCCCGGGAGGATGGGGTCCATGCCTTCCCACGTGCTGTTGCAGGCAGCATTGCTTTCTTCCCTTTGGAAGACTGCTAAAAACTCTGGCCTGATCCTGCTACTGCTGAAGTGAATGGGAGTTTTGCCATTGACTTCAAGGAGACAAGAAGCGAACTGGGCCCTCTGCTTGCAAATCCAGTCTTTATAGTCCTTTCCAGATACTAAATAAAACTGTGCTTGGAAGTAATTTGACTGCCAGCAAGCTGGGCCAGTTTGCCATGGATTTCAAAGATGCCCAACAATGTGATGTTTATTAGGATACAAATAAAGTGTCTTCTTCACAGTGCAATGTGCAATTTCCTTCCTAGTAAAAATATAAATGTGCCTTATGTGCAAACAATTTTAGCATTTCTGTTTTTATGCCATCTTACTGACAAGAAACTCCCAGCTGTTATAATTTGTCTCATCCTTCTCTCTCTTGTAGAACCAGCCTTTGTTCCTTTTTGCAGTGCCAGGGACTTGCTGAGCTCCACCTGATGTGATTTGTCCAGGCATTAATAATGCATCTTCAAGATGCAAGATGCATGAATTCCTTTAGTAACAGATCCGCCGGCAGACTGCCGCACCGTATTGTGCCACTTTCCCGAGATGGGGGAGGCAAGAGGGCCACACAAGCATCATGCACTCGCGCAGGTCATCAGGCTTGGGAGCGAGGGGGGTCCTGTTATTGCAGGGGGGTCACTGCATCCCCACAACGAGGTCAGGCTGAGGATAATGAACATTACAGGAGACGTTCCTCCAGCAGGCAGGTCCTTACTCGCCATCCAAGGAATCCCTGTAGGACGACCTGAGGTGTCCACACTGACAGTGACTTTAGGAGAGCTGCCAAGCAGGGGTCGAGTGCTGCCCCGCTGGCGAGTGCTGTCCCTAAACATCCCCAAACCAAATCATCTTTGCCTGCGAGCGCTTCTCTCAGCCTCCCCTCCCGTCAGGACGGCACAGGTCGGGAGCTCGGCACCCGGAGGATGCGCTGCATGGACGGTGTGTGCTGCGGTGGGGAGCTCGCCCTGGGGAGACGCCGCACACGCCTGGTCCTCACCCACGCCGGGGGACCGCGGAGACATCCGACGGCCTCCCTCCGCACCACATCCGCAGTGCCGCTTTCCCCGTGCGCGAATGTGTATGTGTGTGTGTATATATATATGTATCTGTATCTATATATCCCGTTTAATCGATACGATCGCTCGCAGAGCCGCGCTCCCGCACCGCGGCTCGGCTCTGCCGGCGTCGCCATGGCAACGGCTCCGGCTGCCGGCGTGGGG
>VZTG01000673.1:308818-504881 GCA_013397845.1 Melanocharis versteri | reverse complement strand
AAACAACAAAAAACCCCCAAAACGGAACAGAGCCAGAGGCAACAGCAGTGGAAGAGGCAGGGGGGAACTGGTCTAAGAGCTGTTTATTCAGAGACACTACTGCTGACCCTTCCAACCCACCACAAATACAATCTATTTTTGTAGGTATATGCATTTTACAGTAAAAAGTTATGGAGCTTTATTGTTTGCTTAACTGCTCTCATTTGTAAATATTAGTAGGCAGACTGTCTTTTGTAAATACACAATTTTGTAACAACGGAGTGTATCCCAGCTTTGCAAAGCCCTAGTCATCTACTTGCCTAGGGTGAGTAATTTCTTACGGGAGGCAAGAGTATTCAGACTTTCTTTCTCAACATTTACAGAGAAACAGAGAGATTTGGGGGCTCACTGTGGTAAATGTTCAAGATTTCAAGAAACTCACAATATTTCAATATTCTAATGATCTCCTGAAGGTTCCCCTGTTACTGCTTTTTTTTGTTGTTTTGTTTATTCATTTGGAGTTTACATCATTATGTAGCCTGGTATGATATAATTTTCTTTGCACCAAAGAATATCAAACTAGAATATGTACAAAGGAGGTAATGGTAACTGTTTCTGCTAACTATTTAGTGCTTCAACCAAATTCTGTATGCTGTGCAAGGTTTTTAATCACTGAACTATAAGGACAGTAGAAGTAATTCTCCCTTTTCTCTCCTTCCTGCTGTCTTCATCACAGGTATCTACACCAGCATTCCGCTTGGAAACTGAGAAAACCTTTTATTTGTGGATCTCAGAAAATATTAGACTGACACAGAAGCCAAACATTGCCAAGGTTGTTAAAGTGTTCAGAGAACGTGAACTCTAGAAATCCACTATAAGGTGGATCTTTAGCACCTCCAGACATATTCAGGAGTTTTAGGGTCACAAGTCCAAACTTGAGCACCTGCAGGTAGACTAAGACCAGTATTAGGTACCTGACCTTTTTTTGCATCTAACCCCAAAGTACATTTTAAAGGGTACAGGATACAACTGCACAGCTTTGACCATGACCCTTATTTAATAACTTTTTGCACACTGGAAAGCATTTGTTCTTAGGCCAAAATTCATCATGTCTGCAATTATGGTGGTACCACTGCCATTCTTTGAACTGGTTTGCTAGAATTAAGTCTCCACTTCAGAGAAAAAAGTGAGTTTTAACTGTTTTTGCTGCCAATTTGTTGCTTAACTGAATCCTTGGTCCCTTTAATTGTTAAGTTGCTTGCAGAAAAAATTATTCGTTGTCCCTGAACTGATGTGGTGAGTGTGCCAACAGCCTTTTCAGAAGCCTCACCGTCCTGCTGTCTGTAGGCTCAGATCAGCAAGGCAGTCAAGCACATGCTTTCCCTCAGGTATGTACTTAGTCCCCTTAACTTGCTGCTTTCACAGCAGGTTAGAAAAGCGAAGCACATACTTAAAGGTAGGCATACACTTACCTTTCCCCTTCCTTATTATAGCACTCAGAACCAGTGAAGAACCCTAACTGTAGCCAAATTCCTGTTTCTACTAATTCTGAAAACAAGCACAAATGTTTACTTAAAATATTAATATTCTTACCATATCTTATCGTTGACATAATTGCTTTAATTAAAGGAATTTATAAAAACTAATGTTACGCCTACATGCCCTAGCAGTAATGTGTGAGAATAATGGAATTTAGAGTGGCTGATTTATTAATCTTAAAATATCTACTTGAAGTGAAACACGTAAAATTGTGAATTGGGGAGAAATACATGCGAATATTGGGATTTATAATTTAGTCTTGGACAGGTTGTGTTTATACACATATAGGTTTACACTGTCTGATTAGATTTAAACATATTTTTTCATGTTTATAATCTGTAAAATATAAGAATAAAAATTAAGCATGTCATTGTACTGCTTCTGATAAAATTTTTTTAGATTGTATTGACCTTTGATGTGGACAAAATTTACATGGCAAACATTGCCAAGATCTTTAATACTCTATGTACACCAATATTAATATTATATACTTCATATACTTGTATAACTGACCCCAGTCTACTACCCCGTCCCTACACACATCACATGTGTCATTCTCCAATGTATTTCCTTCTCTGCTCCCCAGAAAACTTCCTTCAATCTGTCTCCAGAGCCTTGCAGTCAGGTGAAGTCTTCATTGACCTCTTCATACCCATCTCTGCCCTCCTTAACCTACGAACAACTTCAGATATCATTCCCCTAACTTTTTCTGGAAATCTGATTTTCCTTTGGCTTCTCTGTCTCCTTCTACCTGTGCTTCTGCCTCTGTAATTTCTTTTCTGATATGTCCTAGTGCTTTGCAATCACCACTGGCCATGTTATCCAACACCACCTCGCTGGTTACTTTTACTTCCTGCCAGCATCCCTGAGTCATCTCCTGGTTGTTGAGTATATTGCAAACACATGGAAATAACCATCTTTGTCTTCCATGTTAATACAACACTCAGTACTGGTCTGAATTCTAAGAAACACATGTTAATGTCTTGCTCCTGTGACATAGGAACTACCTGAAGCTAAGGGTATATTTTACTTGCTAATTTGTTTAAACAATTGTTAAAGGAATGGCCATGTATTGTTTACACGTATTTGTTTCATGTCTTCTTTATGACACTGCCCTATCTAATGTGATTATGCAGCAAAATAAACAATGTCAAATCATGACTTCTTTGTAGGGAAGTCTAGTCTCTTAGACTACAAGTCTGGCATACTAGCCAAAAGCATACATAATTTAAAAGGCACTTTGAATACTGCCAGAAAAATTGTGTGAAATATGTGTGAGCTTGAAGGGAAGAAACTACACAGGGGTTAAGTTGCATGAGAAAATCTTTCTCCCAACTACGATGTTATTAGAAAATAAATGGCTTTTTTTTTCTTGTGCATATATTCACATCAGTGATGTGGTACAGCTCACAGACTAGAAGAGACCCCATGTCAAGAATGTATTTGTCTGTGTCCCCACCTGTTTGGAAAAGCACACAATCGATCAGTGCAAGAGATAAAATTATGTACTCTGAGTAGGAATGCTAAGAGGTTCAGTGCTAGTCAAGCTCACTGTACAGGTCATCTTTTTTTGATATGAATGTTCTCACCCAACCACCTTCACTCCTTACCAGCACGCTCAGACAGGTGAAGAACTACTAAACCAACAAGAGCTGCATAAGATACAAAGAGGAATGCAACTTTGCTTCGACCTTCAGTCAGCCGAGACATAATAATTGCACACAGAAATTTAATTTGACAATTACAGATTTTGAGTTTGGAGAACATTTTGCTGTTGCTTATCTCTGCCCTTGCCTATGAGTTCTGAACTGGCGTCCGTAAGGTCATTAATTCTAATAGCAATGGGAAAGCAGGAGAAAGAGACGCATGGCATGAAACAAAAATCTGAAAAGCAAGAATGATTTAATGTTTAAATCCAATCTCCTTTATATTATGTTAGGGAATTTGAGATGTGCTTTTTTAATCTTATCTTCTAGGAATTTTTTTTCCACAGGAAAACTTCCCCATAAATTCACAAAACATTCTGGCGCTTGGTATGGTTTTACACCCTGAGAATTTATTATTCATGAAATAGGTCTTTTGAAGTACAATTTCTAAGTATTGATGTTTTATCTTTAAGCAGTGAACATGAGCAGAGGCTTAAAGGCCCACTGACAATCACTCAGGAATAGCTCAACTGCTCATGTCTAGGCAAGGTCTTCCTCACACAGGGAACCTTTTGTAAATATTAGTTACTAGAATCACAACACTAATATATGTAGTTAATAATTATCACAATGTGCCAAAACGGCACAGTTTGCTCCCTGATTACAATATTAAATTGCTATTGAGCTGTGGTATTTGCTTCAGGCAATACTACTGAGAAGCCTCCAAAGACTTTGGTTGGCCTCCCTGCACAAGCTTGGGAAATGCATGCCTGCACAGAAAGCAGAGGCAGTGCTGGGGTTTGCCAGAAAACAAACAAACCTCAGACAATAGAAGGAAAGTTTTATCAGAGCTGAAGTGTCCTTTCACTTGGGAACTGTCATCTCATGAAAATAAAATTCACACACACGCTTGATTAGGGCTTCTGTGGCAGACCATTACCAAAAGCGAGGTGAGTCAAGCTGTGTGTGGAGCATCCTGCACAGCCAGCTCTGAAAGCTTTGTTTTAGTTGCTTTTGATGGCATCTAAGAAGCTGCTAAGCCACTTAAGAAAAGTCCAGATGTTCCGCCTGATGTGTTTGTGCTCATCTATCAATGAGTGTTTTCTGCTGATACTTTTGTCAGTTGTCCTGCAGGTTAAGTAGTTTGGGATGACAAACAGGAAACACCATTGCTGGGACCATTGTTCATCTTGGTTGTGCATTCAAAATCATAATGAGTCTAGACACAAACCCTAATCTTCAGCTTCAGGTCTTGATTCTTTATGTTTTTTAAATCCATGAACCAAACTGCCTAGTTTGCAGAGTCTTCATTTGAATATAAAATTCAAAAATGGTTCAATCTGTCTCCTTAGATTGTGGGCATTTGGACTGGTATCAACATTCAGACAAGCTTAGGAAAGGGTCTGAGAGGTACAATGATGTCTGAGCCCAGATCAGGTCACAGATTAAGGTTTCTGCTCGAGAACAAGAGTTGGAAAATGCCTCTGCACTGTCGTCTAACTAGCGCTTAGTAACCTGGTATGTAAATGTAGCCTTTATTTGGTGGGAGAAGAAGGTGTGACAAATCTGTCAGAAGCAGTTTCAGACTCAGGATTTCAGACTCAGGATTCTTTGCCTGTGATTGAAGATGACTTCTCTGTGATTTTT
Source organism: Melanocharis versteri (assembly GCA_013397845.1). Classification (NCBI taxonomy): domain Eukaryota; kingdom Metazoa; phylum Chordata; class Aves; order Passeriformes; family Melanocharitidae; genus Melanocharis; species Melanocharis versteri. Next base: position 500,070 of record VZTG01000673.1, on the reverse strand, counting down.
CTAAAGTGAATGCATTCAATGTTTAGTGAAGTTCTGAAGACAGTGTAGCCAGAAGGGTTGCAGTTTATTAGGGTGTCGGTAGGAGTAGCCCAGGAATGTGATTTGCAGGTACAGATTCCAATCCTTATACTTAGAAAAGGCTGTTGAAAGAGAGAATGCAGGCTTTTGACTCCTTCTATAAAGCAAAGCCAGGTGTTTGCAGTTGGAAAGTGCAGGTGCAAGTTTATGTACTTGAGTTTATCAGGCCCAAGTTGAAACCGTATCCCTTATGAGATCATAGGCTATTGTCCAGCTTCTGCATCATTAAGGCATGCTATTCATGTAGGTTCTGGGACTTAGTCTTGAAATCACTGTGCTGGGTTTTCTAGCTCATTTTTTGGTGAGTTTTATGGTTTCTTTTACAGAGCTATGTGAGTTACATGGAGCAAGGCTTCCATGCTCCTTCGGAAAACATGTGTTAAATCAAAATAGTAGTAATATTATAACCCCTAGAAGGAGAAACAAAGAAAAAGGGACACATGTTTGCTGGCTGCTTGCCTGAAACCATGCATAGGTACCTCAGCTGAATTCAGTATTTCATTTCAGCATTTGAAACTTACCTCTGATATTTCCTCAGAGAAGATCCTAGCACTACTTGTCCTTTTTATTTATGTACTTGCTGAATTGCAGAATGTATGGGATTCAGGTCTCAGTTGTCAGCCTTATACCATGGGCCTCTTGTCCAGAATGAAATGTCATTCTTAAATTAAATCACAAAGGTGTTAAAAAGAAAAAGAAAAGGAAAATTTTCTCTCTAGACTGTTTTCAGGGTTCTTCTGAAGCCCAAACATAAAACCGAATTGAAAGAAACTGTTGTGCTGTTAAATCTATCCTGGTATGAGCTTCTGCTTGTTCCCTAGAACCTATTTTATGGGACATTATAGTGCCCTATTTTAAATGTTCCAAGCAAAAATTGTATCTATGTGTTCTTTTGGTTCACGCACCAAGCTCAGATTTAGGTAGATACTGTTTTTTTCTTCTGATTGTCTCCTGCCAGGAACTGCTGAGATATTTTATAGCCTGTCAACAACCCCTCTTCAAGAATAACCTGAGAAAGCAGGTAGGCTATTACACAAGTAACAAGGGGCTGCTCTCTTTCTTCCGGCTTCTTCTTCTATAACAGCTAACACAGAAAAAGATCAAGGATTGTCGTAAAAAAACAAAAAGCAGAGAACTACCCGGTGTTATCTGTTACACTGGCAGGTACGATTAATTATTTATGCAGTACCATGGGTAAAGCAGCAGACAGGTCAGGTTCCTGAATCTGCTGTCTGTGGGTGTTTTGCTGATGTATGTCAGCTTCATTCTTGGTCAAATATTATGGTCCCGTCCTGCTGCCGAGTGTTTCTGTCTTTTATTTATGAATTTCCACCAAAGAAAAGGCATAGAGCTGGCAGGAAAACATGTTCTCAAATAGCATATATGTGTTTTGTTGATTCTAGATTGTACAATAATTTTAAACTGATCTTTCAGCCTTGATTCTGGACAAAAATTGTTGGATTTGAAACTGTAACAGGTGGAATAACTGTATTTAGTGTGTATAATTTCCAAGGCAAAACTAGAAATCTGAAATCTTTATAAAGGCTAAAATGAAGAGAAAGACACAAGCTGGGGTTGGTAGTATTTTGAAGCTTATATGAAAGTTGTCGGTATGTTTTTTTCCTAGCTTTTCTTTTTCTCATCCTTTCTAATATACCTCCCTCTTCCACTAGATTTCCACCAAATTTAGAGGAGAATTTCTCATCCGTACCCTTAAAACCCTCATCCTGTATTTCTTAATCACCCCTATCACCACAAGCAAGGACTCAAATGGGCTATGACTTCCCTATCTGCTCCTCCTAGCAAAGATCTGCCATCAGTGCTGACAAGCCACAGCAGCCTCTCTGGTTGCACGGAACATCTCGCTGACAAAATATCCCATCAGCCAGTATTAGTCCGAAGAGCGTGTCTCTCCCAAAAAGCCCTGTGTCGGCACCACAAGTTACAATGTGAAAGCCCTACCATCAGGGCATCAGTCAAAATTTATTCTCAGGCTGGCCTCACATGTTAACTTATCACCAAACTAAAGTCTTTGCTGAAAGGCTGGAGCTTATATTCACAGAGGGTGAAAATTGGTTCCACTGGGAAAGCTTCAAAGTCATTTCAGCCATTAAACTGTGGCTGGATGTATCATAAGTACAGGAGAGGTCGAGGCACTGCCTGTGAACCAGGGGACTTGGTGAAGAAGTTCCTGCTGAAATTGGCAGCTCGATTTTGTATTCTGTTTCAGTCCAACTCTGCAGCAGGAGCAAGTCACATTTGTACATGAGACTCATTATGCTTCCCCTGTTTAACATACCAATTACTTTCTGTATTTACCATGTTTAGAGTGACTTCATGTCAAAAATTAATAATGCTGAAATAAAGAGCTGTGCTGGTGTATGCTAAAGGGGAAGCACGGCAAACTAATAGAATGTGTAATGGAAACAGAAGATGGATTGGCAGCTGTGGGGATCACATCCAGATGAATTTCACGGTGTGCCATGGGGGGGTCACACAGAGGCTCCTGTGCTCTTTAAGGCACACTTCAGACTGTGATAAGTGTATATCTTAAGAGGTCACAGCGCCTAAGTAATTTCGTCCTGTAAGCAGTGTAAATACAGAGTGGTGCCAGTCAGTCCCTCTAAGAGCTTCACTCCTCCGAATTTCCTGGCTGTCTCTCCACATTGGACAGGAGTGTTTGGGGAACAAGTAATTGAGTTTGGGGGACAAGAGGTTTTAGCCTTTTTTAACTGACCTTTGTATGAGCTTGGGCAAGTAAGGAAACCCTGATTCATCCCTGCTGGTCCTGGGCAAACTGGATTAGCAGTAGGGCTCTGATCTTCAAAGCTCAGGAGCCCACTAAGGATTTTACCCAGATTCCCCAGAGAACCTGACAACTCCAGTGTATTGACCCTTCCTTACAAATTTTGAATTCAGCATCTCTGTGGTACTGGGGTTTGAAATCCTGTCAGAGTCTCTAGTAGACATGGACAAGCTATCATGCACTGAGGAATATTTCCTTCCTCATGTTGATCAACATAGGCAACAGAGTGACCAACCTCCTAATGGGAAATAACAGTAAGAGGACTATTGATTAGTGGTGTTTGAACACTTGTCATTAATGGAGACCATAAAAGCAGTTACAGTATTTGTAATCATAACAGATGGGAAGTTTATGTTTTCATTAAAAGAGAGCCTCTGCTTATGAAGACCTCAACAAGCCACTAGTATACAGGCATGGCCTGTTATTACCTCCAGTTTCAGTGGGGCACCCGCCCTAGGTTGGTATGGGAAAGATGCTGGCTTCTGAATCACTTTGCTCACAAGCTGTGATTCTTTTCTGAGGAACAGTGTGAGGGAGAAAGAGGAGAAGCTCTGACTCTGCCTACTAGCTTCAGCAGTAATGGATAGTGTTTTAACATGATCCTGTTTTTCTGGCTTTGGAAAGCTAATCCATACCTAAGCAAACAAGATGTTTTTACAACAAAAACACACTCAGTGCTGAGAGTTTGCTTCATGTTTGCCCTTTTGAAAAGGCAACCTCCACTAAGAAATCTGTATTTGATAGTCCATTCAGTAAAGTTTTAAGAGATGCTTCATGTTAATAAACTTTCTTGGGGCCAAATCCCGAGCTCTTTGCTCACTTCTTTTCCATTTGAATTCCCATGTGCCTTAACAGAAGTTTGTTTTTTGTAGATTTCTGCTATTTAACTGTCATTTTTTGTCCACTGCAAACTCAGCCACACTCAGAAGGCAAAACAAAGTTCTTTCCTTACAATGCATCACCTACAGGTCATGGAATCTCTGCCAGTGAAGCTATGCAAGCATTATTGTTGTGGAAACATTATTGGTCTCTTACAAAGAAGAAATTTCACTCATGCTGACACTAAATGGGAAAAAGGGAGAGATTCAGGAAAACTTGTTAACAATCACTGTGTTCACTAGCTGGCCGATTAACTGATAAGGAGTACATAGTTTTAATAATGATACAATAGAGAGGAACAAGCGAACTTGTCCTGATGAGGGTTGGTTTTGCAGGGCTAAAAACAATAAACTTTTTAGTTCTGAACACAGGCAGCAATAGTCCACAATACACAAGAGCAGATCTGCTGAGAAGGTATCATTTTTATAATATTGCTTTCAGAAAATGACATACATCAATCTTTACTGTTAAACAAGCTCAGTGTTATTCTTACAACAGAAAGATCAAAAATACATGATAGGAAATATAAATCACTGTTTCATCCTGCTTGGACTGAATGTTGGGCTATTTGCCCCTTATTGACTATATGAAAGACAATACAAGTGTAGGAAAACTTCAGGTTTCAATACCCTCCAGAAGACCTCCTTCTAGTGGTGTGGTGAATGATGGGGTATGGCTACTAGCAAAGAGAGGCTGGAGTTGTCACTATTGCAGGTAGGAAGCACAAAAATGAAGGCCAACTTCATGGCCAGATGTTACACCCAGCCATGGAAGGGACTTTGCAATACTTTATATGCTGACCTCCAGAAATTAAGAGTAATAAACCCAACAGTTTGAATATCTGTTTGGTTTTGCAATTTAAGCACTCTTTATTTTTCTGTGCTCCAGACAGGAGGGGACCCAGCGGTGCAAGCACCTGCTGTGTAGTGTAGGAAGTGGCCGGTCTGTGGTGGTGTGTTTCTGCTGGGTGACAACACGGGGCTATTGGACACTTGCGCTGTCTCTGCTTGCTCTGTAACACAGTCCCTGAGAGCAGTCACTCCAGGGTTTGTCTCAAATGGATTTACTAGTGTCGGTCAGCAGCTTCTTGATGCTACAGACTAATTGTCTAAACAAACTTGAGAGGCCTTCAAGGAGGATTTTCCTCATGTCATGGTGAAAATCAGTCCATCCGGTGAGAGCATTCACTTAGGCTCGAAGACATCATTCTTGAGCTATTTTAATCAGAGTAAGGACTTTTCTCTCATCCAAAGTGATTTTTTTTTGTTGTTGTTTTCATTATCATCTAAATCAGATCCCAGTTTAGAAAACAACACATATTTTCACAGTACTGCAAAAGCCATTTCTCTGCATGCCCTGAGTTTTAATTCTCTAAGACATGCACTAAAAGCTATCTATATCATAAATTATGCTACAAAACCTAGCTACTTGCTGTAATTACAGGATTCGGTTAATAGCAGTAATTTCTAACTGCTCAAAGTTATGAATAACTCAATAATTTCAGAGCAGTTCATTGCCTGGACCTGGAGGAACCTCCTCCTTTGAATCCTAATAGGTATTTTTAAAGTAATCTCGTATCTTGCCAGCAACTTAGCAAAAATGTTAGGTGGAAGGGTAGAGAGTTCAGAGATTCACGTGAGAGTAGCAAAGATGTGACTGTGTTGGGATTCCAGAAAAAAACCAGAAATCTCACACCAAAAGTCTGGTAAATAACTTAGGGACAAATAACATTTTACTGATCAAAAACATAGTATGATTTGCATGGGTCACATTAGGAATATACAACTGATTTCGTGCAAGTGAAGGTAACCAAGGATTCTGAATCTGAAATCTGTCTCTGGCAAGTAATGTGCACCTTCCTATGTGATAATTGTACAACTTGAGGCCATCTACAAAATGCAAACAGAATAATTAATATCTCCCTCATAACATAAAATGGTGGGATGGACTAATGTTGTTTGATCTCCTTGAGTCCTCTCCTTGTAATAAGCTCTTATTTTGTATTGCATTATGCATAGTATATTCACTCACGCCTCGCTGTTGCACTGTTTTCTACCAAGACGATGAAAATACGGGCTCCCTTTTACATGAACCCACACCACAGATTGCCAGAAGTGGCTTACATCTAACCTGAGGCCAATAGCTGCTGGGAAGTAATTAGTTGTAGTGCTGCTATAATCCCTTAGTAAATGTAAGCGCAACTCCTATTTGTGCTGAAGGTGAAATGTTTGTGGTAACAAATGCCCTTTTCTCTGAATAAAAATGTATTTACTTTTAATCAATCAGGGACTCATTATCAGCATTGTCTTCATCTCCCTAAACCTTGGCCTTCTGTGTATGATTTTAGTGTTGGGGGAGAGCGTCTGCAAGGTTATTAAGAGAATGTTGCAAAATAGCTCTAATGACCTGAATCAGCTAGGGATAGGCAGTCAGAAATTACAAGGCAGTCCTATTATCTCCTGGTACCTCCAGGCTCTCATCACACCCTCCCAGTCCTCAAAAGGAGAGGAGGAGGACATTATTGCTGTTCCTATTCAAGCAGTGGGTGCGTTCAGGTGTTGCATGGGGTGCATACGAGCACATCGTGTGAAGAGCAGCCCCCAAAGGAGGAGAGGGAACCCAGGGCTTTGCTGCTGAGGACTGTGACCTGCAGAGTGTGGAAGGTGACATGGAGAAATGGCTGCCTTAATTTAGGGAATGGAGCTGGCTGAGGAGCTGGGGGATGGCCGGGGAAGGTCCGTGGGAGCTGAGGAGAGTCTGAACTGCGCAGTCCAGGATCCCAGGCTGGCCATGGGGCTGCCCCTGCCTGCTGGGCTCCTGTCTCTGCAGTGCTGGGTCTGCAACATGTCACAGCCACACAAGGGGATAGGGAGCTGCGGTCTGGCTTCTCCCCCAAAGTGCCCCTCTCTCCAAGAGTGCTGCCAAACCAAGGCATGCAGCTGAGCGGAGATATCCTGGCCACAAGCAGCCCTTGAAAATCCTCCTGATGGCTGCAGCCCTTTCCCCTCAACCCACCTCTGCAGAGACATAGCATCCAGTGGAGGGCTGGAAGTCTGGGCCATAAAGTTTTGCTGCTTTTGAAAACTGAGAAGGGAACTCTGGGAATTGGTTGCCATGAACTAAGGCAGTTGCTTTAGTTATTTTCAGTCTCCCCAATGTACTTTTCTTGTAAAGAAAAGTTACAAATCTATGATGGTACGTAACTTCCCAGCAGAGGCCCTGCTGTGTGATAAGGCAAAGGGTCTTTCTAGCATGCTTCTCCAGGACGAGCATAGGAACAGAGGAGAATCCTGTGCTAAAAGAACATGAATGGTGCTCCACCTCACTCACCTTCTGGGTCTTCATGTTTGGCCCCCGAAAAGCACCCACTCTAACAGGCATGTCATCAGGGATGTGAGAGTATTGCAAGAAGTGAGAAGAAAATCCTTGTAGCAATCCACCTGAAAAAAATAAAAGGATTTTCTGAACTTGTGGCTTCTTCAGCCAGCTGTACGATAGCCTGTTCTCCTGCATGATTAGCTTGACAAGTCATTTTTCCCTCCCTGCTTTTTGGTGTCCTACTCACAGCAAGGAGGGATGTGATTGATATTGCTGGATGTAAGAAAGTAGCGCTGACTTCAGGTATGGCTGCACTACCCGGCATTGCTTTGGCAATTTGTTTTTAATTTTTTCATTAGTTGAGATTTCAACATTGATTGTGAAATATTATGAGCAATGAGAATGGGGAAATCTTATTAGCAAGCTCACTTTAGAGGGGAGAAACTCTGAATCAGTGTCTTTTCCCTGTGGAGGTAATCTGTTATCCCTCAATATACAGGCAAGTCTTCCACAGACAAATGAAATGGCAGTGCATGGCATGTGTGTGCTGTGGAAGGAGCACAGAGCTATGGTAGAAAGTACGTGTGTTGCAGAGGGAAATTTTGATTCTGAACACGTGTGGTTAGCTTTTGATACAAAACTCCACCATCACAAACTGTGATCTGGACTCATTATTACCTGCTTCTAGGATCACTTCCTATAACATCAGCAGTGCTGAATCAAGGCGGCATATTTCACTTACAAGAACGGCTTTAGCAAAGGGTAAATTATGATAAAAATTGTCTCCTTCCTTGTTTCTTTGTACAGTGCAGATCAAGTGATACACTCTCAGCAGTAATGCAGCCTGATCATTACTGAGCACTCTCCCTGGCATGCCTATGAGCAAACTTTCTATTGTTTCAATTAGATGATCTTGGGCATTCAGGGAATTTAATACTGATGGAGCTCAGCTCCTAAAATCCTAGAAATTAGAGCCTGAGAGAACCTAGGGAATCATCTTGTCCATCCCCTGACAATGCAGATTATTTTCTACTGTATTTTTACTGTGGTTTTTTCCAGTCTATTTTTAATGATTCTAGCAACGGGGTTTCCATCACTTTTCCTGGGGGACTATTCCACATTCTAATAGATCTCACTGTTAGGAAAATTTTCCTGATATTCAGTCTAAATTTTCCTTTGCTCAATTTCATCCCATTACTCCTTGATATGCCCAGTAGAGGCGGGTGAAAACTGAAAGTGAGTAGGCAAACCTGACACATTATGTGTGCTCAGAGCCAATTTACAGCAGCGGGTAAAGTGATAGAGTCAATTTGCAGTATTCTGTAAGTGACAGAGAGGGTCTTAGGGCATGCACTCTCTGAAAATGGTTCTGAATCTTGATGAAAACCCCAAAGTGTAGAAAAATATCCAGAAGCTGTAATGACTTTATATTTTTTGCAACACTCAGGTTGAACACAACAAGAGTCCTCTATGAAGAGATAACAGACAGGGCACCTTGTTTATGCTGTGGCTGCCAATAAAACTTAAATTTATGCAGGCATCTGAATAACATATATTCCATTGCACCAAACACTGCAAATTGTCATTTACTTGTACATGCCAGTCAGAATTAAAATCCATCTCAGAATACTTGAGCTATTACCCACTAGATAATGAAACCCAGAGCTGAAAATTGCATTTATATTGTAAATGTTCTTGTGTAAGTAACTTTATGTCTGCATAATTTTCTGATACCCTGCTAATAAACTATCTAACAAAAGAAATTTGCTAAATCCCCTCTGCATACACACACATTGCTCTTTTTTTCTGGTTTCCTTTTTTTTCCTTTTCATCCTTTCATGCACTATTATGGGCCTTACCTCTGTTTTCTTCCTCATTGCTATTTCCAAAGAGGCAGCCAATCCTGCAACCACTTTGTTGCCCACATCACTAAATCTTTCAGGCCATCCACCTGCCTTTCTTATGGTGTATAAAGTTCACAGATGTCATCTCTCTATTCCTGGACATACCTGTACCCTTTCTACCCCATCAACTTGTATTACCAAAAAAACCGTCTTGCTTCTTACTCCTTATTTAAAACCTTTCTTCTATCACATCTTCCCCAGCACCTTTTACCAATGGTCCCCCAAGACCTTTCTGCATTAGCCTTCATCCAGTGTTTGTGTCTAATCAAAACTGCAACATTCTGGGGTGTGGACAGTGTCTTCCCTTATGTCCGTAATGGAAGATGACAGAAAGCTTGGGAAGTCATTCCCAGTGGGGAGTGGTTTGGCCCCTTCAACAGGAAAGGAAGACGGTTTTCACAGCCTGTTGAACAGCAATCCAGCCTCCTTTGAAACTGTAAAAAGTTTAGCAGATGAAAGAATACTAAAATATTATGTTAACCTCATAGTGATACGAGGAACTCCACAAGGGCGTGGTCAGCTTGTATCCAGACGCTTAGCTAGTGGCTGGACCTGGTTAGTCATAAAAAAAAAACCAAACATGGAAGTGGTCTACTGGTGACAAAGTAGGTACATGTGGAAGAAACACAAGTCACAGGCACTGGAATTGCTGGCTGATTCACAGTCGTATACCACAAATTCTGCCCTTGGGGAAGGATTCAGAAACTGGGACAGGCAAAGAAAAGAAGGGGCTTGTGTGAGACTGCAAGGAAATGCCAGCACTTATAAAAAGCCACAGTGTGATGAGGGCAGGGAACGAAAGATCTATCTGAGACTTGTAGGAAGTGGAGAGGGCTGTGCAGTCCACAGGACAGGAAAAGAAGTGAGGTGTTAGAAGAAAGATCAGCTTGGGTGTCGGGGATGCATGTCTGAGGATCACTGGGGCTGTTGGGGCTGCATGGGTCCCTGGCAGTGCCATGAATACATCTGAAGGGTCAAGAGGGGAAGTCACCTTTCCAGATACTTGGCACAGCCTCAGAAACATGCTGCCCAGGGATCTGTGTGTGCAATCCTGTGGTTTTGGTCAAGAGGATGATCAACAGAGTATATCACAACTGTTTCTTCTGACCTTGGATTTTGTTAAGCCGAATGACCTTTCCTATTTTCCTCACCTTTCCTTCTTTTTGCAGCGAGTCCAACTACTGCTCCGGGTGCCACTTTTTTCTCACTTGTATTTGATCATATAAACCACCTGATCTTCACCCTGAAGAATCTTTCACAGTTTTTTAGTCTTTTCTTAGTTGGAACTCAAGATGTGTGTTTTGAGCAAAACAAAAAAACCTCCTCTGCATCATTGTAGATCTGTTAAATTAAGATGTTGTCTCTCCTTGTAGCAGACTGCTATAGCTGAGGCCAGCAGATGCATTCAAACTGGAATTATGTCAGTGGCTGGGACAGTGATCATCTCCTGTAGGGAAATTGTGCTCCAAGAACTTACTTCTCACCACAGTCCTGTGAATTCCTCTGCATGTCTTACCCATACTGCCCTTTTGATTGTCCTCTCCCAAGGATGAGAAAGTTAACAACACCTATAAGAAGCAGTGCTCTTTATCCTCAGTTGTTCTGGTATAGAATAGGCATTAATCTTTAACTGTTTTTAGGAATCAGAAGAAAGTGTTGTATCAACTTCATCTGTCTTCGTTGTTTGTTAGGGGAACATTCACAATCCCATCTTCACGTTCCTTTCATCCTGTTTCCCTCATTGATCCCATATTTCTCTGACTCTGCTGCTCACAGTACTCCCTGTGACCCCTTCTTCTACTCTGCTCTCTGCCTTCTTTCATGGCATTCGAGCTAGCTTTTTCCCATCTCCTTCCTCCAGGTCTTGCCTTAAAACCCATGGGAGTGCTATCCTGAGATTCTTACCACTTGTGTTCCCGAGCCCTTTTTCTTCTCAGCATTGATTGTAATTTGTTTTGATCTGTTAACTCATAAGCCCTTTTGGCCAACCATCCTGACTCCTCGATTCTTTCAACAGTTGTCAGATATTTTGCCAGCTAGCTGATGAAACACTCTGTCTATGTGGTGATAAGTACTAAGCTTAAATTTCAGTGTTGTCCTTCATTTAAGATATCTATAAAAGGAGGATAGTGCAGGTCTCCAACTGAATATAGGACATATAAAACTTAGGAGTGTTAGAGACAGAGAGGATTTGCTGAGGTGGAGCTATGCAGAAGAGATGGTGTACAAGGAGAAAGCAGCTGCAGCCCTCTGAAGAGATCTAATGCACAGTTTCTCAGCATTGCTGTGCCTGTCTCAAGGAACAAACCTCTCTCCTGGCTTCTATTGTACGCGGGAGGCCAAAATAGGCTCACATTTGGGCTTGATCTTATAAGGGTCATGAAAAGCAGAATGCATTTCACCTCTAACCCCATCACACAGTTGTCTACTCTACACTATTTAGACCTTTTTCTGTTTGTCACTGGTTTCAGAACATTACACTTTTTTCCTGTCTGTGACTCTTTGGCTAGGCATACTTATCTCTGTGACTGGAGCAAGTGTCTCCTTAAGGTGTTTCTGCCTTTGGTGCACAGATCTGCGACATTCCCACAGGCCCCAAGAGAAGGATAATAGGGGGATTTTTTTTTGACAGGTTTCTAGCAGAAAGGGCTGTGGGCAAGAAATCTGTGCATGATTAACACTTCCCCTAAAAAAGCAGAACTTCGTACATTCTTATAAATTATCAGAATTATATCTGAACTATTTCCCTCATCAATTTCTCATTCTAATTGGAATAACCTGGTCAGGTCACAAGATAAAAGCCTGGTGTCAACACTGGGACACCATTCAAATAGAGAAATTATGAGCTCGTATTCTTCTTGAACCAATAACAAATCTGCTCTCAGAAAATAAAACTAGCCAAAAAGAATTAAAGCAAGACCAGAAGGCGCTAAAACAAGAGTTGGAAACTTTACAAAAGGAATTACAGCAGTATCTGGAGGTTTCCCAGAAATGGCTGAAGTGATTTGCAGGCAAAGGTGAACTTTCTGTTGGAGTAATGACTACAGAATGTCCTAACAAATTGAGAAGGCCAGCTGTAAAGCTTTCAGTTTGAATTGGTGAGGACAAAAAAGGTAGAAGGCAACCACACTGCCATAGGTGCTTCTAGGCCGGGAGTCACCAGCTGGGAACCGACTAGCAGAGAAGAAGAGGAACAAGTACTCACTGGCTTGAGTTCAGATCCGGGAAGAACCGTCCAGTCACAGACCCATCATGGTAGCCAGCCATCTGGACGTTCAGTTGGGCCAGTCAGAGAGCTTCGGCAGAATCATTTACTGCAGTTCATCTACTTTGGTTGACAAAGTCAGAGTCCCATCAGAGAGGCTGGACTTTCTGAGATCAAATAATACAAATACCTAATATCTTTTAGGAAAAATTCTGTTTGAGACTTACTTTACTAAGTATAGCATTATAGACTGAATGAAAGCTGATGAATATGGAGAGGAAGATGGAGTTCTAGCAGCAAGCCTGAATAACCATTCCCAGAGAGTGGCACAGCTCTGATTTCCCAAAAACAGGCTTCAGGCAAACCTTTGCTTCTTGATTAAAACTCTCCCCAGACCCAAGCTGATCTAGGTCCAATTGAAAGTCAGAAGAAAAAGAAAAAAGAAAGAGAAAATCCTACAGGAAGTAGTGAGAGAATCTGCAGAAACTTGAGTTGCTGGCATGTGCAGATGACAGTGAGGGCTTTCAAGGATAAACTGGAGAGGGATCAATTCAAAGATGCTCAGCTGGACTTAAGCTTTTACACTAAGGTCAGGAAATGGCAGCCAAAGACACTCCAAGGGATTTCTGAAGTTTACCATGGAAATTGTGATTCTCCTCTTGCACTTGTAGAACAGAGGAAGAAGCAGTTCCTGGTGACAGGGATGAAAGACAGTCGCTACAAATTTTCTAAGTGCAGTTCTGTAACAGGGAAAGAGAATACAAGTGTGCCTCGTGATGTTAATGAAAAATAATAAAATGAAAAATTTGGCCCAGTAAAATAGAACTGAGAATAATATGAAGTTCATTTGAAAACTGGGCCTGTGAAATGAAATATAGCCAGGACCCGGAGGTTGTTCTATGCCGCCTCACATCATTGCCAGGGGTGGGAGAAGAGAGGATCTTCCAGTCAATGGTGGTGTGGCTGAGTGTTCTCTGGGTTTTCCTTGTGGTACAATGGTGAGGAATCGCATGTCAGTTGTTTGCCTTTTGTGCACCCTGCTGTAATATTGTTGCTGTAACTGGTTATTTCCTTATCTCATCGCTGTTTCCAGTAAATTGTTCTTATCTCAACCCATGATCTTTACCATTTGTGCTTCCAGTTCTCCTCTCCAGCCCAGTGCAGGGGAGGGACAGGGAAGAGAGGAGTGAGCAAACGGAGCATAGTTTGGAATGTGTCACTGGGAACACTGAACTGGGGAATACCATTCCTGAACCACAACACCTGGGCAGACCACCATTGCTTCATCAAGAACTTCTCTTTCAGCTCAGGGAATGGATGGATATCAAACTCAACAAGCAAAACTCATGGTTGTGTAAAACGAGCAGCACACCATTTTCATTTTGAGCTGGACAGCTAACAACAATAATGGGAATTTCGGGGTTTGAAGGTGTAATAGAATTGATGAAATGTGAAGGAATTGTAGACATTGCCTCAAACCTTACATTTATTAGACCAGACAAGCCAAAAAGACTAGGGATTTGGGAGATTCAAAACAGAACGTCCTAATTGATTTCAAATGGAGAGAGTATCTGGGGAATGTGAAGGCATCCAAAACTGGAAAAACAGATTCTAAAACTGGGACCTCTGTAATTTGAACGAGAAATATGAGTAACTGAGGTAATAGATGAAATAATACGAGAGTTAGAGTTTGTCATACCCAGTAACAATAGGAAAGGTGTATTCCAAATATGATCTTTGGGAGTTCCTTTTGAAGATGCAGGCTAGCTGAAACAAATCTGTAAATGTGGGAAAGCTTAACCTTTCTGTAATTTTGTTTTGTTAAAATGTGGGAAAATTTTATCATGACTTTGACTAAAATAAGGTGGCACCACTTCAGTGATCTGAGAAGAGGGAAAGTATGTAGGTCGTTATCTCTTTCAGGCCACTGTGTGAGCTATCAACCCTTAAGATAACTTTAAGAGGTAGATAAAACTGTGTTTTCACCTACAATAGAAAAAAGGTGACACAGAAAAGAGGCTTTTCTTGGTGGTTTTTTGAGAAACATGGGGACAGGGGTAAAAACAAGTATACGAGACACAAATCAACCCAAGAGCAGCAGAAAGGACACTTCTGTTTTTCACAGGGAGTTGTAAAGAAGCTTCAAGCAAGGAAATTGCCTGTCTCTGGATCCTTCTCATGTCAAGAAATCAGGATTTGGTACATTTATTTAAATATATTACATGTATGTGAATAAACAGAATTTTATCAAATATACCACCTCCATCACCAATTTTCCCTCCTAGCTGGAATTATATAGAAATCTGGCTACCTGCTCACATCTAAAGGAGTCACAAATCTTCCCACCTTCATGATGAGATGCAATACAGTAAAGAGGATCAGTGATAACAGATCCATGTTTTCTAGCAGAGAACTTAAATACAAAGACCCAGGCCCAGAACAATCTTCTGCCATGTTCCTCACAGAATTCTTCCATGAGTTAATGGAAAGTTTGGTTCTCAGAAGATTAATCCAGATTTAAACACACTTTTTTTTCCCTAGCTGCCATGTGCAGAGAACAACATACATTTGAGCAGGAAAATCTCCCAGAAACATAAAAATGATGTAGGATGACAGGGTGGATATTCTTTACTGATAAGGAGAGACAAGTTTGTGAGGAGGAAAACATTATGATCAATAATCAGCCACAGTTCAAACTGGGTGGCTGAGAGGCAAATTGAACAAGTGGAGCAACACCTGATGTGGCTTGTTTTCTTTCCTGATGGACTGCTGGGTTTGATCTTTGTGTAAAAGTCTTGGATGGTATCTACAGAGTCTGAAAAAGACATCCCTGAAGTCTCACCTATTTATTCCTTTATTTTGCAGATAGTCTGTGGAGAGCAAGGTTTGATCCACAACAGAGGATCCTTTGAGTTGTAGTGTTTACCATGCTATCTCAAGCCCTAACTGCTTCATTCTTTGTAATTTGATTATTTGGTCACGCCCTGGAATGCAAAGTATTACTCTGATGTATTTGTATAAACCTAGGCTCTTCAAATACAGTAAGTAGCTGAATGATGTATGTTAATGACATGCTCTCAATAATTTTTATAATGCGAGATCTCAGCCCAGATTTAATGCTTAATATCCCTGGGATTCACATTGAAATTATTACACACATTATGTATTCCATTCCTTGGACTTAGAATTAATTTCAAAACAGAGCAAAAGTGCATCCTATTTGTTTTCTTGAGGGAGTTTGCATCGGTAACAGTCTATTTATTCTGGAGTTTCTGAAGTTAGAAATACCTTTTCCCTTTGCTATCTTTGATCTATCCTGACGAATTGTGCAGAACATTTCATTTCTGTGTCTTGTCTTAGTTATGTCATTTTCTCATTCACTTGAAAAATATTTACCCTAGTAAAATTTACCTCCTTAAATAAAGGGCACAGGTTGTTACAAAACAGTCTCAGGGAATCTTTGACATAAATCTGTCTGCCAAAAATAAACAGAAAAAAAATAGCTGCTTCTCTAGGTCCCTTTTATGGAAGACTGCATAGGAGAATTCATAATCTGCAGTGCTTTGATCGATCACTCAATCTTTGCATTGGTGATGTTCCTAATACAGGGGCTTAGCCTCTGGAATGCCTCCAAACAGGATGGAACAAAGCAGCTAAACGTGTGTTAGGTTGTGATCTGGGTACTCTCAGGCAATAAATCTTTAATTTACAAGATTGGCAAGTGTCTCAAAATTAGAATTAAAGGAACATTTAGCACTAGTGATGTTCTCAGTGTTGTGAGGAATTGCTTTCATAGACAATTTTTGAAAGACTGGGTCTTGCTTCCAAGCATACTTCTAAGATGCCCACTAAATCTACTAAACCACACTTTGTTCACCTCCTTCTCAAAAATCAAGCCCAAAAGGCAGCAGAAAGATGTGAAAGAGGAAAGGAGGCTGAAGCTCGTATTTATTACAGTTCCACCTGATGGGATGATTTGTTCTAGCCATGCTTCTATCCATGCTGTTGTCCCTGAGCAGGCCTTTTAGCTTGAACAGTACAGAGAGAAAACCCCAGTGTGAACCAGTCTGCTTAGGAAAGGGGAATTTTCCCTCAGGCATGAGGACAGCACCGTGGTAATGTTATTTGTGTGTGTAAGGGCAGAACAATCTCCCACGGTGGCTGAAGGAGGATTTCATGTTTACTTATGCAGGTAGGCTTAAGCCTCAGGTATGCGTGGTTGCCTGGACACACAGTCCTCCTAGGCTAGAGCCATAGAGGGTTTTAATTTCTCCTTCAGGCCTGCTCAACCAAAATCTATCTGTTTCCCAGCTTTCCCCTTTCTGCTTGACATGTCCCCAGGCGTAGGTGAGCATCACATAGCTGGGATGCTGAAACAGTCCCACCTATTTCACAGAAAGTGCCAATGGGCTCCATGAAACACCTTATGCTCTCCACCTCTGATGAATGCTTCATCAGGTATTCCCTTAACAGCTCCAGCATCACACCAGGCGGAGTGAGTGGGGGAAATAACACCTCTTCTCGTCTAAAGACTCCGTGAAGTTTTTATATTAAGTAGAGCAGGAATGGAAACATCCCAAGTGAGTGTCCTAATCCCCCTGCCTTGCCTCCATACTTGCTCTCCCTGGCTACTCGATTCTCTCTTACAAAATTGAGCTGCTTCACTGGCGACAAATTGGGAGTGATCCCCCACAGTCCCTGGCCTGTTAGTTATGGTATTTCCCCACGAGATACAAGCTTAAAGCTTTTTCCAGTAAAGAAGTGAACTAAGGTCTCCTACAGCCACTGAAATACTTCTCTTAACCATGAAATGAGGCACATCTCTGAAGAACTGTGTTCCTGCCAATGTGCCTTTCCATATGCAATTACCTTCTCCCCCTGCTCTGCTTTGGGATGGGGAGGAAGTGGGAATTTGGCCCTGAATGAAAGATTATTAGCTTCTCTCTCAGCAAGGGAAAGGACAGGGACATACAATAAGAATATTAATTTTAATGAGAAACTCAGACTGGCAAGAGAACTTTATTGGCAGAAGTGAAATTAGCTTTTCTACATAAACAGTTAGTGGTGTCAAGGGACTAGTCATTCATTGCCCAGAAGGAAAAAAACAAAACAAAACACAAGAGTCTTTAAGGGTCCTTACTCTCAAGAATGCTCTTCACTGTTTAATACAGAGAGGATTTGCTTTGTACTTCAGAAAAAATCAAGTATGAAAGATATCGTCCCTTTCCAGCATTTTGAAGCAGTAAATATCCAAATGGAACAAAGTACTTCAGACTTCTCTCTTGACCCTTTGCCTTCTTCCACACAGACACATGCTCACATGCTCTACATATTTACTTTTTAAAGCCATTTCCCAAGTCTGAAGGTGAGTTAAGTGTAAAAATCTTCATGTTCATAAACCCATCCAGACACATTTCTGCTTTGGTCCATTCTTGGAAGACTCACCTTTCCATGTCCTGCTTTTTTTCTTCTGCCCTCCCTCTTGCCACCCTGATCTTGGAAAACAAACTGTTAAGGTTGGACCGTCCTTTTCCCCCATTTTCCCCTTTCCAACTTCCCTGAGCTGGGAGGAATGGAGGGGGCACCAGGAGATCAAGGCCCCCCCATTAGGTGACAGATCGGGTGGTGGCCATCCAGTGAGAGTCCCAAACCAAAGGCTGTTTCTTGCCACTTGTGCCACACGTGTTAAGATAACCTCTGTACTGCCAGGGCAAAAGCCAGCTGTGTAGCCTACTCAGTGGTTTTCTTCGGTGTGTGTTCCCTGGTAGGATGGGATTTAACCCACAGAGTAAGAAACCATGGAAGAATTACAGATTATACAGCTTCCTAGAAGGAAGGTTTTATCTTGCTCCCACCTGATATTGTGAAGAAAAATAACAATTTATGTTGGAGAACAAGAATGCAGTCAGCCTGCTGCAAAGGGTGCTGTTTACTTGAAGTTATCCTATTTTATACTTGAGAGTAGAGCCAAAAGAAGAATAGTCACTAAGGCTTAATTCTTCACAGAAACTGGACACATCTGATAATGTCTTTTTGTTGGCTTTTTGTTTGTTTTTTTTTACCCCAGCACAGCAGGAGGCAAATGCACACAGATGCTCTAATATTTCCACTTCTGTGCTGTCCAGCCATGACCTCTACTTTGCCTGTATCAGAGGCCAGCAAAGCCAGGATGGTGAGGACATACAGGGTGAAGAAACTGCTGGCAAGTGGTAAAAGAAAAAAAAGCAAAATAGCCACTCCTAGACCCTGTAGCTGTTGCCTGACTTCTCTGGGTTCCAAGTAACAGCAAGATCGGTTAAGTTCCTCTTTTGAGGTGTTTCCCCTTATTACATCCCAAAACCTTGCTCTGGTTTCTCCCTTCAGGGCCAGAGTAGCCAGGCAGACGCATCTGGGAGCCTTGCCTCTGCCTCTGTGGTGCCAATGTGCACGGAGGGAGACTCATTTACACCGACAAAAAAATATCTGTGTGTCTATTGGCTAATCAGAACACAGTTGGTCAAAGAAAAATTATTGTTTGTGCATAAATATTCACTTTGGGGTTTTTTTTCTGAATATAAACAGTAAACCCCATTTACATCCAGCTGCCATGTCCCGGTAATTCTGAACACATTCAGTTTACTTATAACTTTGTTCATCCTTTTTCTCATCTTGAAAACAGGATAAAAATCTATCTCAGAATATATTCTGCCATAATTAAACAAATACAGTCAAGATTCAGAGCCATCTGTATTTCATACCGTACTTTGTAATGTCTCAATATCACAAACTCCAAGGAGTAACACTATACATTAATGGGAACATGTGTCGTATCTACTTGCTCTTTATGACTTACAGGCTATCTATATTATCCCCATGTCTCCAAATCTCTGAAAACAAGTGTAAATAGTAATTCTTATTAACTGCAGAGACACCTGCACTGATATGGACAAATCTGGTCAACAGCAGGTTCCCCTGCTGTTTTACTAAGCCTGCAACATGCTCCTGTCTCTGGCAGATGCTCCTGTTTTGTATTACTTCTAAGCAGATATCAACTTTATGCACTTTTTGAAATTCCTTTCAGGAACCACTGTCCTTCTGGCTACCAAGGGCCTTTTGCTGGAACAAAGCAATGAAGAGATCAGGGAGGTACCAGGAGACTGAATTTTGGTCCTGAAAATTATTGGCAGTTTTTGTAATCTTCCCATATCCCTTCTGCTAGGGATTAGCAGCAGCAAGAAGGGTAGGTTTACTGGGGAAGTCTTGTAAAATAAACAAACATTACCAGCCTAAGCATCCACCCATTAAATACCAGTTAAATTACCAGTTTAAGAACCTAGGATTGCTAAATACCTTTCTTGAGCACACTACTAGGTAATACTTCTCTTCTTGGAAGCTCTGAGTATTTGTACGAAGCAAGAACAGCATTAGGGAAAAAAGTAACATAGCATCAGCCTGGGAAAATACAGCAATAAACAAACCCAAATGAATCATAAGTGGAACACTTTCCACAGTGGATTTTGACTGTTCTTGCAGCTCATGGAAACAAGGGGCTGAAGGGATCCCTTGAATCATTTAGTGCAAAGCTGGGTGGTGATAGACAACAATTTAACATCATTCTTTTCTTAAAATGAAGAAGCAACATCGTAACACTTTCCAGGGTCCTGTCCTGTTTTTTTTTTTCTACCAGACATCTGTTCCCAAGCCATACTGCTGGTTGTTTGCCTAGTGTGAGCCCTGCAGGGAGATATCTCCCTTGCAGAGACAGGGTGCTGCTGGGCAACATCAGGGGCAGCGCAGGTCTCCACGAGGCATTGCTCCTTCTGACCCAGATCCATGTCCCCGTGGCTTTCCTGGCACCTTACCTGTTTTCAAAGTCTTGAGGCTATTAGAACAGCATCAAAAATGAAGGGCCAGAGTCTTATAAGAGTCTTAAAGTCCTGAAAAATTTACTGGCTTCCATTGCGATGGGCTGTTTTCCTTCTTGTTGCATTTCTTGGGGGAAGAGACAACAGGGTTTGTGAGGTTTTTAAACCTTTTGTTCCCAGAGATGCAGATGGGGACAGTCAAGAGCTGCACTCCACAGACTGAGATATCTGAGCAGTTACACCCACAAAGGCGCAGCTCTGCCTATGTGGCCCAGCTCAGGACCCTGGGACCTTTGGCACAGACTCCCACAGAAGGGTGTTTCTGCCCCAAAACCACCGTGATTAAATCACAGCATGGTATTTCCAGGTAAATGTAGCCGACTAAGGAAAGGGAAGAGCAGCTTGTGAAGCTGTGTAGAGCTTTCCTTTGCTCAGGAGCAAGAATAGATCCAATAGAGATACATAAACTAGCTACTTCCATGTCTTAAATAGAAATACAGACATCTGATGTACTAAACCAGAGTCTACAAGTGACATGCCAGCATAGCAATTAGGAGCACACAGAAAAATGAATACAAGCAGTGAAATTAAAAGGCAGCATTGTTGGAATTGTTAATTGTATGGTAATTGGAAGTCAAAGCAAGGACTATTTAAAAATCCAGGTTGTCTACTAGGAGTTCACAGACCAACAGCACATCAACAGAAATTAGGAAAGAAGTCCAGATTTTAATTGTAAATGGGATACTAATCAGCAGCAGCTCAGTTTCCCAAGTGTCAGTCAGAGGTGGTTGCTTGACATTTTACATTTTACTTTTTGCTCTAACAAAAGCTCACCAATGGCCTGTATAGGGGAAAGTTCCTGGTAACTGGTGACTACCACATGTTTAACTACACAGCAGAAGTATCTACTTAGATAAATCTCCAAAGCCTCACATATAAATATCTACATCCTTATTATGTAATTAAGGATGTGAATACATACAAGATGTCTGCAGCAAACAGTTGTACAGTGGCAGAGGAGTCAGCACTGCATGTAACTATCACTACTCATTTTTCCTGCACCCCAGCTTTGCTGAAACACAGGTCCGAGAACTGTTCTTTGTCATATTTCTCGGGAAACATTGCAGAGTTAAACACCAGGGCTAATGCGGGTAATTCTCTGAGGGGCAGATATTAACAGTTTCCTGATTCCTTTCTTGTCTACACAGGGAATGTACAGCACATTTTGCTGGGGTCACTAGTCGGGGTTTTCACTCATTCCTTGGGATGACACCTGGGGTGCACCAAGAACATCTCCCTGGAGACTTAGACCAAAGTATCTACTACACTCTCAATGTGAGTATAGTCATTTTCAGCCGAGAAATTTAGATCAGAGAAGTCTCAACCAGGTGAAGATTATCTACACATTGAGGTAATTTCACGAGGCAAACTCCCAAACTGGAGCTGAGATGAATTTGTCTCATCCCACCATGGCTAAGTGCACAAGTTACTACCTCCTGGCATCAGGTATTTCTCTTCTGTGTGCAGGGATGACAGAAACTTAATTTGCAGAAGCCTCATCCTTTTTTAAGCAATTTTCTGCTATTTTGTCCGCTAGCAACGGGAGAAAACCTGGCCATTGCTGAATGCCAGGTAGGCAATTAATACAATCATTTCTTCTTTGTTGCTGGTCCCTAAGACTCCAGCACTCCTCAGCAGTTGAGGATGAGTACAACAACCTCAGTCACTATGGCTGACTCAAAAACTTTGTGTGACCATGTGCTTGGGCATGTAGGGCTTCCATCCTCTGAGGCACTCTGGTCATCATCAGGTTGCATTTCACAAGCAATACAGATAATGATAACAATCCTTAGAGTCCAAAGTTTCACCAGAACATACAGCTCCCAAAGCCTCCAATCCTGAGTGATGTATTTCTGCTAATGATTTTGCCACAAAATATTTAGTAGCTACAGAGCTTTTTCTACAATGACCTTACAGGTTATCTCTTGTACAGCCTGGGCAAGGCACTCGGGAAAGGCCTTCAGGTAGGGTTTATCAAGAATCATTCATTCATTCATTTCCAATCTGCTGTGTAAAGCCATCTGGCCCTGTATGTACCGTTATCCTATACCCTTCACCAGGGTATCTAAGTGCCCTCTTCATGTCCCTGTTTATATTCATTATTCGCGAACCTTTGCGCAAACAGGATTTTGTTCCCTAGAAGGTTTGGAGAAGGACGGCTCTTCGCACAAATGGCCGCATTCATATATTAACGTGGATGTCTGTGCACAACAAAATGTTCATTAACAAGGCCTATCTACTACAAATCATTTTTTTCTGTTTCAAATGTTTCCTGTACCCCGCCGAGAGACTTCAGTGACTGCTTACTACGTCATCACCAATAATGCATAGTAGAAGGGAAAAAGTTGTGAAGACCTCCCCCAAACCACAAACACCCTCTTATAATAACACCTAACACAGCTAAACCCTGGTCCCTCATAGTAGTTTCCAGCATGCTAGTGCTGCCTCAGCAGAAATCTGTATTGTCTCACCAGCAGGCTGAAAACAGAGAAAAAGTCATGTTCCTCAAGCAACTGGTTTGAAATACCAGAGGGAACCAATGGGCACCATTTTTCTTCTAATCAAGGTTTTTGTGTGCCCAAAATACTTCTGGTTTGCTGTCCCATGTCCATTTTCATCAAGGGATGCACAAAGAAGTGGATATTTATTCAAAGAACAAGGTGCCATTTTCATACTGAAAGGACTGAAGCCAAAACGGAAGATTTCATCTGCCGTAGTGCAGACAACCTTGCATCTCCAAAATCAAATTAATAGGAATTGCTCTTCTATCAGAACATTTGAACCTAAAGCATCTGTCTAGGAGTGCAGATATTGGCTCTGATCTCCAATTTTTTGCCTCCCATTTTGAAATCTTGTCTGAAGTATAATCCTGTAAATTGACTGCAAGGTCAAAGCATAAAACTTAGCAAGTAAATAGTGCAAAATCCTGAAATAAACACTAAGGAATGAGGGATTGCCAATGCAAAAATAGCAATAAAGAGCATGTAAGTATCTCATATAAATGGTTACTATAAGCCTGATGGCATCCTCTTCAGCAGCAATGCACCTCAGGCCATGCCTTTGCAAACAATTAGGTGCAATGAAACTTTTCAGGCACGTTTGTCAGGAGTGCAGTAGGAGCTTGAGTCACACAGGGAACATGATGCATATAAATACAGGCCAAAACTGTTTATCGCTACGAGTAGCCTGCATAAAATCCGATCAGAGAACAGGAAAAACAAAATGTGGTAAGAGGCAGCTGAAAATTGGTTTGGACACCTCTCTATATGGTGTAGAAACTTAATGCCACCTGTTTGTTCAGTAGCAAGCAGAATCCATGGGTTAGTTTAAAAGGTGACTTTCAAAAAAATATTTAGCAGGAGGATATGTCATGGAGCAAAAGCTTAAATCTCCCAGAGTTATTATCTTGCCTGTGTGAGGATGTTGTGTGGCCTCCACGGTCTTCCAGAGTGGCAAATGCTTCCCAGGATGCTCTGGGAGAGCTGACACACTGAACTAATCTTTAATTTATTGATGTACTACTTCACTGAGAGATGTACTATATCAATAAATGGCTTTAGTTAAGAAGCTAAGGTCTAAGAAGCAGTGGTAGGTGCTCACAAAAGTACATCAAAGCTTACAGAAAATAAAATCAAGAGCTTGTGGGAGAAAATTGATGTCTAGGAAGGACAGAAAGAACAAACAAACATCACAAACTTTTAAGCAGGAGTTTTGTAGAAGACAGTGTTGTTGGCCATCTTAAACATTTACACATTTTGCTGGTTTCTATATTCTTCCCAGTTTCCCAGCAGCCTATAAACAGTTTATTAGAGAGTAAATTGCAGCAGTCACCAGTAAAAAACCCCAATTGCCTTTTGATAAAATAGGAAATCGCTGTCCCACCAAGGGTGATGTGGTCTGGTAACTGATAGTTTTTTTGCAATGATAAACCCCAAATCACTTAATCTGCTACTGCAGTGGGCAGCACTTGTAGTCTTGTTGGGCTTGATGGTAAGCTCAGAACAGAGGAATAGGAGTAAAAGCAAGTCTGAGTTCACTCAACAAAAGACTATACTTATGGACTTTTCCCTTTAACTCCTATCTTCTAATTTTTTTCTAACAATGGGAAAAAATGGGAAAAGTAGGATGTCCACAACAACTACAGAAGTGGAATACCTCTCTGCAACTGGTATCTCTGTATACATCTGGTTTTTTCTCATCTTCTGCACACGGGAGTGTTAATGGTCTCCCCTTGCCCAGCCCATGGAGGAGGTGCATTGCCCTGTGCCCCATTCCCAATCCCACCCCACTGGTTGGTGCTAGCTGGCTGGATCCCCACTCACACCCTTCTCTGCATTACTCCAAAGGCTGTGCAGCTGGCACTGGACAGCAGGAGAAGTCAGGTCCCTCACACAACACACTGCAGGTGAACACGTGAACCTAGGAGAAGCCATCTGGCCTGTATTTAGCGAGGCCTATTGTGGTAGAATGAGGTGTAATGGTTTGAAACTGAATGAGGATCAACTTAGATTAGACATGAGGAGGAAGATTTTTACAGTGAGGGTGGTAAAACACTGGAATGTGTTGCCCAGAGACGTGGTGGATGCCCTGTCCCTGGAAACATTCAAGGTCCGGTTGCATGGGGCTTTGAGCACCCTGATCAAGTTGAAGATGTCCTGCTCATGGTAGGGAAATTGAACTAGATGGTCTCTAAAGGTCACTTCCCAGACTATTCTATGATTCTATGATCTATGGTGCAGAGAAAAAGATCCCCCTCTTGCAAAGGTTTTTGTAAAATAGTTTCTCAAAGCAACATCTGCAGGTGAGATGCTGCTGTTATTGGCTTTGCTTTTGGAAAGCTGCTGGAGATAAAGGAAGAAGCTGTTTCAATTGAAGAGATGGGCCAGGATATTTGAGGCAGATATTGCTCCTTGCTCCTGGGTACAATTATTCAGAAATATGGAACTGCTCTTCCGCCACGGAAAAGTGCCATGCTACAACCTTGACACATTATTGCACAAAAAAACTGTTTTGTCACATTTCCCTGCAAGAACTGGACAATTTTCTCAAAAGCACTGGGTTTTCTGTCACCCCAATTTCCCACCAGTATTCCCTTGCACTGGGAGAGCTGACACACCGAAGTTCTTGGGACCCCCAGACATGACAGAGAATCTGTGTTGCCAAATGCAAAGAGCTAAAAACAGACAAAAAGGAGCCTGATCCTGCCACCTAACAGTGGCATTGCTGGAGAAGATGTACAACCACAAGCTCCAGTCCTGGTTTTACTTCTGCTGCTCCTACTTTTTGGGTAGTCATGGGGCACTGAGTCCCACCCCACAAATTAACCTAACTGAGCTGCAGGACCAGCTTGTGCCCTTGTACCCAGCATGTCCTTGTTTTCCATGACCCCTGGTTCAGTGTGTGGATGAACTGAGGTGGTCCCTGGACAGACAGCGAGCTTGATCAGTGATGAAATTGTGGATTCAAAATAAAAACCAAAAAGCCATGAAAATAGCGGTGCCTATTCTGCTGTTGCTGCTTCTCTTCCCTACTTCGTTGTTCTCTTAAAAGCTTTTCCAGTTCTCCGTTCCTCACTTGAGCTTTTCCCCGGACAGAACCCTTTCCCTGCAGCCTGTCACCCCTGCAGGATGCTTAGTGGTCTCTTCTGTCCTCGCTGCTGCTCCAGCTCTCTCCCTGCAGCTCCTTTTCTCCTTCAGAAGAGCTAAGACAAGTGCCAGCTAAGGAAGTGAGATGTATCTCTGCAACAGCTGCTTCTCAAAAACTTGCAAAATCGGTAAGTGCTGGGAAGATTGTTCATCCAGGGGTTACAGCTTCAGAGAACACTCTGGCCCCAGCCCTTTTCCTCTCTGATGGGTTCTTGAACTCGAGTGGAGCTGTTGAACAATCCTTTACTACATTCTTTCCTATGCCAGACACATCTTCTCAGATGCAAATCACTTATGCCCCAATGCACTGTTTTACATTCAGGAACACCACGGCACTCATTTATTGCAGATTTTACTTGTGCACAGCCTGTATTCATGTTGCAAAGTCATTTAACACATAGCTCTTAATGTCACAGGCATCTCCTAGCGTTTTAGGCAGGACATCCCCATCAGCCCTGGGGACGTTTGGGTAGGTGTCTGGCCATGGAGGTCTTTGCTGTCCTGAGCTCTCAGACACCTTGCTGTATCACTGCTCCAGCTTTTGCTTTAAATCAATCCAGTGGTTACAAATTTCTACAATATCTTTGCAGTTTCAAAGCTTCCTCTTGAATTTCATACTCGGGCAGAGCTGCCAGTGAAAACAATGAGCCGCTTGCCTGAGTAATGAGCATAAAATTGGAGCTGAGGTCAGTAAAAATTATTGCAGGAGAAAGGTTGCAATAGCTGAGCCTATGCAGCACTCCTCTTAGCTGCCTGTCGAAAGACTAAAACTTTCGTTCTGTGGATCTTTTTATAAACCCCTCTAGCTTACAATTTTCTCTATAAAACAACCATGGATTTAATTTGGCTTTTAAAGAACAGAAGGAGAGGAAACACCCCGTACCTGATCTGCATCTGAAAGGTAAAGAGGGAATTTTACATAAAACAGAGCAAGTCAGAACTTTTTTATTTCAGTCTTTACTGGGGCTCTGATTTTACGTCAGAGAGCATTTCAGAGAATCTCATTTTCTGCTGGTTTTGTTTCCCAATGATATGTTTTTAATCCTCGGCTTCGCTGGTAGTCAATTGCTTCTTCTGTCCCTTGCTGCCCACCTCTGCCTTGCTGTCAGTATTTCTGGCTGACTCTATTCACAGCCCTCCCTTGCTAAGCTCCGTCTGCACTGAGATTTCTCCCTACAGCCACGAAGCCAAAAGCTTCAATATAACCTGGAAACCAAGAAAAGTCTGTGTCAAGAGACTGAATGGGAGAGGGGAAAAAACCACTAAATGTGTGCACTGAGCACTCAATATGTATTTATTGTGGGAGCTAGAAATAGAGTAAAAACTGACCTGAAAAAATGAAACAGTTGGGGAGGGAGGGGGAGGGGGTTAAATCCATTTATTTATTTTTATGATGTGAAATCTATTACTCCTATAAAACATTAGTAAGGTGGGTTGGGCTAAAAGTTCTTAAATTTTTGTTCTAAAGGATAAACTGTGTCTGTCTTGATTTTTCAGGATCGTGTGCAGCTGACTGCAAAGCTGGTATTTCTGTCAGAAACTTGACAGAAACTAAACCTGAAAAAATTAGGGTAACATACTTCTACTTAGAGGATTTAAAGGTATTACCTTTTTTTTCCGTGGAATCTCTTTACCATACCCAAAATTGGCTAGGGGAAAAGGTCTCTGTTATTCAGCATCCAAATTAAAGGCTGATAAATCTGATTGTTCTGGAGTGTTCTCCTTTAGCCCGCCAAGGTGATCTCCAGAAAAAATGAGTAAGACATTTATTCTTGTCCTTATGTATCAAGTGGAATGAAAGGAAAGTGTGAAAACCTAGAAATTCACGTTTATTATTTAATTATGCCTACGCCTTATACGACCCTTTTTTCCCCTTATTCCAAGGCACATTCCAGGATGCCACTTACATGACTTTTAAGAGAGACCACATAAAAATGTCTGGCTACTTTTGCAAAAAGCCTAGAGGCAAGTAACACACTCTTCCTCTCACTTTAATAGGATTAAAAGTAACAATAACAGTTCATTATTATGATTTTGAACAATCTGCAGAAGAAGCACACAATCTAAGAAAGAGAGGATGCCATGCTCACTTTGAAGATTCTTGAAAGAACTCTGCTGGAAGTTGGTAGACATTTGACTTACAGGTCCTTAAAAATTTCAGACTTATTCGGCTCCATTCATTCATTCAATCTCAGCTTTGTTATGGAATGGCTTTGGTCAAACAGAAATACCATTATTTAGTGAATAAAGTAGATTCAAACTAAAATCTCTCTTAGCTCTTTTGGTGGTTCTCAATATTCAACCGGAAGTCTATAAACCAAAGCTTTCCCACTATCCTTTCAAAGCCACCGGGAAAAACAGCCAAGATGCCTGAAGGACACAAGCAACAAGAAGGTAGCAAAATTCTATTAAAGAGCTTGCTAATGATATATAAGAATATTTTCTTGTGAAGGCAGATTAATCTTAAACTCCTTCCAGGAGGAACCCAGTTCTGAAGAATGCTGAGAACGTTCAGGTGTCTTCATTAAAAAATGCAAAGGGCAGCATGTAAGTTCCTCACCATAGTGAGTTTTCTTAAGGAGTGAAAGAGAATTGAAACTGTTTTTCAGAAGACAGTTATTCAATACGTCTTATGCTAACAGTTTGCTGTTCCAGAGAAAGTCTTTGGAGAAAAGAGTGGAGGCAAAAAGACCAACACAGAGGCACCAGCAGCAACAGGCTCCTTATGTCTAGCTGACAGTTCTGGCAAAGCAGAAGACCAACTGGGGTTAGATGTCATCAGCTATTTTAGGGGATTTGTGTGTTTATTTATGACATTTTTGCATTTTGAAAGGGGAGAATCGTGCTGCTGCTCTATTGACGGCAGTGTGCACTTTTTAAAAAGTCTTGGCAAATTTTAATACTCACAACCCAACTTAACAATTAATAGGAGCTGCATGCATAAATTCTAATTCCCCATTCAGATTCCTCATCCTTCCCAGAAGAAATGTGATTGCTGAGAGGTAAGTATTTTCTTTCCAGGGAACAGAAAAGAAATCGCCTGACCTCCTGGCTGACTGGCATTGCCTGACCTCTCATTGACCTCGCTGCAATTGCATACCCACAGCTTAGACAAAAAAAGCCACCTTTCAAAATAGGCCACTTAAACACTGTGCTTGGGGAAGATGATAGGAAAAGGAAGCACTACCTGTTCAGTTTCAACATTTTGATAGTTTGACAAAACACACAGGGAGGAGAGACAGAGTTCTGGAAATGCCGTAGGCTAAGTTTTTTCTCCATTGCCAACATCCTTTCTCTTGTTCTTCCATGGGTTTGTCATCCAGCTATTCCAAAAGTCAGAACAAACCTAAGAAAACTGAAGACTTTAGCTGTTTTCTATTTGATCACTTTCAGAAAGTGCAGAGAAAACTTAAAATCAGTAGTTAGTATTTTTCATAATGAAGTTTGAAAAAACTGATGCCTTTAGGAAACATCTGGGCAGGTGGGTCACAGAGACCAAGCTCTTCAGGCAGCAACACAAATTGCTTTGGATCTCCTTTGTCCACTGGAGTTCCACCAGGATTGATTTAGTTCTTTGGATCTTGATGTTTCTTTACCTCCCTTCCATTGGTAATTGAACGGCACTCCCCAGTTGTCTGTTTTGAAACACCTTTTCCAGAGAAGGCAATACGAAAGAATATGATCTTGCAGTACTTCTGATGAGTTCCCCCACATTCTCTGTTCCCAGCCCCACAGGCCCTCTTTCCCTGGGTGGCCAGGGACCAAGTGAGACAAATGCACAGGGTGTATGGGTGCCCAGGAAATTGTTTCTATAGCAACAGCAACTACATTAAAGCATTTTGAAATTTCTTCCTACTCATCAGGCTTTAAGGTTTCGAACATTGTAGAGACTCTGATCAGGCAAATGCTATTTCCTCGTAGTGATCTCTGATTTGTTCTCATCAAAACCAGTTTTGTGTTGAGGGGAATTCTGCTTGGGACATTTAAAAGAAGATGTGGCAAAACAGCAATAAATAAGCAGCTGAGAACGATGCTTACTGTCCGGGGGAGGAGTGGGCTAGGATGATCTGGTAGATATGGGCCACCTTTAGGATCTCTGGTCCAGCTGTATTTTACTGTTTAAAACCTCATGCTATATGCAAGTGCCCTCTTCTGTAGCCAGAGTCTTCGGAGAAGAGAGAGTTTGTGTAACTTAATGTTCTATATTTCCTTACCATTAATTCTTATTTAAATGATGCCTTGTTCCATCTGCTTAGTGGCTATGCTATGTGCGATGGACTAATAAACACAAAATAATACAAAAATGGGTATTTTATGTGGTATCTTCCTCCTTCAAAATCTTGCAGATGTTTGGGTCCCAGTGATATTTCTTAGAGGATGAAGTTTGCAACTGCTATAATTAAGCAATATAGTACCATTAAGTCACTCGAGAGGAAATTAGGAGCTAAACTAGTGCTGTGTGCCGAGGAAGCCAAAATTGTGAGCTGAGATCTTAATTCAGAGCACGAAAGTCTGCCTTTTTTTCTAGTTTACTTTAAAAGAGGCGTTATTCCTATTATACACCGTCAGAAGATGTAAAAAGTGAATTAAATCTGTATTCAATGCTTATTTTACATGTAAATTGGGATCTCAGATTGTGGGAAAAATATGTTTTTGTCACCAGTGCTTTCTGTTTCGGTGGTACTGTATTAGTTTTTAATGGGAAGGAGAAATGTGCTGATTTGGAGGCTTTCCAGGGGTTTGGCAGTATTCCACTGCATCAGCGCTGAGTAAAGACGATGTTATTCTTTCTTGTTACAATAAGAACTGGGTAAAGGCAGTGTCACTCCTCTGAGCCGTCCTGGCAGAGCTCCACCTACGGAGAGGCAGCGAGACCAAAACAACCGCGGTGTGAGACAGGGAAATGCCTCGTGGTAGGAAATGAACTCCCAGTAACCTGTCTGGGACAGCCCTTGTACGCACCGGCTCCTGCTGCCAGCGGCCTAACGGGGTCGGGAGCGCTGCATCTCGTGGAGGAGGCAACTGTCTCCCAGACAACACCAAAGGATCAGAGCGGGGATAATCCACCATCACGAGAGCCTTGCATCAGAGGACTTGTTAGCTCATATGGAGGCTTACAAGGCAGGGGAAAGCTCTTCTGATCACTTTCTGCGATGGTGCTTATAAGACATGCAAGGTGACCCGTCTGAATACAGCTCAGGCTGGGCACTCGCTTCTGCTTCTTACCAGCAGATCTGCATCTCTGCCAGAGTGCCATCTTCTTGGTGATCCACTATGTGCCTCCTCACAAGGACTGTTGTTTTGTCTTTGACAGCCTACAGGCAACTTTCAACTGGATTCTTGACTTTGAAGCTCTGACGGTCCCCCAAAGTACCACAGCATTTGCCTGTCTTGAAGAAATCTTTGTAGACCCTGAACTTGTCAAAAGTATTATCCTTCCTCTCCCCTTTTCAGGTGATGTGCTTTTACTCAGCTACATGTAGAAGGACCAGCAAGATATTGATGTACATTTCCAGTTTAGTTCTCGGACTGATCTTTCTGCCCCTAAACTGCCACTTCAACAAATTGCTCTTCTCACTGGTCCTGACATACGTCTCCCCTGATTTTGCACTGGGCTAGAGTTTGGCAGCTTTCATGGATGCCATTATCTATTCTTCCTCTGGTTTCCAGGCCCATAGACACTCTTCATTCCTCTCTGCTTACCTACCTTCTCTGAACAGAATTTAAGTAAAGGGAATCTCTCTCTTTGCATACAAGCGAATAAATAATTCTACCGTAGTTTAAGTGATCCCAAAGCCTTGCTGCTCTCTCACAAGGTCCCTCATGAACGTATCAAAAGATGCCATCAAGGTGCCTCCTCCCTGTCACACCAAGGTAAAAATCTGCTGCGGTCAGATTTCAAGCTTGGTTTCTGTGGAGTGAGCTATTATCTGCATTGCAGCAGGAATGTCCAGCCACGAGAAACATCACCCCATTGTGTACACCTTTGTGCAAAACCAGAAGAAGTAAAATAAGAGGGAGTCCTCTTCT
Source organism: Melanocharis versteri (assembly GCA_013397845.1). Classification (NCBI taxonomy): domain Eukaryota; kingdom Metazoa; phylum Chordata; class Aves; order Passeriformes; family Melanocharitidae; genus Melanocharis; species Melanocharis versteri. The sequence goes on along the minus strand of VZTG01000673.1, from coordinate 468,301 downwards.
GCAGGGCCTGGCAAAGCAGAAAGACTTTACTTAAAGCAGTAGACAACTACAGTGGTTGAACCCATAAACAGAGTAACCAGGTAAAGTTTATTCTACCCTGTTTTTCCTCACTGATAGGCAGCATTGTCATTTTGATGTGCTACAGTGGCACAACACATTCAGTGATAGTAATCATCCCACTTTTGTGGTTAGAAAACAAAGGAGAGTCTTCAGAAGGGGAGGCGGAGGACCTGAACCTATCTGCAAAAGGTATTTCTGTGGGGTCCCTCTGCAGTGCTCCAGATGCTGTTCATCTTACCCTAAGAGGTGCTGCCCCTGCTCAGAGGTGCACAACTCCTCTCTGTGGTCTTCGGGGGGGCCAGGCAATGAGCTCAGCTCAGACCCATGGCTCTTCACTAGTTTTACTGAAAGACAGATATCACCATGTGTGACTTGAGAGCAAGTCTGGCAGTGCTGGGAATGAGTCTTTTCCCAGCCCTTGCCTCCTGAAAGGACATGGTAATTTCTCCAGAAGGAAATAAGTCTTTGAGGGTTTTATATATAAGGTAAGGCAAGATAAAAAATATCCCATTATTTGGTGAAGTCAAATTTATCATGACAGTTATTAGAATGCCAGACACTGCTGAAGGAGTTTTGAAAGGCGAAAATCAGCTTTGTCCCATACCAAGTCTCTGTATAACAGGAAAAAAAAGCCCTGTTTGTCAGCTGCTTCCTTGATTATGTTCAATAAGGATACACAGGGCTGTTTTTATTTTCACTTGGCAATTTCTGTGTTGCTATGACTTCACTAATCTCCAGTCCATAAATCATTTGAGTAAACAACACACCAACAAGCTCAAATCCAGAGGAAATTTCTCCAAGGCAAGTCTTTATTCATCTTTCTATTTTAAAGGGAGAACTCGAGAGATTCTGCCTACATGGGATGTCACCATGAGGAAAAAACTCCTGATATTCCTGAGGTTTAGCTTTAAAGCATATCATTAAGTGTAGGTATTAAAGTGAATAGAGAATAGTACAGTATGGTCAGCTGAATATTTTTCTCTCTCTGAATTCTGCTCCCTCTTGACCCTTACATGAGGATCCTTCTGTTGACTAGAGGGTCTCTGCTTCTCCTCCCACTTCAAAACCCTTCCTCCTAGCAACAGAAAAACTATCGATGTGTGGAGTCTTTCAAGACAGCCCATAGCTGTGCTCCCTTGAATGTCAAAAGGGGTTGGTCTCACAGCTACAAATCAAACATCATTTTACTTAATAATATATTTCGTGGTGGTCTGTGTCTCGTCTGAATTGTTTAGTTGCACATCTACCTTTTGAGTTTTCTCTATAGCTGCAATCCAGTGCAGATAACATGGGTACTGGGGAAAGGTGTATTGGCTTTATAACACAACTTAAAATATAATCCCTCAGGGAAAAAACACTTTATAGGAATCAGAGGCAGAAAAAGCAGCATGTGGAGATGCACTTACATGAACAGGTAGTCAGCTGGTCTAAGTCTCTGCTGCCTTGTATGTTGCCATTAACACAGCGTAGAATGAGTTCAAAACACAAGGAAAACACTGAAAGACCCAGAAAGTAATATTCCCACCACTGCCCGCCTTGTGCAGACATTAGTAGCCACACAATGTGAAAAGCACAAACAGATGGTGTACCCACAGTTTCCTTCATGAGGGGGGATACGGAACAAGATAACTCTGGGATACAATCAGAGCTTTTAGAATCTCTTTTGCAGGCTGTGAATATAGATTTCACGTGCCAGCCTCTGGGACCTCCTTGCCTGGACAGACTAACATTGCCGTGGACTGGCTAGAGAAGGATGCCATGGCTGCCTTGCAATCATCTTCTGCTGAGTGAATTCTACAGTCCTTCTTTGTAATCAAAGTATTTTCATAATAGCTGACACACAAATTGACAGGTGAATGACCTGATGTGATCCGTGCCTAGAGATGAGATAAATCTACTGTGTGATGACAGCAAGAAACTCAATTCCATTGGCAACTAGTTTACCTCTTCATAAAATGGGGCTATTATTGTTCTCATAGTAATGAACAAGCTTAAGGATTTCTTGACACTGTAATTCCTTTCTGCTCACAGAGATTAAATTACCTTTATTTCTAGAGTAGATACTCTGTCCTTTACTTTTACTTTCAGTCCTTTCAGTAGAAATATGACTGTGCACAGTCATGTCAGCATCAGTGTTTTCTTTCCGATCACCAGCTTGCCTAATCCTCTTCCATAGAAGTATCTATATGGAATTTTCCAGGATGTCATGATTTTTCCTAACTGTTTGTTGCCTCTTTGCGGCCGCAGGAGACAGATGCTGAGACAATATTTGAGAGATTTTGTTTTCTGCTGATCTGCCTGCATGTGTGGCTCCATTTCCTCTGTTCTCTGGCTCTTGGCTCTCTTCAGCATTACTCCAAGTTCACCACTCACAGGAGCCATTGAGGCTTTCTGGCCTGTCAGTTTTTGAGAGAGTTTGCTCAGGCATATCCTTGTGAGAGTCTTCAATAACAGTAAGAAATCCCCAGTAGGGAGCAATTTAAAGGATCGTAAGAAGGGAGAGACCTGCATCACAGAAGTCCTGGCACAGAAAAGAAAGTCCCAAGACACAAATCTCTTTTCTGTTCCTCTGAGGCATATTTCCTCTTTGCTTCCACTTCCCTTCTTTCACATGAGATGATCTGCCAGAAAATATTTCTTCAACTATCTTCAAATGTTCATCTTCTTTTGAGTACCCCAAGGGCAAACTCAGTCCCTCTTTTATTATCACCTTTTTTTTTTTTTTTTTGCCACAGAGCCAGCATAGTGCAATCTCCAAATAAAAGCACTGCTTTTTCATCCAAAGTTGTCAAAGTGTTTAACTGAGGTGAGTGGGCGATGAGGGTCCCATCTGCCCAGCACACAACGGGATGTATCAGAGCTCCCACTCAGCTTGTAATTCCTCATCCCTGTCCCATCAGAAAATGCTACTAAATCCATACATTAAGCGAGCACAAACAGGATATCTAGGCAGAAAGGTGGAACCAGCCTGGGCAGATTGCTGCAGAAAGTCCTCTAGAAAAAAACCCCAATGGTTGTTCAGGAAGAGAAGTTCTCTCTAACAAATGTGAAACTGTCCAGAATGAGTTGTTCATTCTTACTTTCAGAAGGAAATTACATTGATTTTTTTCCCTTCTTCATGCCATTGTCTTATTTCTCTGAAGACTCTCTATGCTTTCTCTATGGGGAGTCTTTATTTGTGGATGTTTTATGCAGCTGTGCTGTGCTACGTGCACCACTAAAGCAGAAGGAGAAATTAAGTTATCAATGAAAATCAGCAGAGTATTGTAATTTCTTTCTGATGTTCTCTCCCCTTTTCTTTGAAAAGTTTCCCCTGTGCACTCCTAGTCTTCTTACTCTTCTGCCTCCCTCAATCCTGTCTCCCTCCCATCAAAAAATCCACAGCAAAAACCAGCTTATTACCTAAAAAAAACGGTCAGACATATAAAATCACTTATTCTTTTAATGTAAGTGGGATGCTGTTCTTCTTCCCAACAGTTTTCTACTGGGTGGAATTTTATTTCACTGAAAATTTTTGAGCATCACAAGAACTGTTAATAAAGCATATGTTGATCTGCTGAGGTTTTTAAGTTAAAATACATCTGAGAGGGTCAATCTTCAAACAAAAGTAACGAAACAAAAATAAACCAAACGAATATATTCCTTTTTAATATTTAAAAAAAGAAACTATGGTAAATTACAATTTATTTAAAGACAACTTTACAACAGAAGTTTGCAAAAATTTCAAAGATATTTGTAGTGAAAATTCTCGAGTCAATTAGTCAATTAGAATGACTGCTGCCAGTGTGTATAATTGAAAAAGGCTAGTGTATATCTCTGAATCTTAAACATAGTGCTGTTCATCATTTATATTTCCACTTGTAGATCCCAGGCAGCCAGAGTGGGGAGACAGTGGGCAAAGGAAAACTGGGACCCCATCCCAGTCCCAGGGCTGTGAGGGGGAGGGACAATGGAGACTAAAAAAGAAAATGTTGCATTGGGCAATTAATTACAAGTTTTTAAAGTAAACCAAATGTCGTATAATCACCAGCTAATTTAGATATTTGTGCAGTTGATTGAAAATATGCAAAGAAAGCAGCATTATTGAAAATTATTTTTAAATGTTTGGAATTTATTAGAGTTGACTATGGAGAAGAGATAATTAAGGATGCTAAATATAATTAATGTGTTGAGTTATAAAAAGCACTGCTTAGGTTAGGGGTTTTCCAGCAGTTAGAGAGATGGCTGACACTGTAATGACAACTTTACATTTAAATATGTTTGCAGTTCACATAAATATGTATTGAAAAATAATTTCTCCGTGCATAAAGAACATACCTCCACCTTCATATACAAGAACTCTTATACATGAGCAAGTACAGGGGAGAGATGAGGCTGTGGTAGAGAAGAAAGTCCAAACTGCTGCATGATATGGATTTCCCTTGTCTTCAGCATGTGCAGATTCCCTACTTGACCAGGCAAGGTGACGTGTTAATTTCTGGAGGTGTTAAATGTTGGGGTTTAAATAAAGTTGATGCACAAACAATGCAAAACAAGGTGAGATCAGTTGAAGAAAACAAAGGCCCACTTTGCTGGTTTTTTTTTAATAATCTAAGACTGCAGCCTTTTCACTTTGATTCTCTTGAGGGAATCTAGCTCATAATTTTTGATCCTTCAAGGTTTACAGTCCTAGGGGCAGGGAGGCATCCTCTAGCAAGAGGAGGTCCAGTTTAATGGCAGGTCGAAGCAAGATGGTAAAAGCCTTCCTTCAGAGAGGTGAGTTTTGTTTCTGTGCCTGCCATCATAAGGAAGGTTTGGGTTTCATATCTTCTGCCAACTTTACCTGTGCATTCAAACCCCAGTGTAACCAAAGTGGAAAGCTGAAACACAGGGATATGGAGGAGGTGGGGCTCCGGGAAGGGCCAGCTCATGCTGCAGGGGGCTAATATCTGTCCCAAGGCATCTACAGCAGTTTGACTGCAAAATCTCTCTGAGGAGCCAATACCAGGATGCGCTGCAGGGAGCCACGAAGTGTGGGTGCTGTGAGTCACTCATTCCCAGGGTATCAGCCTGAGGAGTGGCCCAGGCACTCAGACACAGAGCAGAAAGACATCCAAAGTGACTGACAGACTGTGTCAAACCACCCTACGCCAGCACCAGACACCGTGGATCTTCTAGAAGGCTGTGAAGTTCAGCTGAAGGACTGCTGAAGGCGCAAACAGCTGCAGGCTGGGCTTCCACATAGGCTGTTGGTGTAGCAAACGCTTAAAAAAACAATTTAAAAAATGCACAAAGAATTACAGGTTTTAGAATTGTAGGGAAAGGCCAGACTTCTCTGACTAGGAGCCTGAGATTTAGTATAAAGAGACTTTGGCACGCAGTGATTTCCAATAAGTTATAGATGCTTGAAACCCTGTGCCACCATTTAAACTGGCACTTAACATCTAAATCTATTGAAACATGGAGCTTGCCATCAGGTACAGTAAGATTTTGCACTTCTCCCAGCAGGAGGATGAGGCTTGCCAGATTCCCCCGCACTGTGCTATTTGGTCTTTGTGCTCATCGATCCTCAGGAAAAGTAAATTCAGACTGTGCAAGGGAAAGCAAAGTACAGATGGCGAGCTGGAACCTGTAGAAAGAAATTCATGGAATCATAGGATGGCCTAAGTTGGAAGGGATCTTAGAGATCATCTTGTTCCATGCCTCAAAGCCATGGGGCAGGGACACCTTCCACTAAACTAGGTCGCTCTGAGCCTTGTTAAACCTGGCCTGGAAGACTTCCAGGGATGGGGCATCCACAGCTTCTCTGGCCAACCTGTTCCTGTGCCTCACCACCCTCACAGTAAAGAATTTCTTCCTAACACCTAATTTAAACCTACTCTCTCTCAGTGTCAAGCCATTCCCCCTTGCCCCCTGTCACTCCAGGCCCTTGTAAGTAGTCTCTCTCCATCTTTCCTGTAGGCTCCCTTCAGGTACTTCATTCTTCTTGGAAGGAAAGATTATAGTATTGAAAACATTATTTCCACAAATCAGGTCAGATAAAAGAAAAAGTCTTACTTCTGGGCAGACTAGGACTGTGTTTCTTTGGTTTTTGTTTTTTTGTGTTTTAAGAGCCTTACTGTATCTTTGCTATTGCCTGAGTGGCTGCTGCACATGAAGAGCCTCCCTCATGTTTAAGATAAGCACTTAGCCTCCTGGAGAACAAAAGCAGTCAGGGTGAGACTCGTGTAACCTCGACAAACTGAAACCAATCCGTCTTGTAATGGCTCTCCCAAATTTTTGCTTTTGTTTTTCTCCAAGCCAAGGAGTATGTCTGAAACCAATAATAATAATACACAGTTCCCTTCCATGGGCATTTCATTACTACCTTTAAAACTAGAACTTACAATCACTATTTGAAAGTCAGGTTTCCTCTTCCCTGGTGCTTTAAATGTGAATTTGAGGCCATAACTTAGCATGGGCTTTAAATGAACTTGAGAGTACTCAATGCTCTGTGTTCAGTTTCAATGAACACAATCTAAATTACTGAGGACAGAAGGTTCTTGGAGTTGATGTTTTCCACAGACATCTGAGATTTAAATACTACTAAAAGCCACTCATTGCATAAACCTTCAATGATTACAGCAGCATTCAGTGCTTGCTGTCTGCTCCTGAGCACTGTTGCTCATCTCCCTGATTTAGGATATCTTGACTTTGAATGGGCGTAGTGGCAGAAATACATCTGACACCCCAAAATGAGCTGAATATTGCGGCCATTTCTTACTGAGCTATGAAAATGCTCCATCCCTCTCCCTGCTTTCTAAGATCCTAGGAAAAATTATTTGCTGAGGTGTGAGCAAATGTAGAGCTGAGGCTGGAGAGCTCAGTGTCACCTGTCTTCTTTAGATGTCATTTTCCCTCATTGTAAACAGGGTCTCTCAAGGAGACAGACACGCTTACCTGTCTTTCTGTGTAGTAGGATATCCATGAAAGGAAAACATATCCCTAAAAGATTATTACTATTAATGGAAGATAATACTATGGAAAGGAAGAAGATAAAACTCCCAGATTTATGTTGCCTGGTTTTAGGGCTTTAATGGGAAAGAAGACACCTCCTGAGGGGTTCATTATACTCAGCTTATTCTCCAGTTGCAGTCACATTCTTATTTAGGGTCCTGGTATTTGGCAGAGAAAAATCCTTTTTCTGCAGACAGTGTTGCCCCCACTAGAATCTAATGAGATTCTGGTTTTGGGAATAAAACACAGAGAACTAAAGGGTGGCCTCTCAAGAGGCCAGCTCTTGGATTGCTCCTGAGATGTCCAGGGGAGCAGCAAGCAGTGCTGGAGCCCAGGGTGTGAGGACAGCACAGCAAGCAGCTGCAAGCCCTGACCACGGCCTCCTTTCACCTGCCAGGTCTCCAGGACCCAGCAGCACCTTGAGGGTTCCACCTTCCGTGTGCCATTCCATGAGCAGAAGACCATTGCCCCACGTTGCTCTTCAGCAGTGGTTGTGCGGTAGGATTTCTCCGGACACAGAGCCAGGCTGTGCTTGGGGTCTGTCATCCCCCTGAGAGCAACACCAGCAGCCCTGCTTGGGGGAGGACACGGGACCTGAAAGTGCAAACCTCAAACTTCATGCTCTTCTTTTTCCCACAGAAGTGAGGAGGAGCATCTGCACCGAGGGGAGAGCAAATGGGCACTGGCAGGATCCCACAAACCACCCACATGTACACACACACACACACAAACACACAGTTGACTGCTGTGCTTTCCCGGTCATAAACTTGTGTTTTTTCAGGCAAGTGGAGGACTGAGCTCAGCTGTGCTTTCTGTACTCCCCAGCTTTGCCTTTCATCCTGATCGCTGCTATGGTGTTACCCGTTTGCTCTCCCACATCGGATCAGACTAAAAATAAGCCGTAAAAAATCACGATGACTCCAGTTGGAAACAAAATAAGTTATTGTACCTTTCTGGAGCAGCTGTTCCCCTCTGCCTGCAAAACCCAGCTGGCAATCAAGCCCCACGCAGCCTCTCGCTCACTTCTCCCTGTGGGATGGGGGAAGGAAACTGGGAGAGTAAAAGCGAGAAAACTCGTCAGTTGTGATAAAAGTAGTTCAATAGGTAAAGCAAAAGCCACACACAAGCAAAGCAAAACAAGGAATTCATTCACCACTTCCCAGGGGCCGGCCGGTGTTCAGCCATCCCCAAGAAAGCTGGGATCCATCACACCTAACAGTGACTTGGGAAGACAAACTCCATCACTCTGAACATCCCCCCCTCCCTTCGTGCCCCAGCTCTTATTGCTCAGCATGATCCCGTACGGGCTGGGATGCCCTTCTGGTCAGTTGGGGCCAGCTGTCCTGGCTGTGTCCCCTCCCAGCTCCTTCTGCACCCTCAGCCCTGGTGGGGTGATGTGAGGAGCAGAAAAAGCTTTAATTTTGTGTAAGCACTGCTCAGCAATGGCCAAAACACCCCTGAACTATCAACACTGTTTAGAGCACAAATCCAAGCCATAGCCCCTCACCAGCTACTGTGAAGAAAATTAACTCTACCCCATCCAAAACCATCACAGGAATTCATCAGACTGAAATGGAAACCTTGGAAGGTGGGGAGGGGAGCTGCCATGAAGCTCAATGCCACAAGGAAAGGATGTGACAGAAGGTCACGCAGACATACCTGCACCCTGGCTGGGGTTAGCTGGGTCTTGAATTGATAGATGCCCTGGGGTTTTTAAACCTGCCTAGCTCCATCCTAGATAGGTTTCAGACATACACCTCTGGCTTCCTAATTAAGGGAGAAGTCACAAGCATGGCAGAGTCAATCTTTCAGAAGAAGTTTCCATCTTCTGCAGTTGTTTCTGTCAAAGGGAATGATTAGGGTGACTATAAATGATATTAATGTTGTCCTTAAAAAGTCATAAAGAAATCTGCTGTGAGCCAGCCTGTTGTTCCCCTGGAATACAGAAAAGTGCCTGTTTGTTTCCCAAACAGTAATTTGTTGCAGACAAACAGAGTAAAAGGAAATATATGGCACCAAAGAGTGATTGAAAGAGGGGGAGAGCTGGGAAGTACTGCTGGAGCAGAGAAACATAGCCATGGCTCTCCTGCAGCCCCATGTCCAATATCAGATTACACTGGGTGATTCTCGGATTTGTCGTTGTTATGGAGCTGGTGAGGTTTAGAAGAGTCACAACAAAATTTTCAGTTTAGAAGTTATTTTGTTCCCATATCATATTAGCTGTATTTCCCTTTTGTCGTTGTCATTTACAAGAATATTGACATGTAAACCAATGTTTGTTTTGTTAAGCTCATTTGCTCTTCCTACCTATTTCCCCTCTGAAATCATGAGGTGAACTATTTGCAGAAACAATATATTTGATAAATAAACTCCTTTTCCTTTTCACAAATTATCTGGGAATAGACATTGATTTTTTATTACTTTGTTCATTATCTAAAGCATTTGTCAAATTCTTTCCAATAAAATTCCAAACCATGCATTGCTGTTACAGCTATCATTAACAATTTGACTTAGTGATTTACTTTCTGGAGCCGAATCTTGAATAATTCTTCATGTCATTTCCAAATCCCAAAGACACTGTTAATTTGCTTTGCAGGAGCATCTTCTAGTTCCTGCCATGCATCAGGATGACACTGTGCTAGGTGCTGCATAAAAGATCAAAAAAATTCTTATTCTTAGACCCAGTCTAAGTCTAGAAATGGCTGGATATTACCAGGAAAGCCAGAGCACAGCAACAGGTGGGTATGATGGACATGGGTGCAGTATGCAAGCAGTCAAACAGTTGTCACATATTTTGTAGGCATTATAACAAAGAAGAGTCTGTCTGAGGAGAGGCTGAAAAAACAACGAGGTATTTTACATAAATGCTGAAATTATTTTGGTTTATTCATTGATCTGGTAGTTACGGTCCCCTGTATTATTTAATGCTACTTGAGTTCTTCCCAGACCTTGCAGGCTACCTGCAGGAATAACTTCGGTATCAAAATATCTAGAGAAAGAGTATTTGTAGAGATACTTGTAATCTCCATCAATATTTCTTGTAATTACATTTTCAGAGAGTAAAAGAGATCACAAACACAATCAGAGCAAATATAAGAAAATATATTTTCTCAACCTTTAGTTTAAAAGTCAATTTCTTAAGTTCAATCAGGAAACATTCTCATTTTAACTGTAGTGTTCCTGCCTGAAAAGGGAAGAGTCTGCAAAAAGAGATAGAGGAAAGACTCCACACATGAAGAATTTTCCTCGTAGTTTTTCAAGAGAAGTTCGCAGCTCTTTAAAACTAATAATCATCATTTCAATATATAAAATCAAGCTTAACCAGAATCAGGCAAGAGCATATCATATGAGACTGCTGGGATTATATAATGGGAAAGTTCTCATTGATTTTTATAAAGCGTTGGATCCCAGAGATTTTAAAATTAGGCACGAGGCTGACCCAGTTTGGGTGGAAAAAGCTCACAGAATCCCAGGGAAGAGCACAGCCCAGGGAGAAGTCTCAGGAGGTACAGTTATTTTTAACCTTTTGGACCTGCAAGACAAAGAATGAATTCCGAAAACTCTGGGCAGAAAAGAGGTATTTAGTTTTGAAATTTTAGAATCCTCTACCCCCTCCCCTAGATCCTGACCCTGGTAGAAAACTTGTACAGCAAACTTTTTTTTGTATTAAAAAAAAAAATTTGGTGTAGGCTGAAGCTGCCATTTCACTCATCCCTCCACAAGCATGGAAGACAAAAGTAAAACATTTTCTAGGATGTGATTCAAGGAAGGAACAGAATATGCAAGGTTAGACCACCTAAACAGAAGTGGTTTTAGCTGAAATCAAGAAAGTTAAATTTATAACCAAACATGGCAAAAATAAAATGTTGACTAAAAAGATTCACTTGCTCTCAGAATTAATATTTGAAAATTGGTCTAAAAAATGCTGCAGTTTCCCAGTGATTAAGTGTGCCTTATTAGATGATTCAAACAAAATTTGACCTGCACAAGTATTCTTTTGAAATTGTAATTGAATTTTCTTTCAACATGTAAGAAGGTTTCAGTCCTTCTTATAAATATGAAGCAACCATTAGCTGAATAGACTCTATTATACGTGCTGAACAGCGTTCCAGATACAAATTTATTTGCAGTGGAGTAATGTTAAACAGGCATTTGTGTTTTGAATCAGGTGAGGATGAGATGCTTGTATTGGTACCTGATCTTATCACACCAGTGCATATATTTTTAGTTGCTCTGAAATGGGAAGAGGACCGAGTAGATATTTTTTTGACAATCTAGTTATATCGTACTTGCTATGCACTTATGGATTGAAATCCTCACCACTGTTTCAGCCTCATTTTACCGCATAAGAAGGTAGACTAAGGCTTCAACACACACCCATTCCCTCATCCCTAAGAACAGGATGTACAAACAGAAGCAGAACAAGGATGGATACCTTGGGTCTAATTTCCAAAGACCCTTCTAAAACCTGGGGCACAAATTGGGATGGGGAGCCCCAGTGAGGCAGAGGTGTCCAGACTTGCTGGTTTATGACTTGTGTAGCATCTCCCACAGTCATTTAAGGGATGTTTTTATTAGCCAGTGTGGAAATTTTACAGGATGGGACTCTGGAGGATCTTTGGCCAGCGAGAGCCAGGAGAACATCTCTGGACGCGGAGCTCAGCCCGCCCTGATGCTTTCCACTCCTGCCCACGCTGGGATCTTCCCCAGTCAACCCCAGCATGCCAGGCCCCGTGCAGGCAGCACAGGCAGCTCCAGCCTTGCAAACCACAAGGCTCCAGCCCCAGCTGTTTGCTGCTGGCACTTGGGGAGCAGCAGCAGCTCAGCAATGGGCAGCTTTGGGCAGCCCTGTCTGGGTTATCCCCTGTGTCTGCTGTCTCTTATTCTTGCCATTCTGTGCCTGTCAGGTGTCCCAGGACAGTTCTGTTGGCAATAGCTTGAGGGATTTATCTTGCTGTTTTGGTTTGGGTTTTTTTAATGTTTTCTTATTTTTCTGCTCAAGCCAGATGAAATTCCGGATCGTGTCCAAGTCCTGGCACAAAAGTGAAGGCAATGCACTGCAGTACTGGCAGAAGGCGGCAGTGCCTTAAGCTGGTACTGCCAATGAGGACACGGGCAATTTCTCAGATGGAAATCATTGGCCTCGCAGCCATATTTTGTTAACAGAGCTGAACGTTTCTCATTCATTGCAAGCTGGCTTTGTTTGAGTCCTACTTCTGATTTTCAGTGGAAGAAAAGTAATTCTAAGTCACTGCCTCAGAAATTAAGTTTAGGGTTTTGTTGTTTGTTTGTTTTGGGTTTTTTTTACATAATTATCTTCCCTAGCTCTTGCAAACTTTTCCTTTTTTTACCTACAAATGTTAGTATTGTCACCTTAGCCCAAAAGTCAGCATTGCAGTCCTGCCCTGTTGATCCTCAGTCATCTGCTGAAAGACACAACACAAAGCACACGACTGCAGAAAGGAGCTTGGACAAACTTCATTCTAAGGCAAAGACTCGGATTTCATTGATCTACAACTTGACATTCAGTTCCTCCAACTGAATAGAAAAAGGCATTTATAACCTATTAAAAACCCAAGGATGATTTTAGTCTTTTTTTTTTTTTTCTTGTTGGAGAAATCAGTCTTTCAGAATAGCCTGGGAGTTGCAAATAAAAAAGAACTTTGCTATGTTTATTTAGAGAACCTAACCCCTTGGAGCCAGCATTTTCACTAATGCATTTTACATTAGTGGGCTGCATCAGGAAATCCTGACTTTTGGTGCCAGGGGGGTAATTAATATCGGATCATGTTTGCAAAATGGTTGTGTTTATGTGGGAATGAAGACTGAGCTCTAACTGGCAGGGTTTGAAGTACCCAACTTTTGCTACGAAGCTTCCATAACTTGCTAGGATGGGATGCTGAAATTCAAGGACTAGGTAACTTGGTAGAGCTACGGCTGCTGGGGAGAGCTGCAGCCTTTAGGATTTTGTTCAAAAGCCTTTAAGGGGAATCTGAAGAGTCTTAAGAGTGTGAGGAGATCGGAGGTAACATACAAATAGCTGTTTTGCTCCTGTGGTCTCAGATGTCCCGGGAAGTGCCCAAAATATGCATACTGGGATTGTCATTTCCCAGTATATCCCACCTCCATTGCTCCCAAATCCCTGTGCTTACTAGATAAGGAATATCCGTAGATGGTACAAATGCATTTTATCAGCACACCTCAGAGGCGGTACTTGCTCTTATGCACACATCAGCCAGCATGGCCCAAAATGAGTGCAGGTCAATTAAGTAACTTTGAAGCCCAGTTCCTCCTGGGCTCTGTGTCTTGCAGGGGCTCTGGGGTGCCACTCCAATGCTCCTCACTCTAGAAAGTGCAGTTCCCTCTGCACTTGGCAACCAGCTGCTCTGCAGACTTGCTTCTTCCTCCAGAGAAGGAGGAAGCGTACAAGATCCTCTTTACCTCCTCTTCCTCCCAGCTCAAAGCCAGAGTGTTTAGGGAATGGGAACTCTACTCATGATGGTGATTCAGCCTCCTTCCCCAGCACAGGCACTGTCTGCAGCTCCAGCTGGGACATCTCCGGCTCAGCTGAAGAGGATGATGGAAGGATATCCTGAGCAGCATTATGTTCTTAGTATCAAAAAGAGAAAAAACTAGAGAAGATGGTTTGAGCAACCTGATCTAGTGGAAGGTGTGCCTGCCTGTGGCAGGGGGCTGGAACTAGATGACCTTTAAGGTCCCTTCCAACCCAAGCTATTCTCTGATTCTAAAATGGTGCCTAAGAACAGCCTATTTAGTAAAGACCTTCGGTTCTCACCTCCTCAGAAAATCACAGTTTCTTAGCACCAATTATGAAACTTGGAATAAAACTTAATAAGGTTGAAAATCACTCCGGACTACAGGACCCACTGAATCATAACATTACTAACTGGTGTAGACAAAGTTTAAAATGAAAGGATGTTTTCTGAAGTTGAAAAGAGGAAGAGTGCAACTGAACAACAGCAGCAACTGATGTTCAAAATGAGTTTTATCTGCTGGTTTCCCAGCATCCATTTCCATGAGATGTGGCAGCTGGCAGGTTCTCTGCAAGACCATTTATTTACTCTCTCCCCATCAGATCCTTTGCTGGAAGTTCATGACTCCCTCAGCGCTGTTGGGGATTAAAAGCAAAGGTGTAATCTATGTTAGAGCTAATATATGTTTTGTACTATAATGAGCCAATATACTATTATGGATCTTGTGGTCAGCTCACTGTGTTTGATAAATATGATCAATAGATGTTATTCCCCTCTGAGATGCCCCCACCATCATCTTTCCATACTCACCTTTTGCCAGTAGTCATTTGGGAATAATTATCCCCACCAAGATCCTACCTCTAATGTGCCCACTGTCTTTCCTTCTGTCATAAATTGGTCTGATAAGATAACAACCTTCCACTCTATTGCTATTATTGCTGTTATTTTACTAGTTCCTTGATCCTAGAATAGGGCTAGCAATCTAATAATTCGTGGCAACTATGGTAAAATTCTATGTACCTAATGAATTTCTCCTCATCTGGTATTTGTGTAACTGATTATTCCTACCTAAGCCTAGGAACAATGTCCTAAGCTTGAATACTCTTCAGCAACACTGTCTACAGCTTTTGTTTTCTGAGAAGTAATGGACCACCTCTTCTTTTTTTTTTACCAGTATCTCTCAATAATTATAGTTCATTTTGTGGCTTGCCTTGGTTTTATTTCAATGTGTTCTACTGTTATTTTAAGCCTATTCCTAACAACGAGAGCTTTCAGTGCACTTTCTCCTTTGTTTGAAGGCACTGATGAACTCTTGATCCTCCACATTGGGATAGTCTGTACATCTACCATAGTGTAATTTCTTTAAGGACTTGCCAGCTCTTCTGAACTCCTTTTTCAGATTTTTTTTCCCCATTAAAGTTTCCTATGGTAAAATCTCACCATGATGACTGCATTTGGTTTCTTCCAACTTTGTTGCCATGCATTCTCAATTGGTCAATCTTCCATGCCTCAGAGAAAATGTACTGCCTCATTCACTGACAAAGTGCCTTATTCACCGACAAAGTATCTCCTCTCTTCCATTTGAAAAAGATGTATGTTAATGTCCAAGACCAGTAAATAAATAAATAGAAGCGTGTTTCTGTTATGCCCGTGTAGCTGTAGCTTCGATCATACACTTATGGATATTCCTGTATATTCCTGCGCTTACTGCATATATACAAAAACACCTGGAGTTTTAAGTTTATCAATTCAATATCCTCATTCTTGTTCCTCCTCTGATCTTATAAATCATCTCATTCTACATAATCTTTGGTTCCTGACACTTTGTTTCTGGGCACTGACATCTTTGACTGCTGGGGACTGACTGTGCATGAGGACCTACAGTGCTGTGTCCAGGCGTGTCCCACCCTCAGCAAAGGAATTGATGAAGTGGAGCAAATTCAGTGGAGGGTCCCCAGATTGGAGCACTTGCCCTTTGAGAGGAGGTTGAGGGCACAGTGCTTGTTCAGCTCAGACGAGATAGTTTGGGATGGGACCTAAAAGCAGCGTACCTCTAAGTGTAGGTTAGCAAGAAGGCCAAGCCAGGAACGTCATGGGAGTGCATGGTTGGAGAGCAAAAGACAACAGACATGAGCTGAAGCGTAAGAGGTTCAGACTTGCTAGAAGAAACTTCTTCACACTGAGGAAAATCAGTCAGGGGAACATGGTTCCAGAGAGGTTGTGCAGTCTCTGTTCTTGGAAGATGATCAACCCGATCTGAATCAGCTTTGAGCAGGAGGTTGGACTAGAGACCTCCTTAGGTCCCTTCCAATGTGTATTAGTTTATTATCTGACTTGTTGCCTTCTGAGAATGCCATCAGTCATCAAAGTTGTTGTAAACCATCAAATTCTCCCCTCTCCTCATTCGTATTTGCACTGGTGCTACAGACCCTCCCTTGCTCTTGCAGGTATCCTGGGTTACATTAAGGAAGCCTTTATGCTTATTGATGTTTCTAAGTTCCACCATCTATTCCTCCTCCTAAGCTTTCTATACCCTCCTTTTACTCAAACATGATTTTTTTTTGTCATGGGAGGCTACATAGCTCTCAGATTTATCAGTGTGCAGTATGGTGGATAAATGGAATCTTTTCATGACCTTGTGCCACTATCAAGATCTACTTGTGCAGAACATGGTGGAAGAGGGGTGTCCCGGTTTGGGCCAGTGAGGGGTTAGTCAGTACATCTGTGAAAATCTAGGAATCCTCATATAAAAGGAGTAGCAAACTCTTCTTGTTGATGGAGTCACAGGTGTCCGCAGTGCTAGAAATTCAGGACTCAGTGCTGGAAGAGGTTCCACACAACCTTATGGATTTTGCCAGGCAAAATTTGCAGATTTTGTTGTCCATCTTCCTTGCAGTAGACTTTCCCACTCCTAAGTCATCAGCCAGAGAGCAATAGAATCAAACCTCTTGGGCACCCTCTCCCTCACATGTACTGGTGCTTGGAAGATGCTGTGATCTAGAAACTCAGGGAGCAGTTCACTATAGAGATCTTCACCCAAAGGCCCTGCTTCCAAGTATAATGTAAATCCACTAATTCATAACTAGGGCTCAGATTTGAGGTCTCTTGGGCTCAGAGCCTACTCACAGCAATGGAGAAAGTGGTCTCAAAACACACACCATGTCACAGGTATCTCCCACTATCTCCAGCAGCAATTCTATCTTTGCATCTTTGTCAGGCTTCCAGGAGAGTCTTGCCTGTCACTCTTCTAGAAGATGGGCAAGGTCAAAGGTAAGCTGTCATGGCTTACAACAACAAACAGATGACCAACGTGGTCCCACCATGAGAAACAGCAGCAAAGGAGAGAGCTTCTTAATATTCATCTAAATATACAAACTGTCTGGGCTACTGATGCCATAACATGGGGTAGCCTACAAGTTACTGAGTGATTGGATCAGCCTGTTGCAAAGACACAAGCACACACCCACCAGCACCACAGCACGCTGCAGCATCCTCCTGCAACAACTCTCTGTGAGAAGCGGGCAGCCCAAAAGGTGCTTTGACCCACCAGCTCACTCTTACCAAAAAGCTGATACAAGCTGGTCGAGCAGCCAAGCGCCAAGTGACCAGCTGCTGTCAGTGGTCACTTAAACAGTGGTAACAGGGCGTAGTATCAAGAAATCCTGGACAGCCAGTCACCTCTATTGTGCTTGGCCCGCAGATCTCAGGTCTGCCACATTTTAAACTCCAGATTTCTAAACAGTCAAAAGAACTACTGAAGCAGTCAAATAAATTGTCAGCAGAGTGGGTCTCACGTAAGACTCTGCTTTCCTGCCTTCCTTTTTTGCAGCCTGAGAGCCATGAAGCAATGTGAAATTGATGGGCAAATAACACAGGCAACTTAGAACTAAGCTTCTGAGGCAATAGAGTATCAGCGCCGTCTTTGCAGCAAGACCACAGCAACAAGCTGTAACAATGAACACAGGCTCCATCAGACATGTCAGCATGCACACAAGGTGCTTGTAGCTGTGACAGATATCCTTGTACTCGCCAAGCATTCATTTACGGTCCTAAAATCAACCTCTTGCCATCAACCAAAAACTCCGGGGGATACAACAGAAACCTTCATGCTGCCTCAGGTTTGCCATGTGCTCACCTTTCCCAAGCCTATGTGGACACTGAAGAAGGCAATAAATCCAAAGCCAGCGTCACACGAGCAAATACTTTGTCATACTCAGATGGGCAGGATCTCTGTGCTTAAGACATCAGAAACCCTCGTGTTTATAGGCAGAACCCTTTTTACATACCAAAAGCTTCTAAAGAAAGCATTCCATGACAGAAGGCAAACATTTTTCCCGAGCTGGAAACAGCTCTGCAAACAGATAGAAATAGGTATCTATATGCTCAAATAAGAAGAGCTTGCTCTGAAATAATTTGTATCCTTGCTGGGGTTAAAAAAAACCCCAAAAACCATATATATATAGAGAGAGAGAGATTCTGATCATTAACCTTTGAGACTGACACCACATCAACTTGCCAAAAAACTCTCTTAACAAGTAGGGCCATAATTAAGAGTTTAGAAGGAAGCTCTAAGAACTGTGGCACTTGTTTACATTGTAGCCCAGTGAAAAGAAAGTCAAAAGGCTCCAGGCTGAGTAAAGCTACATCTGGAAAAATGTCAGCGTGGCGACTTAATACCAGAGACCAAAAATTCTTGACTTGAAATTTGCTAAAAGCGTCAGGGAGTACAATTGATGGAACTTAATTTCATAAAAACAGAATGTGTATTTCTACCAAGCCTGCCCTTGCAAATGGAATTTTTCTGTAAAAGCATCTGTAATGAACCTGTGTCAAGATGCCAGCACACTTCTGGCAACACCAACTGCAGTAGGCGATCAGAATTTATGCTGTGTAAAATTAACTTTGAGATTAAATGAAAATTATGAACCAAAATGCAAAAGCATTTGTATGGCAATTCACCTACACCATTTGTTTAAAAAGTGTCAAGGCAAGTGAAAATAATGCAGCGTCCTGGAGAGTTCACAGACGATTGAGTCTGGCTATTCCAGCAGCTTCCTTTCCAGCCCCACAGCTCTTCCCACCAAAAACCCGAGGTGTACCTATGTGAAGCCACTGACGTACTGAACTATTACCTCCATTTCCTAAGACCAAGAGGTGAATAGTTAAGAGAAAATTAGAAAACTTTATCTATAGAAAACAGAAAAATCTCTCAGAAAATCATCAGATCTCAAGCACGGGAAAACAAACAAAAATCAAATCAAATCAAGCTTTTAATCTGCCCTAATTTAATCGTTCACTTGAAATGAGGTTGCACCAAAGTGGGAGCCAGGCTTTTCTCCCAAATAACAGGTCGTAAGACAAGAGTCCTATTCTCCCTTCACCAACTTATCAAATTGCACACAGGGAGGTTTAGATTGGATATTTGGAAAACGTTTCTCTTCCAAAAGGGTTGTCAAGCATTGCAACAGGCTGCCCAGTGAAGTGGAGTCAGCATCCCTGGAGGTATTCAACAGACGTGGCACTTGGGGACATGGGTTACTGGTAGACTTGACCGTGCTGGGCTCATGGTTGCACTCACTGATCTTAAAGGTCCTTTCCAAACTAACCCACTTTACATTTTCGTAGATCTATTCAATTCATTTTTTAATCCTACTAAGCCCATGGGATTGAGTTTGCAGTTCTGCATGCCGTAAGAAGCATTTTCTGTTATCAATTTCAAAGGTGTTGCTTTTAATTTTCATCATGTTGTCTGTATCCTTACAAAAACCACACTATATGTTATTTACTACTGGTTTACACATGCTGACATCTGAAATAATCCCAAACATGCTATATATGTCCTTGGCCATTCGTTACCCACTTACCTTTTACGTGGGCTATCTTTTTGATATGGGAGAGACAAGGTTGAACATAGTAATTCTGAATTGAAAAAAATGCTAATCAGTATTATGGTATTTCGTTAAGCCTTCTGTAGTGCAGCTTTTTGAATATTTTGGCGGCACTGTGACTCCTGACACCCACTGAACAGAAGTTTTACTGTGCTAGCTGCTGAACTACTCCTACAGCTGAATAGCTGTGCACCAGTAAATAGAAATCATCTCACCCAGTACTGTATTTGTAAACATCAGTAATTTCTTGACTTCTGCCATGTATGTTCCATTGCATTTCTAGTTTTAAGTCCTGCATAATCTAAGTGGCACCACTTCCACCTCATGTTGCTACTGAAATACATATTTTTTCCTCCAATTTATTTTTAAGCGTCAATCAGTGATCCCAAGAGAGCTCCAGCATAACTTACTACCAATCTCCATCATTTGTGATATTTAGCATTTATTCCCATTCTCCCCATGCCATCTTATCCCATTCCTAGTGCTTCACAGTCAACCTTATTCCATGCTTTATTTTTATGCTTTATTTTAAGCAGCTTCTCAGAGAACTTCAATCTTTGTGAACATAAAGATCAGTTCCGTCAGACTGTGCTATGAGTTGTTACTGTAATTCTACCAGACTGAGGGTCAGCTTTCATTGTTTTTTTTTAAATGAACACATCATCTAGCTTCAGTTGTTGTCTTTTTAAACTTACTACTTTATCCAGGTATCTATTCATGACAGAAGGTTTGTTTAGGTTCATTTCACAGGATTTCACCCTTATGCTTCTGTTTTATGATACAGCAACTGCTGTCCATGTAGGGAAAACCTGCTACTTTCTTTTTGAGTTTCTTCAGGGCTTCTGGCAGAACTCCACCTAGACTTGCTGAAGTAACAATTTCTCTTAATTTTGTAAATTTAAGTATTCTCTCCTTTTTTTGAATCTAAAATCTGTTTTTTTAATCACATTGTAGTCTTTCAGCATCCTCTGTGGTGAGAACTGTAGAAATACAACAATATTTTTGCAGTGAAGTCCTTATCCCTCTTTAATCAGGTGCATTTTCTCAAAAAAAAATCAATTACTTTACACATTTTAGAGTAATTTAGGTATGAAAATGTGTGTCTTTTGCAAACTGATACATTTACCCTGCCTATAAAGCAGCACGTTTGCTTCCTTATGCTACAACACTGTGAAGTCAATTTCAATTGAAACAGGGAGCCAGCTTCTCCCTTCTACAAGTCATTCACAGAGAAGAAAAGGAAATAAAACAGTCTGAAAAGAGAAAAATACAACAGCAAAAATCATAGCCCTGTGATAACTAAATCACTGAATGCATTAACCCCTCCTCCTTACTCTTTTAACATTTTTAACATTTTTATCATTTCTGCTCATGTATGTAATTTGCTGTGTCAGTCCCCCTCTTATTTTCTATATTCTGAATGTAAAATGCCTATTGCAACACCTTTTCTACTAGTTTCCTATTGGCTGGATTTTATTTAATAAGGAAGACTTACTAAAATATACCTTGTATCTTGCCATTTCCTCCTGGTCCTGTCGTGCACTCCTGCTTCTTCTTTTGTTTAGGGAACACATGTTCCTTTTTAATATATAGTTTTAGTAGAAATACTTCTGTGTGGAGCTATCTCCTCTTGAGTTGTTCTTTCGGCATAGTATCAGAGGAATAAGGTAATTTTTGTCACCACCAATTAAAAAGTTTTACAAAACAGGACTGTTATAAAACAATTAAACCTTGCAAATGCAGTAGTCTCTAGGAGGGAAACCCTGGAGGAAATTCTGCTTATTAAAACTGCAATTTTAGTTTCCATTAAAAAGGAGAATAAGACAACAGAAGATGGGTTGGCAAGACAAATTATTTCTTAATGTCAGTTGAGCTTATTTCAAATGAGATAACATATCTACACCAGGTTGGGTTCAACACATTTTTGCCTCGTCAACTCATTTATCTAATTCAGTCATCTTGATTATAGCCTCATGGACCTTCATTTTCAGAGGAAGAATTTCTTAACAAACAACCTACACAACATGCTGATTACTGAACAGTTAATTCTAATTAACTTGGCTATGGCAAGAGAATTTTGATAAAGTCCTAGACTGCAAATAAGGTTTGGTTATTCTGGCCAAATGTCTTTGAAATCAAAACCCACAGCAGAGTCTCCAGGTGAGACATCAGAGTGATAGGGATCTAATTTAAAGAAACAAATGAGAAAATTAAAATCACAAATAATTTATTCTTCCGTTAGAATTGATGGAGTACAGTTTTAAATAGCAGTGAAGTACACAGTGTTGGAAAATTGGCACAGAACCTACAAGCTTTTAATTCATAATAATGTTCCTCATGCCATATCTGTTCAAATCTTGATGTGTATTTTGTATTGACTTTAAGGAAACTGTTTTCCCTTTAAAAAGGATGCACAAATTGAAAATCTTATCTTCCATATATAATGTCATACATACTATGAACACCAGTTGTTTTTTCCCCTCTGAACATTGATTGCCAACTGAAAAAAAACCAAAATATTATTTTACTCCTGGGTTAATACTAAGTTTTATTATTTATTAAAGTTGCCAGGGATTCTTGAATGCATATATTTCTGCAGAACAGAATATCCATTTATTTATCTGATACACAGTTGCAGGGCAGTTTCAAAACCAATTTTTTTGTGTACTATTGTTATTGATCAAGGTGCTGCCTCTCTCATGCAACACTGTAAGCAACAATGCAGTTCAAAACAAAATTTGGCATTTGCCTCACCAACAGGTTTTATACTTGATGTTGTAAAACACCCCCTTGGTCTCATGTTAACCAATAAGAAAAATGGGCACGAACAAAAATGCCCCCTTTTCTGAAGTTATTAACTCCCAGTTAGGAAAGCTGTCCTGGTTCCGGCCAGGACGGGGTTAATTTTTGCAGTAGCCAGGAGGGGACACCTCGTTTTCAGGGACCCTTTCAGGTTGTGTAGTGTGGGGTGGGACCGGGCTCTTCCTGGTGAGCAATCAACCGCGTGGGAATTCTTCGCCTCTTTCTTGCACCCTCTGGCACTGGTATTGTTGCCGCTACTTTCGTTTTCTTATTTCATTGCTGTTTCCAGTAAATTGCTCTCTCAAGCCATAATCTCTACCTTTTGCGCCTCCGATTCTCCTCTCCAGCCTGCCACAAGGGGAGGGGAGGGAGACTGGGGAGTAAGCGAGCGGCACGTGGTTTGGAGTGTGTCAGTGGGAAGACTAAAATCGGGGAATACCGTTCTTAAACCACGACAAAAGTTTAGACAGGTTTTACAAAGTCCTCTAGGCTATTTTGATACATACAAATTATTCAACTAAAGGTTAAAATACACTTATACAATACAGTCCTGTTCTCCATATTCTTTTTCAAGTTCTTTGCATATTCAAGCCAAGTAAAATTAACACTTGTCATTTTCTTTGTTATTGCAATTATTAAGAAGGATTACAGCTCGCTTATGCAAAGCTCCGACAAAACACTTGAGAAATAAAACCCAAAGGTTTATCTTGTTACCCAAAAAATGTTGCAGAAAATTGTCAAACTATGTTAGAAACAATTTTTACAAAAACCGCTTCACTCAGAAAAATTGGAAAGCTTAAAAAATTCAGCTTTGCACAAGACTATATTACACTGCCCTTAATTATGTTCCCATTTAGATAACTGGGATTCTCAATCTTTGTACGTGAACCCATCAGTGACAAAGAATGCTCTCCATCTTTTCACTGTTATCTTTATTGTACACCATTTCGAGACTAATACAATCAAGCACTTACCATGCCCCTACCCATTTTTAACAGTAGATTTGTTATCCTGCCCAGCGAGTAGTGTACTGTCTTGCATATTCACCACATGAAAAACATAATATACAAAATATTGCTGCTGTAAAAAGTGTGCATTTCCCCTTTCCCCCTACAAAAAAAATCTGTGGAAAAAATATTAAATTCCCATAACCTTCATAAACATACAAAGCTGTTCGCACCTCTCAGTCTGTAACAGTCTATCTGACATACAGTTCTCAACTCACTGCAAATTGTTATGTCACAGATTTTCTGTCCAATATTGCCATCTAGAGTAGAGATGTGAAACTAGTTTCTGAGAATCTACAGTCTTTAACAATTAATCCATAAAGACTGTATACCATGAAACAGCCACAAGATTTTTCCAAAATCTAGATGGAATGGGAGGTTCTCATCTCGGGAAGATGTCCACAGTGCTGAGGAGACAATATGGCTGCTAATAGATTTTGCCTACCGGAATGTGAGTACTTTTTCACTGTTGATAATTTCCATATTGACCCTAAAAAAAATTTCAAAATACATAATTAGACCACAAGGCATATCTTCCTGTATTAAAAGCTATAATTGGAAGACCATCCAAATAAACTGTGATATTAAAAGGTGGAAACAAATAAAAGTAAATGATATACTTTCATCAGTGTAGCTTCATCTCACTAAAAATACTTCATGCTTTAATGTAGAAGACCAATGACATGAATTTAAGGCCAGCAACCCAATTTGATCAGAAGAGTATACCTTTACATTTAACAGGCTGCTGTGAAATCAGCAAAACATCATCAAAAAACAAAAGACGGGGATTACTTCCCACCTAAACTTTGAAAATTATTTTAAAAAGTCAAGGTCACCCAAATTCAAAGTAATTTAGGAAGCTAACCATGACACAGAGGTACCTAAAATTATGAATCTATCAAGCATTACAGAATAATGGTACATGTATTTGAAAACCAAGGCACATTCTGGTGAACATGAAGAACTAGTCCACGTATCCTACGGGAGGCAATTATTCCATAGATCTGATACACAGAATTACCACCCTTATTGATATTCTCTATTTCTTTTGATAGAATGTCATGCACTGCAGAGGTGGGCAGAGGTGAAAGCATCAGTGCTATAAGCTTACCATGATCCTTCACCGTGGGGTTCAAGGCTTGCAGAAAGAAGTACTGTGCTAGGAACACGCTCCAAACTGCGATCCTACCACCATTCCATGTTAAGTACCACCACGACAAGGCAGTATTTTACATTTTCGTTTTATGCTACAATGTCAGTTATGTTCCATTATAATATAACAATCAGTCATGAAGAAGAGTTTCACAAGAGCTGCCAGGTGAGAATTTAAGCAGCGCAATTCCTATGGGAATGGCCAGTATGAAAGAGAGGTCTTCTATAATTGAGTTTCCCAGTGGAACGTAAGACTGCACAAACTGGAAGAGCACAGCCTATCAACAGAGAGGGCTATCCACTTCTACTGCAAGGAAAGCTGGAAAAAACTCGGCAAATTGTGATGAAGCTTCCTTGACCCTATACTGGCCACAAGCAAAGAATTCTCTGTAGCTTATTGTTTTCAGAGGAAGCTACTGGTTCAGTGCATAAACATTTTGTTTATCTGTTAAATAATTAAAAGTAACTGCATCTCTAAACTACCACACTGAGAAAGTTTGTTCCTTCTTCCTTGTCTTTTCTAATTTCTGTAGAAAGAAAGACAAGTGTTCTTTAAAATCGTGGGCAATTCTCACTTCCTCAGCAAAGTTTTTCTTGGAAGTTCAACTGATCTTCTACTGACATATCAGGATTTCATTTAAAAATTAGAACCTCAACTTTATCATTTAGTTAATCTTTATGTTATTTATACCAAGGGAAGTAATAGTGTATGTTTTAATGATGTTTCTGAATGATTCAGAGCGAAAAGTTTGGATTTTTACAAGTTAGTACCTTTTACAGGAACAAAACCTATTTCATCCTTTAATTCTAAGACAGCTCTTTTACATGAGCCCTTCACTACAACTCCAGCCTAAAGTTTTGGTGGTAATTGTTTGTTTATTTTAATCTTGTCTTAGCAGTTATAGGAACGAAGCAGTTGATTTTCAGGTCACTTCTTTCCCATGTTCACTGCCCCCTTATACAGCTCAGAGAAAATCTGTCCAAAAACAGGTTTCATGTCTCCCCATAAACTCTGCAGCTGAAGGACCTCAGCTGCATGCCTGAGGTGCTTTTGCAACTGAAGAGGAAGATTAGGATTAGGATTTGTGTTTGTGGAAAATAAACCAACCATTTCTATTGCAAAGCACTAATGAAAAATGATCCACCATGAGATTTAGAAACCTCATCTTTCATATTAGTCATTCACCATAAGGCAGTGAAACACATCACCTTAATTTTTAAGGTCCAAAAATACTGCTGGGAAGGCCTCACTTTGCCAAATTGCATTAAAACTTAGGAAACTCAGGAGAGAATGACTAATCACAATTCCATACAAATGATTCTTGGTAACTCACCAAGAAATAAACTACATGAGAATGGTACGTACATGCCTGAAAGACCATGTCCTCAAATTCATTAGTTTAAAAGTCCAGAATCTAAGATTATCAAATGAGGGTGTAAGAATCACAACTTTCTCATCAAACGAAAGAATACCTGGTCATATCCATAAGGCCTCTGCTGTGGTGGCTGTGGTGGCCCAGGCTGCGTGGGTCTGTATCCCCCATACTGCTGTCCTTGTCCTTGTGGATAATTGGGATACTGAGGCCCTGGACCACTCTGGGAGGGGCCTGGGGATCATTAAATGAAAAACAAAGGAAAAAAAAAAAGGCTGCTTAAGACGTTGGAAAGAAGAAAACAGTAAAAGCACTGAATTTACACCTAACCAGGGTTAAGAAATAGCACTACTGTGCAATTAGGTCTTTTGAGTGGCCCATGCCTCTCCCCCTGGAAAGCACCTTTGCTGCCAGGGCCTGTGCTCCAACCACAGAAACATTTACTTTTATTTATATATTCATCATTTAGTATCAAAGAATGCAGTTCCACGTACAAGGTCACAGGACAGAGAAGAACAAGGCAAGAAATTATAAACATGAGCCCTTTCCAGGATTTAGGAAGGCAGTCTCCTGATGTACACCACTTCAGTCCCAGAATTTTCTAATGCCAGGAGCAGCCAGATAATCAGCTATTTTTAACATTTGGACTTTTTGACGAGACCAGCAGTACTGTGCTGCCAGGAAGTGAAGCCTCACACCACAGCAGGCAATCATGGACGGGGTGTCAGGCAAGCAAGTTATACATGTATAAAATGTGAGATGTGACAAGTAGTAAAAGATATTGTGAAATGGAAAAAAGCACCCTCTACTCCATACTCCTCTGGTAATATTAACTTCCCAGAAAAAAGCTAGGAAAAAACCCAAAACTTGGACTCTAGTCTTTTTTGTCTGTAAAAGAAGTAGTTCTTCTGCAAGTACAACTTTCTGTTACTATTCACAGGGACTGGGCCTGTCTACCACTGGAAGCTGCACATCACCACCATCAGGCAGTGCAGCCGTGTTCCAAACAAAATTATCCCCTTCCCCCCAGCACTGGGAGAGATGGTGTACCCTGTGTTCCAGTGGCACTCCCTATGAATCCTTCGCAGTGGATCTTTAGCTTTTTCAACACCACCCCTTAAAAACTGTGTCTCTGTTTTTCAGAGCTGAAGATTTGCAGCTCTTCAGAAGTGCTTTCTTTTAAACAAACGAACCCTTCTTCTTCCCTCCCTTCAGAAGAAACAGATGTGTTTTAGCAACTGTGATTCAGTGCTAGAGAGGGCTAGTTTTAGCTACACGCATTGGACATTAAGATGACATCAGCTGGTAACTCCTTCAGTAACTCTGGATCTGTAAGACACTGAAAAAGATGACCTGGAGAAGAAAAGCTCCATAAGCTATTACCATTCTCCTCAGGCCTCAAATCCCCTTGAACTATGCAGTTTCAGCTTTTCACAGTGAAACAAAACCTTGAAGATTTATAATAATGACTGAGATACTGATTTATTTTTGAAAATTAGAAAGTAATTAAACATTAAGTTAAGCAAGAATACGACATCCTAAAAGTGCTGTGTTCATCTGACAAATGAACATGAGTTTATTTATCCATGGTATTTCTTTATAGCTGAATTCTAAATATTCATTGACACACTTCATAGAAAAAAATGGAACTTTAATAACAATTTCTGCTAAAAACCAGAAACTGAAAAGCATGTTATTCTGTTTTACGAATTATGTTGGTTAAGTGGCTCCAAAAGATTTCCTAATCCCTTTTCTTCTAGTATTTCTTAAACTTAACTTTCAGAATAAATCAGATCTTATTTCTTTACTTACAAAGTTCAGAGCAGTGATCTACATGGACCTACACTCTGATCTTCAGCCTGTTCCTATATTATGTTTAGTAGAATGTAGGTACAAGTATTACTTTAGAACTATCAATTCATCCATAACCTCCAGAAGTAGAACACTTGGTAAATCTCAGTGGATCCTCTTAAAACTTAACTCTGTCTCAACATAACTGGATTTCATGTGAACCTGGCATTTATCTACATGGAAAACGAATTACCCATGCATTTCCTCACATACACACAATGCTGAAAGCTTTAGCATTTAAGCCTGAAAAAGAGCTGAAAGCTGCCTTCTACGTTTTCTTGTCTCAGCCCAGTGAAACTGCAGGCACAGAGCTGTTCTGTGCAAGCCTGGCCTCTGGACACAGTTGAACAGGGATGGAATAATTCACAAGAAGGGTCTCTCTTAGTCCTTTCTGTGACAGCTGTCTGTGTCCTCAGGTTCTTACCATAACCCTGCTGTTGTCCTGGATAGCCTTGTTGGCCGGGATATTGCTGCTGTTGTGGTGGATAACCCTGCTGTTGGGGTGGTCCTTGATATGCATCTTGCTGCTGACCATATTGCGAGTTTCCTGTAAGATCATTGCAAGAAAGCAAAAACTCATAAAGACACCTATTTTACTATTTTTTTCCTTCTAAGATGCACAGCCAACAACACAAGAACAAAATGAAAATGCAATATTGATTTCAAAAACTGAACAAAACAAAGAAAACTCAAACCAAACAGAAGGAACTCGGCCAAACAAACTGCAGTTAAAGCCAATTTTGCAAAGTTGAACTGCAGCACTTTCAGCATCTCTGCCAAACGAGCATTACATTTACTGGAACATCACAGTCATAAGATCATGACTATGCTAAATAAAATAAAAAAAAAAAAAGACAAAATTAAGGACAGCTACAAGAGCACAGACTAGCTACACAAGATCAGCAAGCTGTTTCCTAACGGCACTATAATTATACAAAATATATACACACACAAAAAGATATACAACTGAACCAACAAATTTATGTTAAAATAAAAATTTCCATTGAGGTAAAAAAAAAAATCTCTAGAGTGTTTTAGTCATTTTACTGTTGTTAGAATGGCAAATTGTGGTTATATATTTTAGGTGTTTGCAAGAAATTATTCTGAAGGCTTCAAGTTCCCTGCCATTTCCAAGACAGCCAGCAACTAGTATTCTACAAGAGCTTTGCATGGGTATAAGTTGTGTTGTGCAAGAATTTCTGTTCCCGTTGAGGGTGGGGAAGGAAAGGGAATGTCTGTGCGTATGTGTGTGAAGGTATATAGATACCTCCTTCGTAGTAATGTTGTGAGGAATCCTCATAAGGCCTATCGTAGCCTTGTTCAGGATACGACGGTTGCTGATAACCGTAATCATTATGACCTACATCAATTCGACAAGAGACAGGAAGAAACGTTAATGGCCTCTGAGTGAAAACCCTAAAAATATTTCATTTCTCAGAAAAATGAAAAAAAATTTCAACTGGATATACATGAAAAGGAATTTTCAATTGTATTAGCCAAAGACTTATTAATATGATTTCCTTTCATATTGAATTAACATGTGACAGGGGAAAAAAAAGGCTTAATGCAGTAGTTCTAGAAACATCACAGCAAGGGATGGTCTTAACCTTCCAATAATCCTTGTTGGGGGAGTGGGGGGGAAGTACTTCATCTTTCACTCAAAAAAAAAATGAAAGCATTTAGGCCTTTCACATGTAAATAACCTGAATTAAATTAAAATGAACAAAGAAAGCAATTATCATACTTTGTCTAACACCTGTTCTGCTGATCTCCAATTCAAAAGCATATGCTAAAAGCAGTGTGAAATATAACAAATAAAGCTCAATGAAGTTATGAACCATCATCTACATTAAATTCTGTTTTTAAATGTCAGAAATATAACACTCTCAACGTTTTCCCGACAAACAGAATTCCTACATAAGGCCTTAAGAAAACTTTTCCTCCTACATTGCAGTCCTGAGCAGATTCATTACAAACAAACCTTTCTATTCAGAGACTACAGGCATTTCTGATTAAGAAACCAATACATGCAGTAAGCACCCCACCTGTTGTTGGTTTTAGCACACGTATATTTTGTCTTACAGATGATCAAAATATATCTTATTGCTAACTTGGTCAAGAATACATGCTAAAATTTTGTTTACATTCGAAATTAAATAATATAAATTTGGAATAACATTTTTAAATAAAAGTAAGGAAAGGAGGAAACAGTTCTAAAACTCAGTGGTTTTGTTATCAGGTCTGCAAAGGTACAATACATCACTGACTGAATCTTACATGAGTACATAACCATTAAAACAAGTCTTAAAATATACTCCTTGTATTCTACATAAGAGTAATAATGAGGTAATGATAAAGATGACTCTTTAGAAGGAATAGATCTTGGAAGTAATCTGTGCTGCCACAGAGCTGTTGATGGTAACATCAAACTGTCCTTACTAGAGTAAATTGCCTGTAACAATTTAGTGTTCATGTGTGTACATAAATGGTCCAAAATGAAAGCTGAATAATTACCAGTTAATGCAACTTGTAAAATAACTCTGCACATACACCTCCAGAAATTAACACATGTAAGCTTTTACAGATATGGCTTGATGTATCTTAAAATCAATTTAATGGAAATTAAATTCAAACAACTGATTTGCATCCCTTTATTTGCTATGAGTAGTTGCTTTGGCAATTACACAGCTTTGCTTTGTATACATTTTTAAAAACATCAACATCTACCACATTTCTTGAACTTCATAAGATACCATTAAGTTGCACACATGGTTATCACAGTAGTCAGGAGTCAGCATCTTTGTTCTCCCAGTCTCCGCTCAGCCTGAAAACAAGTTAATTTCAACTTTTCTAACTTGTAACACAATCCAATAGCCTTCAGCACTCCATATTCCAAGAGGTAGGAGGACAGATTTATGAAATTCAAAGTTTCAGTCTTGTCTTGAAAGCAGTGAGGGGACATCTAAAGAGGATTCATGTTTCCAGTATCCTCAGGGCAGGGACCACTTTATTCCTATATAAATGTTAAACTGAAGGCCCATACCATGTCAGCAATAACACATTTGTGCGACTTATATGAAAACTAAACACTAAGTTAAAAAAGTAGAGTATTTACAGGAAAAAACCACATCTTTTTAGCAAGTTTCTTCAGTTCAGTAAAATTTTTAATAAAAGGATATCGCCCCCTCTCTTATTGATAATAAAGTTATGACTGTTTAAATTAATCTCAATTATACTATATATGCTAAGTAACTCTCCATTCTTTGAGAGAAACCAATTATTTCCATTCATTTTGAAATACTAAAACTGTTGTTAAGAGTTTCAAATGGGAGTAATACAAATTACATGCTTTAAGTTGTAAATTTAACTAGTCATAGTAGCTTAAAATGTAGTAACAATTCTGAATTTCAAACGTTTTGTAAATGTGAGGTATGATATCCAATTACTATTCTTGCCTCATCTCCTAATTTTGGGCATATGACTACATTAGTATTGGGCAGGTATAGAAAATGGGAAAGTTAACATTTATGAGAGATTACCATCAGGGTAATATTGCTGGTTCATGCCTTCTGGAGGACCTTGTCCACCATGACTGTATTGGTCCCCATAATAGTCTTCCTGGCCTGAGTACTGCTGTGGTGGGCCTGAAAAACCACAACCAGTCAATACGTAAATAACTTGTTTTCTCTGTTATAAAGCCTGCTAATTTCTGATTTTAGTATGAGAAATATTTCTCAAATGTATTCCCCACCCATACTGTTGCATTACAGACAACATATCTAATCTGGTTTAGTTAAAAAAATAAGTAAATGTATCTATCTACATATACAGACACACAGTTGTTTGGCTGCACTAGACTGAGACTATATATATCAAACTTCAGTTCTGAGCTCATTTTAGGAATATGTGTATAACAGACTAGGGTGTTAAAAATAAAATTATTCCTTGTTGAAAAGGACTAAAAAGAAAAAAGAGAATCAATATCGTGGAACTTTGTTCCTTTTTTTGTAATTGAATGAATTCAGAACAAAGTAGGTACTCTGTTCCTTTTCTGTACCTATCATTTATATATCAAAACAGAATTCTGCATCAGCATATCTGAAAGGCATAATTTCAGAATGCATAATGTCAGAAAGAACCAAAAGAAAAAGAAAACAAACTTGTCTTCACATTTCATGGTGATAACAGTAATCTCTTGCTGCAAGAACCACCCTTAAAAAGGGTAACAAAAAGAAGTGTGCAAACAAAATCTGTCACACCAAATGACTTGATAGAAATTTGGTGTAAGCAAGGAAGTGATGTAAAATGGTTTTAAACACGGTTATTTAAAATCAATGTAAAAATACTGAAGTGAATTCCTACCTTGCTGCGGTGGCCTGTATGGAGGAATCTGTCTCTGCCCCATCATGTGATTTCCTTGGTTAACTTGGCCCATCATTCCCATTGGCGGCTGCTGCCCCTGGTAATGCTGGCCACCTGCCTGTGGCATGTTGTATTGCTGGGAGGGAGGCTGCTGGTGCATCATTGGACCTGCAAAAGGAGAAGCAGCAAAAATGTCAAATACGCAAAAATGATTTGTGAAAACCTTTCCAAAAGAACATGGAAAACCCAACCTTTAAAAATAGATCAAAACAGGCTCTGTATATCCAGTGCTCTGATAAGGGTTTGTTGTTTCTGGACCTATGCAAATGTAGGTGAACAATTCAGTAACCAAACTACAAAACAGAAATCAGCCTAAATAAAGTTGCTTTTTAGATCGTTTTTCTTCAAAACTACAGGTGTTAGTTTACCCATGCACAAAGAGAACTGAAACATGCCGAACACTTCTACAATTTTTTGTTTTAAAAAAAAGTGTAGGTGAAAACCCGATGGTGAAACCTTGGGAAGTCATAGAAAAATTATTTAACATTTGTGATCTCCTCAGAGTATAGTTCCAATACACACACAGTTGCTGTTATATTCCATCAACAAACCACTAAGCTGTTATCACAAAAGCAACAAGTTTATTTAGCCTGTAAAGACAAACCACATACACCAGATAGGCAATCACACAACAAGCATACGCAGAAGGCCCACAGAACACAGGCTCTGCCCGACACTGAACAATCCCAAACAGTCTGTAACAAAAAAATCTTCTTTCATACCAAGTTGCACCAAGTTTCTATGAACCACAGGAAGAGGCCAGGAGAGATCAAGTACTGTCCATGTTTTATCAACTGAGAAAATCTGATTAAGGCTGTACTCGGAGAAATGCAAATTTCAGTAATGAAAAACAGACAGTTAGAGAGCACCCTACTGACACCACACAGCAATGAAAACGATGATTACACCATTTCATTATATGAGATTGCAGGTTAGATTGATATAACATTTAACAAAGAACAGCCTCTGTGCCTCTGCTGTAGTACCACTTCAGGAAAGAGTTATTCCAGTATCAAAAACATGAGCAGTAAAGAGTTGCGACAAGAAGCTAAACTTTTTTAAACAACAGATTTTTGTAATATATTAATTCAAACCACTTCACACATACTGACCAGTCTATAATGGTGAAACCTCAAGCTTTTTTTTTGCCTTTTTAAAAAAATAATTTATCTTATAAACTACAAAGACAACAAGAAGCCAGCAGCCTCACCAAAAACTAAAACAAATCATGACATCAAACAAACTAGCAGAGCCACTCCTGAGTGCCATCCACGGAGAAAAAGGAAGATATCACCTACTTTCTGTATGCTTAGATTTTTCCATTCCATTTAGTATTTTTAAATAACTAGGTGCTGGAGCACAAGCAGAAAGTCCTGTGTGAAATTACAGTACTGGAAAAATACCTAGATATAGTCAAGTGACAATGGATTTATACAGGCAAAGGAATATGTAGTCACTTAGATCCTGTCTACGCAGAGTTATGAGGGGAAGTTAAGACTAATTAATTAATGGTATAAATTCAAAGTGCGTTAGTTAAATCCCATAAAACCCCTGTGTGGGATCTCTCACTGAGAAGTAAAGCAGCCTAAGCTTCATTTTCCTCTAAAGATAAATATTGGCCACTCTTAAGAAGACCCAGTTATGCTTCTATCCTTCAGTATGGCAAGTTTCTGTATCCCGATTTTGAAGTTTAAAAAAGGGTTAAATTGAGACGTACTTATTTTAGTTATTGCTGAAATACATTCCCTTTTCTGATCTTCTAAACGAGTAGGTAATTTAGATTATTCCATTTCATTGCTCCTCTGTTTGGAGGTACTGAGAAACATTAAGCAGTCTTGAAAAAAACCAGAAACTTGTTGCCGTAATATTCCTAGATCTCAAGAAAGCTTGTTAATTAACAATATTAATATTAGTCACAATACAATGTGATAAAATGTGTTGGGTCCCCATGGTGCAATGTAGAGATTTTCTGTTTGCTTTTTAAATTAGAACTTCATTAACGCTTTGTAGAGCCACAATGAGAATTCACTACCCTGTATCAGGCTGTGTGTTGTGTTCATAACAGACGGCCTGGCTTCCTTCCAGTTTGGTTCTTCTTATTAAGAAGATACTTAAAAGAACCACCATGGTCTCTACTGCCTCATGGAACATAACCATTTTATGCAGTAGTTTTGAGGGATGAGGGAACTTTGAATTCATTCTTCTATTTGAAAAATCTAGCCTAGAAGAAAGCTATGTTTATTCATCGTGTAATACTTAATATGACATAAAATCCCAAAACCTTATAAAAAATGTAAGACTATCAATTTATTATCTATTTGGACATGGACAAATTTGAGAAGTGGGCCCAAGAGAACCTCATGAAGTTCAACAAGTCCAAGTGCAAGGTGCAGCACCTGCGTCAGGGCAAACCCAGACATGAGTACAGAGTGGGAAAACCACTGAGAGCAGCCCTGAGAAGAATTTGAGGGTTTGCATTGATGAAAAGCTGACTATAATCTGGCAATGTGGGCCTGCAGCCCAAAAAAACAACTGTATCCTGGGCTGCATGAAAAAGCATGGCCAGGAGGTTGAGGGAGGTGATTCTGCCCCTCTACTGTGCTTTGGTGAGACCCCACCCAGAGTGCTGTATCCAGCTCTGGGGTGTCCAGCACAGGAAAGATGACACAGACCTGTTGGAGTGAGTCCAGAAGAAGGCCACAAGGATTACCAGAGGGATAGAGCACCTCTCCTATAAGGAAAGGCTGAGAGACCATGAAGAAGAGAAGGCTCCAGGGAGACCTCATTGTGGCCTTCCAGTACTTTAAGGGGGCTTATAAAAGGGAGGGAGATGGACTTTTTACAAAGGCAGATAGTGACAGGACAAGGGGCCATGGTTTTAAATTGAAAGCAGGTAGGTATAGATTGGATATTAGAAAGAAATTCTTTACTGTGAGGGTGGTGAGGCACTGGAACAGGTTGCCCAAAGAAGTTGTGGATGCCTCATCCTTGGATGTGTTCAAGACCAAGATGGATGGGGCTCTGAGGAACCTGGGCTAGTTGTAGCACAGGCAAGGAGGCTAGAACTAGATGATCTTTCAGGTCCCTTCCAAGCCAAACCATTCAATGCTTCTATAATTCTTTCTGACATTTGTGACACATATTTTTACAAGCACCCTAAAACACAGCACTCGAATCTCCGATCAGGCCACAACAAACTACATTTGGTGGAAGTCATGATCTTTTCCAGATCTGGAGATAAGACTTTCATATACAAAGCTCACAAAACTGCAAGCTGCAAGAGAATGCTCACTGCTTTCAAAAACTCTCCATAGAAACTCTTTTTTTGTGAATTTCTAGAACTATTTAATCCAGAGAGGATGAAGTATCTTATTTGTACAGAGTTCAAAATGCATCCAAAGAAATACTGTGTTAAGATTATCTCTGTAAAATCTGCAAGTACAGAATTTAACTAGCCTACATTATCAAGAATACACATTTTTGTTTAGTAGGTATAGACAACTTTGAAATGAACAGCTGAGGGAAAAAAAATAACTTCGGCTCCATCCAGTATCTCATAAGGAGGCCTCGTGTACAGGGAGGAAAAGCTATGTGGATTAAAGCAAAAATGGACTACTACCTGATCTTCTCGTAAATACAGAGACACAGCAGCAGTCTCCTGACAGGAAAGGACTTTTGGAAACTGACAACCTAGTCTTCACACAGGTAAGATAAACAGAAAGAAACAGAAATACAAACTGAAAGTAGGTCCCAGATAAAGCTAACAAATCTGAGACCAGAAGTGCACAGGATGAAAGAGCTCCAGAAAAGTTTAGTGGTTTAAAAATGTCTCCTTAGCACCGTCCCTTATGCTGAAACTCAGATACTGGTGGTAAACACTATGAGAGGACAAGAATAATGGCTGCCATGGCGGAATCTTCTGAAGAAACAGAGAAGTGAGGAACCACACTCACAAATGAACTGGTAACTGCTGTTTTGACTAAAGAGCTATGGGAACAGGTGGGTATGACCAAAAAGCAGCAGTACAAGCTATTGTTTCTTCAGCCTTCCAAATTACACTGGTTGTGTTGCTCAGGGGTCTATTCTTTAGGCATTTCACAATGTGCACTTGCATGGATGAAGCAACTGGGTATCCACATCTAGAGTATCAGCAAAGCCCACCATGTCAGACTCACCAAGGTCAATCTCATCACTGTGTCTACTGTTACAAAAATAACAAAATATATATCACTGCAGCAGCCCTCAGCAAAACCTTTTTGCTATTTTTTGCATGTTTTTAAAAAATGCTTGTTTTTTACATGATGGTTTTAAGCCTTGTGAGAGCTATCTTAGAAGCTATAATGTAGGGTCAATTTAACTTGACAAACACTACAATTCAGATGTGCTTAGTCAAATGAACCACCATCCTAAAGGTGTTTTAAGACCGGGTGCAGTTTAAACATTATCTCAAAAGACTTTGAAGATATAAAACTTTTTGCTACTCCCAATGTATGGTTTAGGCTGCAAATTAAAGACGGTAGACACTTCTCCACACTTGCTTACTCCACAAACTTTTCAACTCAAATCGAACCATAATTTCAGGTATCATTTTAAAAAAACTAGCACATAAAATGTCATACAGAAGAATTCCTTAGTTCTGCCTTTCACATTTTACCCTAGGGAAAGAAGATGAAAGCACAAGTTCTGTGGCAGCTCTTTATATCTTCTGTTTTTTCATGACAAAACTACAGTGTCTTCTACAGCTAGACATCCTACAAATCAAGCTATAGCATGATGGTGTTTCAGAATGTGAAGGCAATTTTATTTCCCATTAATAGGTTAGATGTCAAAAAAAAATTGAGACTGCCCTGCTTTCTCCATAACATTTTGACTGCCGCAAGCAGTCAGGTAGTGAAACCTAACAGTCTCAGCTTACATGGGAGCGAACAGATGGCAAGACATTCACAAAAGGTAGTCAAACTCAGAAATCACTTTATCCTGGTCTGCCATACCCTGAATATGTTTACATTTTAGCTAACACTGGATGTTCCTATCCTTATGGTCCTTTCTTTATGTGAGCAACAAAAGAACAGGAATCTGCAGCTGCCTCATCTCTACTCTTTCCATAGCTTCATATTTGGTTGTAAGTGAAAGAGCTCTGAAATTTTAATGGAATTTTTCTAAGTTCATATAAATGAAACTATCATTAAAAAATCTCAGCACCATATTTGACAACTAGTCTGCAAATGACTGCGTCAAGATGATATTGTCCTGTAGAGTTCACCCGTAAACCAGTTCCTTTCCCTTACCACAGGCATTATATCATGCTCATTAAATAGACTGGGAGCTTGGCAACTTTGCGTCAAGCTCTTCTAGCAAAAAGATCTGAGTAATGAGAAACACAGTCTCTGGGATGGCCATGCATAGCAAAAGTACCTGAAAAACAGAGTTTCTGAGATGGCCAAGCTACAATTTCTCAGTTTTCACTTGTAAAATGTATTCATTCTGCTATTAAATATTAGTCCCCAAGTGTGAAAGATTTGTTCAATGTAAAAGAAAAGGAGTCTCCATGCAAGTTTCAGGTTTCAGAAAAATCATAGTTACATCTCCCCTCTAAAAAGTCAAAAACTGGCAACACTTGAAATTTTTTTCAACCTAAGTAGTCTACCATACACAAGAAGAAATGCACCCATAAGAACACAAGTTTCTTCCACATTCATTCAGTTCCTTCTGCTTCCTATCAAAAAGGTAGCCAATATTCCTTGCAGATGTCCCAGGATGCTATAATAACTTTTCAATGAAGAGTCATCTACAGGATCTTCCACTTATAACATTCTCCTGTCTAACTCCAAAATTACTAGAATTCCTCTTTTAAACTAGACTGACTAAATAAAATCAATACCATGAAAACTTTGCTTCTCATTTAAGGTATTCCGCTGGCTAGCATTTTATAACTAGTGCAAATCAATAATGAGTACAAAGTGGATACAGGAAGCAAATCCAGCAAAGAGTTCTGTTACTATGCATTTTATTTCTTAATTAGCACTTTTTCATTTTTTTCTTTTTAACACCATCTGCCTCACAAGGTGTATATACAGTAAGATGTTTTGGTAGCAAGTGCACATAAAAAAAGTATGCTGAAACCACCCAAGTGTTAGATCAAGCCTTTCTGAGTGTTGTGGTGGTTTTATCTATTATATAATAGTAGGCTTTTTTTCCCCCTAGAAGTACTAGCTTCATTCAGTACATGGTAGGTACTTCTCACTGAAAAACTATTTCAGTATTTTGTTTCTTCCTAATAGTTCATGTGAGATGTGATGCCTAGTCAAACACTGAAGACAGAATTATTAATTTATTCATGGGTTTTCTTATGGCACCCGTAATTTGTCCAAACCTTCATAATGAATATACTTTCACAACTCTCCTGTGAAATCAGATGGTATTGCAATCTTACCATCAGATTCATTCCTCTACAGATGAAGAACCCACACTGGGAAAGATTAAGGTCAAAACACCTACTAATTTTTAACAGCCAACTGGAGATGCTAAGACCTCATCTTGCGGAATATTTAGCATTATATTTAGCTAGTGCTGTTATTAACTGATAGATGTAGTAGGATCTCTCATTTCCAGTATGGATCACTCTTGTAAGACAAAGAAACTAAGCATGCTTAGGGGTTCACAAACGTCTTCTGACAACAACACTGAGGTTCAGAAATTTTGGTTCATTTCTGTTTCTGAATTCTTGCACATGCAACCAGTTAAGAAATCTTTGAGCCACAATCTGTTTATTCCCTTTTGTTAAACTGCACTGAGTGCATTTCCTAGCAGCTCATTCTTGTTTCTTGACTTAAGTGAGAAGCCTGAAGTGGCCATGCTTGGCTGAGACCTCTGCCCAGCCAGACGGTGGCTTGGCTACCTGTCTAAATCTCTCATGGTCTCACAGATTTCTCTGTCATTCTCTGCGCAGCTGCCTTCGAGTCACAAGAGAGTGAAGATACAAAAATACTTCCTCTAATTCGTCATCAAATTTCAATACACATGTAACAACTAAGAGTAGAAAGTGGAGGAAATGTATTAAGCAGACCTGATGGAGAATCATCCCAGATCAAAATAACAAACACGCACATCTTCAGACTTAAGACTTCCTCTCTTACAGATATTCAGATCAGTATTTTCATTTAACAGCAAATAGCACTTTGCTTGCATAACAGACAAGTTTCAAAGCCTTGCTCTAAAGTAAGGGGCACCTGCACTCCTACATTTGTATATGAAGTGCTCTGTTTACTAATGTTTTTGTGAGACATTAAAGAATATACTTTTTCACCCCACTGCCCTCTACTTCTGTGAAACCTCTGCAAAAAGCAGAACCATCCTTGAAGTAGACACTTGGAATGGAAAAAGTCTCAGCCTAAAGGGTCAAAACTTGGCAGAATTCATTACACGATGCAAAAGCTTGCTGTGGCCCTAATGGCAACGACACCATTGCTCTAACAAAAGATTTTGCTCTTGTTCTTGAACCTATAATTTGGTTAATATTGTTTTATTCTTTATTCCCCAAAGTCACTTCAGTACAATTATTTGTTCAGAACAGAAACCTTTTAAGTTTATTTCTGCTTAGTTTCTAATGACCACTTTCAAGTTTGACAGAGTACTGAAAACACAACAGGAGAATATAATGAGGAAGAGTAAAGAATGCTACTTTGAGATGGAATCATCTCCTAAATTTTAGGCCAGTCACACAAAATTGTTTGCTGTAGAGTGACTTACTAGATGGCTCCCTCACACATAGCACTACATAATTATCGCTAACTCTGCAACTAAAAAATCTGAACTGAACTAGCACAGGGCTTTTTTAAAGCATCTTAGAACATTCGCAAAATTACTACATTGTGTATTGCCCAGAATACAGAGGTAACTTGCCAGTTCAGAGAGACAGTCAAAAATATTCCCACTTATGGTTTCCTCTGCTATGCGCCTATCTTTTGTTTCTTCTGCTGTTACATTTTAAGAAACATGCTATTAACAATGTGGATGTTGAAGGACTCACACTTCCCATTTTCTCTACTGGTAAGAAAAATGCAGAAACAGCTGTTTCATCATGACTTATTTTTAGTCTCTCATTAAGTTAGTCTTCTGTCTGTTGTGCACCTCTCTGTAACCTAATAATCAAACTGATCAGTATGACCTGGTCTGTCTGTACACCTCAGGAACAGATGGTATCTACATATAAAAAAGCGGAGCTTCGGTTTGTCATATGTCTTCTAGCAGGTGCTATGTACAGACCCAGTGCAGTAACAGACTTAACAGGTAAGTTGAAAATACTGCTTGCTGACCTGTAAAGCACATCTATAAGAATATGTAGTACATATACAACTTAATAATTTGCTGTGCTGTGACACTAATGCAGTATTTCAATTCCACAGCATCCTTGCACTTCAACAAGGACATCAAAACACCATCAGTTTGTGCAACGGAATTATCATAGATACAAAATTAGTTTTGACTTTTACAAGGGCATCTCATGAAAGCAGTAGAGAGTACCAGATTTGTTCCTGGAACTGAATTTTGCTTCTCTAAGACTAACAGACATTCCATGCTAAAACAGCATGCAGCAGAAAACAAAGACTAACTAGGTATAACAATCTGAGGGCTATCTGACTTTTGTTTTTCAATTTAACCAAGAGACTTAAAAGCAGAGATTTCTTTTATCAACTTGAATGACAACGACACTTGGCAAGAAGTGTAAAGTCTAAAAAAGACAAACAGTAGCTCCAGCTTATAACTGATTAAAGTGGATCCATTCCCAGATTCTCATATAATAATGAAAATAGTTCAGTGTCTGCAAATAAACAAAAAGTCACAGACACATGGGAGAAAAGAGATGTAGAATCCTCCAAACATAGGCACAGAATAATCACAGAGTATTCTGAGATGATCCTTCCACAAGGATCGAGTCCACGTCTTAGGTAAATGGCCCATATGGTGATGGAAGTCACAACCTTTGTGTTTTTAGCGCCATGCTTTAACCAACTGAGCCAATCTCAAGGTACGTATGCATTTAGAGAAGGAAATCTACAAGATAATACCCTCAAAAAAATCTGCACCCAAGATGTTTTCCTTTTACAGAAGCTAACAAGCACCTCACTTACCTTGGTTTGGTTGCATATTCATGTTTGGTCTGGGCCCATAGTTGCCCATCGGCTGTCCCTGGCTCATTGTCATCTGATTCTGCACTGGCATGCTCTGTGACGATGGCACTGAGTGATTATAGCCACCCATGGACCCATGGCTACTTGAAGGCATATTCATGGAACTGTTTGTCATATTGAGTTGGTTAGGTCCAGGTCCTTGCATAGGCATATGGTTGGGTCCTTCAGAAAGAAAAACAAGGAAGAAAGTTGTACATTAAGCATCATAAAAGCAGGTGAAAACAGTCATACTGCATCACAAAACTAAACAGAAGTCATTAAATACAATTACATTAAAATGAATTTAAAATACAGTTTGCATGTGATTTCCCCACTTTAAAAATAAGAATGTGAACAACAAAATTCATCTCTACTATGAAATACATTTTGTTTTGTTGAGTAGCTAAAGCTACTGAAACAAAGGTGAATTATCATACACAAAACTAGTCTTTTTAGTACTTGCATAACACATCCTGAATTTCATTCTAAATTGCACAAGACCAGCGTAACAGACAGCTTGATAACTCCGTCAGAGCTGTAATTGTTACAACAGCTGTAACATCTCTGTGTATTCAAACAATCATACTAGACAATTTTTTGAAACTAACAATTACTATTATTTTTAAATGCAGGCAGTATTAACACTGACATGGTATCATTACAAAGAATCATAGAAAAATTTTGTTTGGAAAAGACCACTAAGATTGTCAAGTCCAACAACAAATTTAACACTGCCAAGTCCACCACTAAATGATAACTTAGGCTAACTTCCATTCAAATGATTATACAGTTACCCATAAAAGAAAGAGGAGGTGACAAGCACTCCATGGATCACTGATACAAGAGCAAAGACTTTAATGGAAAACCTGTGAGCCAACCTCATTCTTTTACAGAGCTGTTTTAATGCCCCTGTAGATAAAAATCTAACCAAAAGTTGTTCATGACAAGAAGACAACTCCTGAGTTTATCTCCTGAGATGGAATGAGAAAAATCTTCGTGGTAAGACATTAAGACTTTTTTTTTTGATACTTCAATCATGACTTTTTTAATAAGAATGACATGTAAATGGAAATCATTTCGTGACCTATGTTGGTAAGCACATCATCTTTGCTGTGCATACGTAAAAGAACAACCTTGGAAATCAGAGAAAGGTGTGAAAAGAGGAACAAAGGGAAAATGTTACGGACAATGTGCTGCATCTTTTCTACTTTCTAAATAAGGTGGAAAATTTCAACACAACAGAAAATCAATGCTTTTGATTTCTAATGGATCTAGCACTGCAGTGATTCAGATAGTATGAGACAATGTGGAATAAAAATGGCTAAAGAACTATTTAACATTTTTGATCATGTACTATATAGCCAATATTCTACAACTGTATGTGCAGATTACTAGAGTGGGGGATGATGACTGGATGGACAGACACTAAATTATCAGTTCAACTTCTGAAGATGCAAAGGAAAAGCAACTTGTTCATACATCCATGAGCCAAACAACATCTTTTCACCTTTTATGTCCCTTCTTCCTGACAACACAGGTTGAATTTGGATTATTCTCTGAATTCAATCTACTCTCAATGGGTGTTTTAACAAGTACAACATTACAATACCATCTGGTCAGTTTACTCATTACTTTAGGTGGAATAGGTCAACAGCTACTAGGACTAAAATTAGTAAGAGGTGTGACTGGATATAACTATGACAAGTAAAAAAAGTAGATGAAATGCATGGATTATGCCCATGACAAGCACCACACAAAGATCTCATGAAGATATGTACAACCAGAGGACAGGACAGACCAGGTCAACTGTAAACAAGGCAAATGCTGATATGTATAGACATCACCAAAAAGATGCTGCTGTTGCTAAACATGCCACAGGTTTTCTGTTAAGCTAGAAAACTCTAAGAGGAATCTAAAAGAAACTACACTAGTAGAGGCTTAGAAAGCCACTGATTTGATTAAGACTTTCCCAGTGAAAATTAAAAAAAAAAACCCCACACACACGCATCCCTCTGCCTTCAGATGTAAACAGCTCCTAAATCCTTGGCTAATGAAAAAACTGCACTGATCTAGGGTAGAACGAAGGCACAATTCAGGACATAGAGAGCTGCACACAAGGTCACACAGACAATATTAACTGAGTGAAACAAAAAGATGCATAAGAAAAAGATAACAATGATAAATGAACGCGGCTACTAAAGCCAAAATGAAGAAACAGAGAATAAGTTTAAAAATATGTTTATCCTCTTGCCCTTTTTAAGACACCTTACTGAAATAAACACAAACCTATTTTGTCAAGGAAAGTGTAAAAGCTGAAAAAGGTATCATACGTGCAGTTCACTGTTCCTGCAAAACAAGGTGACCAGAGATTGCTGAAATGTACAAAGGCAGGTTCACCACAAATACAGAAAAAGTAATTCAGTGAATAGGATTATGTCCACAAGAATACTACAGACACCTAAATCGTCCCTCTTCAATTCTACACTGCCTAATTCTGTAATAGCAAGAACATGGAAAGTTTAATTATGAAAAAGTGAGATTGTCTCT
Source organism: Melanocharis versteri (assembly GCA_013397845.1). NCBI lineage: Eukaryota > Metazoa > Chordata > Aves > Passeriformes > Melanocharitidae > Melanocharis > Melanocharis versteri. Next base: position 424,560 of record VZTG01000673.1, on the reverse strand, counting down.
AACCATGATCTCAATGGTTACTGTGCTCTTAGGTAAAGCTACGGTGAAGAAAAGCTTCCTACTGAAGTGCCAAGCAACTATTGCAGTGCTGCTAGAAGACTACTTTCCTAATTAAAGGAAGGAATACACAGGGTTAGCGCCAGAAAGTTAGGGCCTGGGAGTGGTTTTGTTTCTTTCTGATTAAAGGAAGACATTATCAGTGATAGATTTCAGAGAGTTAGGCAAGCACACAAGGGAGTAAGTTTTTAAAAACTGGTAATGTAGAAGCAAAATGAGGAAGGCAAAAGTCATTGAAACAGATAACTTGAAAAAATGAAACACCTTCTCTAAAAGGCTGGTTTATACTTCATGTCTCAAGTAGGACCAAAACAGGAGAAAGCACTCATAAGAAAAAGCTGTCATATGAAATGTGAGGTATTTTCTGTGGTCAAAATCAGGCGATTTGTTAGTGAGAAGCTAGAAAACAAGGACAAAGAAAAAGCTAAGACCATAGTATCAAAAACCTTGCAAATGAAAAATAATAAGAACACACTTTACATATAATTTTTTTTTATAGTTTGTCAAAACACTTCAAGAGGTTCTCTGGCATATAAGGATAAACCCATTAGATTTTCTTTTTTAACCAGATAAATGAAATAGCAAGATGAGAATATGAATGAAGTGTGAGTGAATTAATGAGGCATGAAGTATGTATCTCCACTTTAAAGTAACTACTTTAAATGCAACACTAATTACATTTGTGTCATAATAAAGTTAGCAGAGTAACTATCTATCCTGAGTATAAACAGAAGTCTTTCTTCCTCTTAACCACCTATGCACAGCACCTTACCTCCAAGAAGCTGTAATCCAGACTAAGTACATTTGAGACTACATTTGCAGGAATGAAAGATTTTGAGAGAACTTGCTGGGAACACACATCTGTGTTGTGGTTTACAAATGCTATTCTCAAATTTACTGTTTCCACTAAAACACTCTAAACCACACTGCTTGCTCGCTCCCCTGTCCCCCCTTTCCCTCTCCTGTGCTGGGCTGGAGAGGAGAATTGGAGGCACAAAACCTAAAGATTACAAGTTGAGATAACAACAATTTACTGGAAACAGCAATGAAATAAGAAAAAGAACAGTAACAGCAATATTAATAACAGTGTACAAGATGCAAAGGATTCACAGGCAATTGCTCACCATGTAGAACCCCCAACAATATCCTGCAGGTCAGAATAACCTCCAGGTCCTGCCCATGCCTCCTCCCGGCTACCCCAAAAAATTAACCCTGTTCTGGCTGGAACCAGGACAACCTGTTATTCAGGAAGGTCACCTACAAGCATCATGACAAAGGTCAGAGACCCCTACAGCTGGTCTTACCTTTCAACTTTTTACATATGATAAAACAACCTCAAGAAATCAGGAAGACAGCTTGCCCCCAGCACATCTTAGTTCATCATCTCCTTTCAAATCCAGATCACCTTTACTTTGCATCACATAAATTCAGTCAAAGTACTCTTCAGACAGCAATTTTTTCAGCTAAAAACCACAATCTGTCACAGGTACAGATAACACTCAAGTGTATCACCAGCTGAAAAAGGTTTGTCATGACTATCTTCCCTGGCAAGAGGATACAGACATGCATTTGTCAGGGGATGCAATTAAGGGCCCCAGCAGCACTTCAGGTTCTGTATTAACCCGGACATAAGCACAAGAAAAATAATCCTTTGCCCTTCAGGCAATGGGACAGGTCTATAGCAGAACTTTAAAATTACTCATGCCCTGATCATCACTAGGCAGTTCTTCTAATCCTCTCATCAACCCTTCTGCCCATACTTAGGTCTGTGGAAGCCCCTGCTCAGGTAATACCTGAAATCCTTAGCTGACATTTTTAAGAGCCTGCATTTTATTTTTGCCAGGCTGGTTAACTGATGTCAGTCCCGGATTCTCTCGGTTTAAGATCAGTGACCTTACTCCTTTTACACAGATCATCTCTACAGATATTTAGGATTTTGTATCTAGTTTTTATTACAAATGTCTATGTAACTTCAGAGTAAGTGCCCTAAAACCAGAAAGCAAATGCATACACTGCAGAAATTATTAGAAATACATCTCTGTGAAATACAGAAAGGTTCACAAACAGGTAAACTAACACACACCTGAAAAGATATGTGTAATTGAGCTATACACTTAACAAGATTATTCTGTTTCCCTTTTTCCAATGCCTACCTATGAAATTATTTTAGCATGCCTTTCCAATATTAGAGATGCCCTCATCCTAAGCTGTTTTCCTTCATATCCTCAGAGAAAACTTCAAACTGAGAAGGAAAGAACAGACATTCAAAAAAGGGAATATGATGGAAGAAAGGCTAAATTAAAGCTTAGTTGGAAACTGTATTTAAGTATCTGCCTAGGTGAATACCAAAACAAAGCTATTTACCTTTCACATATTTTCATAAGAGCTCTTTTCTTATTCTATCTAATTACAAAATATGTATGTTTAAGGAGTGACTTTTCTCCCCCGTGGCTCTGCAGTGAAGTCATTATGCTCACATTGTGACTTAGTAATCCTTCTCCTTGGAAAAGATCACTATAATAACAATAATATGATTACACTTGAGGGTCAAAGAGACTGATTTCTGAGAGGCAATGCTATTCTCCATGGGAACTGATGGATCTTAGATGGATAAAAGACACCATAATCAGAATATCCCTGCCCTACTTAGGGAGCAGCATATATTGCTCTTTACGCTTCCCAATGCAGACCATGACCAACATGTACGATGAAACTAACTTCTCCAGATCTTTTATTGCACTTCTTCCACACAGCCTCTGGAGGCTATTCAAGCTACTCTTTCAGAAAAGACGACATTATCAAGTCCATTTTATCAAGATTTGCACAGAAATTAGAGACAACAGCAATTGTTACATTTTTTACTTTGTATTAAGTTTTGCATAGTTATTTACTGTGTTTGCTGTCATGAAGGTTATCCTTGTCACCAGTAAGAGATGAATTTTCAAAGATCCTTTGAAAGTAGTTTCCTTTCTTGAAAGTATCAATACCTTGAGGAGCTTTTGTATGATAAGTTCCTCCGTAACAAAAAAAAAAAAAAAGAAAAAAAAGGAAGGGATCCTGAACAAAAGCAACCCTGGGAATGCAATTTTAAGCTGAAAGCCATTTCACATGAAATAGGCAGTATGATTTTACAAGTGGAAATTCAGGAAAATAGCCTCTATATAAAGAAGCATGCTCTTCCATTGCCTACTCCACTCTGATCTGACTGCTGAAGGGAATAGTTACCCCAAAGCCAGTATTGGTAGGTACAATGTGGAATTTTATCATCCTCTTTCTCTGCTTTGTTTCTACCTTCCCAAGTACTTTTCTTTTTATTACAAAACAGGATAGCATAGAAACTGACTTAAAATTTACACCTAGAACAATAATCTGGAGGCCATTTCTTTACAAATCCCATACAATTCAACACATCTTCAATAATAAAGAACACAGGGGATTAGTGGAAGCTGTATAAAATCAATCTTTTTTTTTTTTGTTTCAACCATTTACCCAAATCAGAAACACTCTCTTTCAGATGTATCTATTTTATTATTATCTAATTATTTAGCTACAATGATTTCACATTATCTTTTTATGGAAGGATTTGTGTTCACTCAGCCACAGGCCAATACCTTTCCCCAGTAAGCCCTCTAAAGCCAGCTGTACTGCATGGTTTCAAACAGACTAAATTTAGCCAGTTCTGTTCATCAGAGGAATGCTGTGTGTCAGCTACATCAAAGCCCAAGGGCAGCCTGATAAACACTGAATACAGGTCACGTAGCTCTGTAGCTAACAAACTCTAAGAGAGCTTGTACTCGGGGGCATTCAAAGCAGTTTTGTCATCAACAATCTAGTATCCCTTGAGCCCCCATGTCGTTTCAGTTGCCAGGCAACGCTGGTGTTAATGTCTTAGAGGAGAAAAACTTACCAGGCATCTGGCCGTTCATCTGGTTCTGCATGTGTGGTGCAGGAGGGCCCCCACCTACCATACCATCTGAAGACATGTTGTGCGAGCGCGGGGGTGGGGGAGGGCCGCTCTGACTCATCCCGCCCGGACCCATAGGCATATTCTGTGTGGGTGGCTGAAAGGAGACAGTTTAGTCAAACACGAGAAGCAGTTAGTCTGACAAATATATTATATGTACATATGGTACAGCACTTGCCTATATTGTTCAGCAGCGTATGAAAGAAAGCGCTGAAATGCATTTCTTTCTCTATCTGATATGTTTAACTCCTCCCAGTATTAATTCTGGCAAAACGTTTACCATTTTAATCAATTTTACATGAAGTATTACATGCAGACAACACCACAGCACCTCTGAACACCACTTTAAAATAAAAAAAACACAAATCAATGCCTCATTAAAAATTACATCTGAACGGTTTAAGATTGCTGGAGTCGCTCCCTCACACACACACACAAAAGCTTTCATTCAACAGAGAAGTAAGTCTTCACTGTAATTCTCTCACATCAACAATTTGTTGCTGTTAACAGACCTTGCACTGGGACAAAACAGGTACAACATGAGATGAAAGCCTCTGAATGCTCATAGACCAGCAGAAAATTTGCACCTGGGTGTGGTAAAACGCTAGCGATCTCTTCCCCGCTCTCCCCCAAAGCGATGAAGGCCTAGTTCATAATTCCGTGCCAAACACCCCCTACAGACTGGAAGCACATTAGTGCTGGCCTCCAAAGGTCCAGAGACAGCTGCCTAGAAAGGATGTTTTTGGCAAATTTCCTAATGAAATTGTGAGGAAAATAACTGAATAACCTTGAGAGTTCAAAGAGGGAGAGCAAGAAAAACAATAAATACAAGGGGGAATTTACTGGTAGGTTCTACTCATGGCAATGTAAGGAGACAGAAATCACTAGTAGCCAGCTTTGTTTTCCTACTAAAAACACCTGTGAGACTCTACGATCCTCCTCACATACCTTAGCCAAGTGCTTTCAGGGGAATGAAAATCATCTCAGTGAGAGTAAATGCCTAGCTCTCTGGCTTTTGAGGACTCTGTCTACAGGTTACAACTATTCATGAAAAACCCTCCCCATGAGACAACCACGTGTACATTTTTCAACATTTCTCCTCACAGACAGAACCAAGGGGGTGAACCCTAAGTTCCTGTGTAGCCCAGTCCCCGCTTATGCCTACACTGCTCATCAGGTCCATAAAGACAAAACACAATTCAGTAGTAAAGAGTAAGGCTTTCCCAGAGAGCGTATGTCGGGGATGGTAACAGCAGGGTAACACAGACACACACACATATTCACTTGCCAGGGGAGGGGAGAGAACGATAGTAATTTATTGTCTCAACATTTCTTCAAATACCTCAAGCAGGTATTATTTTCCCTGCAGCACTTTAAAAAATTCCTCAGGAAATAACTGAAGGCTTTTTTTTCAGCAGGAAGATGGAAGGAGATGAAGAAAAATATAAGCAAGTAGGCAACTTCTCTTACTAAATTCCTTTTATTCCTTCATGATGAAGAGAATGACATTTTATAAGCAAAGTTCCTTCCTCAGCCTACAGCAGAAGTGGCAGGAGGTGGAGAAGATAAGAGTGAAAGGCAGCTTTACCCTCTGAACACTGTGGCTGAAATGCTGCTCCATTTTCCTTGTTCTTCCTCCACTAGTGAGCAACCAAGGCAAGGCTGCTTCACCTCAGTTAAGTCTTCTGTCCCTTCACCTTCAAAACTCACTACCATCCGAATTTTGCATTTAACAGAATCTAACAGAAATTATCCAAAACTGATATACAAAGAAACTAACAAAAAAGAAAACAAACAGAGTATTTTCATTTTTATTTGAAAAGTATGTTGAGGAATACTAGCAAAACCAACACACTTGGTACCTCCAAATGAGCAGTCAGAGCTCAGAGCCCGTCCCATGTCAGCCTCAGAGCAGTCCCATGAGAGCAAAGTCAAAAATCATCCAAGCTGACATGTTTTTAGAATTAAAATGAACTTCTTCAATTCCAAGTATAAAACATTAGAAAGTCCAATGAAGTACTAAAGAAGATTAGACCATACCTAGGTTTTAGCTATCCTGCATATGATATTGCACAATCATGGACATGCCCTTATCTGTGGAAAGATGGATGAAAAAAGCTCCAAGGATTATTTAGACAAAACTATATATATTCCAACTCTATTTAGTCTGAAGTTTTCAAAACAACTATCCTTCAAGAAAAACACTGCGGTTATCAAAAAGACAGCATGAGAGAGTGTAGCCATGCAAGGACAGGGAGGAAAAAAGCATTAAGGACTTCAGATACAAAAACCTGCAAGAGACTTCACAAACCATGAGGAATTAAGACAATTGAGGGAGCAATTAAAAACACTCAAAAAGGTGCTACCAGAAAGTAATTTATCAAGAGGAGCTTCTGGATATGGAAACAGCCCAGAGACCTGTGTGAATCCATATCAGATTCTTAAAAATAATGCAAGAAAAAGGTCCAAGCTGCTAAAAAAATTCAATGTTCCATTAAAATAAACTACCCTATCAGATGACTAGAAGGTAGACGAACACTGTACCTCTATTTATAAAAAATTCTAGGACCAATTCTAGAACTATGGACCTGTGAGCCTTGTTCTCTGAGCTACAGGCGAAATTATGAAAATAATTAAGTATCATAAAATACCAAGGATGACAAAGCTGAGTTAGTAAAGTGCCAATATTGTAAAATCAAACCTTTTTTAGAAATTTATTAGAAGTTTTAAAAAATATAAATTAAACCACCTAGCTGCATAATTAACAAGAACTTCTTAACTTCTTCTTAAGTTTTCTGACAAAGCCTTTTGGAGCAATACATTGTCCAGTGGCACTGATCAGAAACTGCCCAAAGGGAAGTTCATGAAGTTCAAAGAGTAAAGGAACATACAGAGGTCTCCTGAAAGTATTTCTTAGTAAATGTCAACACGTGAAGCTACTGCAACATTACTGAAAATGTGGAAGAAAGAATAAGCAGAAGGTGCCAAGTGAAATTCAATGTGGATAAATATATGGCAATTACACTGAACTGTGAACCACTTTCTTCAGAAAGAGGAAGCTCCTACCGCCACTAATCTAGAAAAAAAACTAACAAACAAAAAAGAATTGACCACAATCCAGACAGTTTGGTGGGGAAAAAAACCCAAACCAAACCAAACAAACCCAACAAAACAAACAGAAAACTCAAACCCCCATTAAATCTATTTGGTCACTTTCTGATGATCTTCAATAATAGCCAAAATGAGGTAGAATATTAAAGAAAAAAATGCCAATATATTTGAGACCATAATACACATTCAGTTTGGGCAAAGTCATCTCAAAAAGACACTGTAAAAATAGAAGGATTCTAAAGACAGGCAACCAGTGATTTAAAACTTTGTATGTTTACATCTGAAACAGCAAAAAGGACAGATTTTTTTTCTTTTACATACAAAGGAAATTAACATAAGAGGATATGACAGAAATACAATTTAATGTATGATATGTACAAAAAGTAGATCATCCAATTTATGGTTTAACAAGAAAGAAAACCTCAGGAGAATAGTCAGTAAATTGAGGAATAACATTAAGCATACAAGACACCACATAAATCACATAAACCTGAGGTATTCATCAACACAAGACACTAGAACAAAGTTTAAATAAGATTAAGAGATAATTACACATACATATATGCAATAAAAACAGTTATATAAGATATTATATGGGATATTTTAAAAGAGCATTACAAGCCTTTGTGTCAGATCATAAACCAATCACTACCTGATAGTAATTAAAATGAAATGTCTCCTGCAGATATAATTATTCCCCAGTGAAATTCCTCCAGAGTATTTTTCTAGTGGATGCAGACAGAAGAAAACAAGAAAAAAATGTTTTTAAATGGCAACTTCCTGATTTCTATTGGACTTGATCCAGACTTTTACAGACAATAAACTTGTTAAATTAACTTTAATTTGAAAACCCCACAACAACAAAAACAACCTACCACCCAGCTACATAAACTAGATTATTTAAAATTTTTTGTTCTTTACAGAAGTTAAGGAAATTGACTATCCCCAGGAACATGCACTACATATGGCAAAGACTTTTTAAAATATAAAATGATCACACAGTATTCAAAAGGAACAACCCACCCCTTGTGAAAGGAAAGCTACCCAAAATGAACCCTAGCCATTAAGACTAGATATGAAGGGTGAAATGACATCTGAACATAGTTAGGTTAACAGAACCAAAGGAAAGGCTACTCCCCTTCTTTTGCTGGATGTGTGACAAAAAGGAATGAAAATTAAAATCACTGCTGATTTTATTCCAATTATGAAGTAGAAAACGTTAAATATTTTACTATCAGTAAAAAGTAAATTAAAGACTTAGAAGATGTTAGACATAGCTTCACTTGCTAAACACTAATTTTTGGCTCATTTCCCCAAACACACAGATTACACTTATAGCCACTATGAGCATTTAAAATTTATCAGAGCATGAAGAAAAATAATTATAAGCTATTTAGTGCAACTCTGGAAATCTGAACTGGAAAAAGACTGAAACTGACCCAAGAGTTGAAACAACAAAAAAAAAAAAGAGACAAGAAAAAAAAATAAGTTTTTTAACTGAGAACTTTCAGCAAATAAAACCCTACTAAATCCAAAAGTTATTTGAAAGCATGCATTAAAGACAACAGCTACACTGCATTTTTTTTGAGAATTTTCTTTTACATAATAAATTAGATCAAATGCAAGACGCAACAATAAAATCTGCCAGGGTGGAAATGTACATCTGAAGATGGTAAGATTTTTCTTACCATCAAAGATTCATTTATAGAACATCTATTGTTATAAAAACTGAGGCTGAATACCGACTCAGTCACCAAAAAAAAAAGCAAAACACAGGAAATGCTGCTAAGCACATTAAAACACAATATTGCTAATCAATACAACTAGCGATAGATATTTAAACTGCACTATCAAAAATACAATTTTCTTGAAATTATCTCTGAATAACAATTAAAAGCTACAGGGAATGCAAACATAAATAGCCTTCTTTTCTTTCCAAGAGAAGTCCTAACTCAGGATTTAATCAATCACCTTTGTTTTCAATTCTCAAATACCATTTTCTGCAAAGCAAAACACCCCATCCCAGGGGGTACTCTGCCCTGCTGTATCACATTGCTAGTATCAGAGGACCTGTCCCAGTCTCAAGAGAGCAGTACTCTGTTGATAGGTGGTGACGGCACCTGTGGAGTACTTACTGAGGTGTCAGACTGGGAAATAACATCGTAAGGGAATATGGTTTTGAGATTTGAAAGAGCAGAGATTTAATTGGGTTACAATTCTTCTTCTACACGGTGCAGGGTATTCTAGTACTGAGCATCTTAAATGAAAAAATAAAGAGCCTGTATCAATTCCCAGCTAGTGTAATATTCGGGGGTAGGGAGGATTTCTACAGGAAAAGCATTTACAATCACGTCTAAATAGTGAAGTTAATAATAAATGTAATTTGTGCTTTCACTGTTGGATTACCAGTTGTAACACTCGGAGTAAGGAATTCTAAATTCGGAATGACAACCAGTTTATACATCTTGATTTACATCAGTATCTTCAAAAACCACAGAAATTCTGACTTAATATTTGAACAAATGTTAAAATAGTGCATATTGTAATACTTAAACACTCTGTTTAAAGAGGAAATTGAAATCTTTAATTGTTTCAAATTGCATATGTTACTGCGTAAAAATATTTCACAGTCCCAATATTCTTTAACAACACTTTAACAAACAAAATTTAACCCTAAAATATCTGATGCCCTCATAGCAATAGCTACCCTGACACTTAAAAAAATAATCCTCCCAAAAATTCTTTTTAGTAGAACTAAAAATTATTTAAATCATAAATTTTAAAAACTGTATGAATTCATATGGGTTTATTATAAGCGACCATAAATAAGTTAACTGTGGATGTTAACTCGGGGATCACTGAATTATAGAAACTAGACAACTTCAGAGGTACTCCATAACTCCCTCATAAAATGCAGTTCCTATCTGTCCTCAGAAGCTTTGTGTTCCACAGCCCCTGCCTCTTCTGCTTTTAAGATAGCTTAATGTTTGGTCTGATATTTACAGGTTTTGCTTGCATTTAGCAACCTAAAAGAAAAAAAATCCACCTCTGTTCTAGCTAAAAGGCTTTATGTAAACTCAACTTAAGCAGAAAGAATCCTGCAGAACCCTCAAAGCACAGCACCTGGGAAAGAGCAAAACCATACAGACTCTGCACCTACGTTACCAAACTGCCTGAGACAGCTCTCAGGAAACTGACTACAGTTGAAATAGGTATTTATTGTGCAGATACTGCACTACAGAGAGGCAAATCACATCTTCGAGTATGAAAGAATTACACTTTAGAGCATACTCATTCAAACTGCCAGCGCTTTTTACTCATTTCTAAATCAGCCACAGAAGTTCATAGGCAATAGTAGTTTTTTGTGTACAGTGCACTAGCTCCCCATGTGGACACACCTGATTAACAATACATGCAAAGTAGCTTACAGAACTTAGAGCGATCCTCTGGTTTAAAGTGGCAGCTAGTGGTCTCTAAATTCACTCCTAATATCCTAATAACTTGAATTCCTTTATTTGGTTTATTTTTTCTTAGTGTAGTTGCTGGGTTAAGAAGCTCCCTCCAGTGCCCCGTCATTTCCAACAGCACCCTTTCAGTTGTGCCAACACAGCCACTTTTCTTCTCTTTTATAACATCTTGAGAAATTATTATGATTTTTCTTGAACTATTTAATATTTAATCAGAGCAATTATTCTTCATAATCCAAGCTCCCTTAATTAACTATTAGTAATGACTAATAGCTCCCTTGCCTCTCGACAGGAAACATTCGACCCTCCTTGTGCTCTGTTCTCTATTAATTCAGTTTACAAATAGTTTAACTTGAATTGGGCATGTACTTGAGTTCTGAAAGACTAATGCAGAATTATGCACCATACTGTACATACCACAAACAGATTTTCTGCTATGGTACCTGTCCTGATTGCTGCTGGGAGAGAGTTGATTTTCCTCCTAGTAGCTGGTACAGTACTGGGTTTTGGATTCAGTAGAATAATGTTCATAACACGTTGATGTTTTGGTTGCTGCTAAGGAGTGCTTACTCTAAGTCTAAGATTTTTTGGTTTCCCAAGCTCTGCCAGCAAGGTGTGAAAGAGGCCAGGAGGGAGCATGAAAAATAATTTAAAAATAAAGTGTTTAAAATTGTATGAGAGTTTTCACTGTTTAAGTGAAACCACGCTGATATTGAAGATTCCTATTTAGCCTGCAGAGCTCCACAACTTAGAACCATTAAATATCATTATCAGCACTTCATTAAAGCTTGTCTTCAAGTTAATTTTTGGAAGTCTTTTATTATTCTGTGTATGGGCGGCAGCTGTCTATGGTTTTGGTTTGGGAGGTTTATTTGTGCTAACCTGGCTTGTTGTGGTTTGTTTTTTTTCTTATCTCTTGAAGCAGTTGCTTTGGAAATAACCAGCATTTCAGTGCTTGTTGATACTAGGCGTTTATAAAAAGCAATCATTATTTTAGAGAGAAGTATTTTATAACTAAAGTGGCATGGACTCCTCCCTAATCTGTGTGACAAGTTTGGGAACAGCACACAATAAGGGATTTCACAAGTCCTACAAAAAGCTTTATTTTTGAAAGAAATACCTCAAGGAAAAAAACCCTTTTTTTTAATTAGGAAGTTTATTAATAACCTTTCTAATATTATGAAATTTAGAAAAACTATTTAATGCAATATCCAGATTCTGCTACAACTTAGACACAAGAAGTTTCCATGGAAGTCATTACATACACAGACCGTAACTTCATACTGGGAGAAACTGGCACTTTCAACATAAAAGAAAGCTTTATGTTACAGAAGTGAGTAATAATCAGAAGCTCTTATTTTCAACACCTTCTTGAAATACACACTGAAATCGCATGCTCTGCATGCCAACAGAATGCAGGTAAGAAAAACTGAAAAAAATCACTTCCTGTATCAGAAGAGAAACCAACACAAACCCACACACAAATGTTTCCAAGTAATTACTGCAGACCTCAATATCTGTCCATTATAAAATAAAATGCTTCCCACTACGTACTAAATAAAGTGATGGTCTTGGGCTGTTTCCTTAAAAATATTTAGCAAAATGAAGACATATAAGAGAGGGAAAATGTCCAAGTAGAAAAGGTGGGGGTTTTTTATTCAGTAGTCTGCAATTATTTTTTAAGGGCACTGAACCACTCCAGAAAACAAAAAAATTCAAGTCAAGGAGGATAAGATGCTTGTTCTGCAGCTTGAAATTTCATGTGTTTAGAAACACACACACACACAATACCTCACCACCACTTTAACTGCATCTTTGCTCCCCACGGTTCAAGGACATCAATATCTTGCTGCAACCTCTGTCAAAAGCAGCACCAGTGAAAAACCACAAGAACGCAAGTGTTGTGTTCTTCATGGTGCAAGCCCTTTTTGAGAAGCCAGCTCATCTCATAAGGTGATGCTAAAGAGACTCTTGACTGTTATCCAAGAAAGCAAATACCTGCCACAACTTAAGAAGCAGCAGCAAAAAGTTGCATCAACTTCACATGAAAACTTAGTCACTGCTCTTATTCAGCTGGGAAGACACCCTGTAACAGCCCTGCCCTTAATAATGCTGCTGTTCAACACAGCTGAGAAAAGACTGGTTGACACAAGAACCTAACACTTTGTCTTTTAATGTGAAAGGAGGTGTCTTACCCCAAAAGTAACAATTTAATACTCCAGCAGGCATACAAAGACCACAGCAGCTTTGTTATGACATTGGATTTTCAAAGTTTTGCTAGCTCCCTTCACCCAGACCTTGCAGTGCTTGCTTCACCTGTTTCACCTTTTCCACACTTGCAGGTCCCTGTTATACAAACATTTCTCTGCACAGCACCATTGGGTCACGACATTTTCTGTTCTCTAAGGCAATACCACAGTTTCAGAAACAAAGTCACTCATTTCATTAGAACAGTGAATTCTGAAAGATGGAGGAAAAGGCAAAACAGCTGACTACAAGCATTTTTCCTAAAAACATAAAGCATTAAGTTTAAGAAATATTGCTAGAGGACACAATGAAGTCCTCAAAAGGTTAGAGTAATTTTTGCTCCTATTAAAAATTTCAGTGAACCTGATCATTTATGTCTTTTGTCCCGTGTGAATGATATCTGAACAGAAGCATTCTCTTTCCACCCTCACTTTAACAAGTAATCACTACTTCTTATGAAACGCTTTAAAAGTTGTGAAATTTCTTGAGGGTTTATTTACCTGATTAAAACAATAACAAGAGAAGATTTAGACTAAAAAGAAAATAAAGTTTACTAGCGGGGAACAATCTTCCAGAAATGAATAGACGAGACACAACCCAATTTCAGAAGCTATCCAAACTCAAGGTTTCCTAACTTCTGTGGAGAGAAACTGCAATAGTAGTATCATAAAATTGATGTATTCTAGTATTAAAAAATAGCATATGTCCACACACACATTATCTTGCTCTGTATTTAACTGTTACTATCCATACCTTGAATTTACTAAGACTGATCAACTGCTGATATACAAGCATGATGAAGAGAATCATACTACTTCCAAGTCAGCATGAGCCTCATCAGCTCCTTCATGGAAAGCCAGTGGAAGAAAAGACTCTGAAGTAGTTTATCTTGCATTGAAGAAAGAAAGATAACATGATAGCTCACATGTTCCCAAATTCTGTTAGCTAAAATTTACTAGGAAGACAGAAAAAATTTAAAGAACATTCTCCGATAAACCCCAACAAAAATAATCTTTTCCGATGATGCTACATTTCAGGACAATCTTCAAAGATTTTACTTAGTAGGTCAGAGCATCTACCTTTAGCTAAGACTGAAGATCTAAATTTTATTTAGCATTTTTGAAAGAAAACCCAAGAAGCTACCTTTTTAATCCCTTCCTCACCTGTCCAAAAGAGACTCCCTCTACTGCCTCCAACACACACCATGCTATTTTTCTCAGTACCATGGAATATTCCTGACATTGAAGATCAGAAACATACTTCAGTCCAGATCTGCAAAAGCCTTTCCCAGCTCTATCTTCATTTTCTTTTAAGAGGAGAATGTCATCACATTCAGCTTAAACAATGGGGCTGTCCACCAGGGACTAGGAGAAGGTCAAATTCATTTCCAGTTGTCATCAGAACCAGGATATGAATTAAGCCTCCAAAAACGCATTAGCTGAGGAACACACACAGCCCTCTTAAAGGTTTCTCTCCCTCCCCCTCAGCTACAAGCATGGATTTATAAAAAGAGAAACCTCTACAGGCACAACAGGTTGGACATAATGAAGCACTGTTTCTATAGTCCTCTAGGTACCAACTTGAAAGGATGCTTTGCTAGTAGCAATGATTGGAGAACACTTCTCCAGAGACCAAAGAAAAAGTAATTCAATTTCAGTTGGTGAAAACTAGTATCCAGGAATGGCTGTTTTATAGACATTCTTTTTAGCTTCATATTACAGAAATGAATCAAGACTATATTAATTCAAGAAAAGTCTTATTACCAAAAAGAAAAGAACTTCCTTGTGTTACTCACAATGAACTCCCTAAGCTTTCTGATTAGCACAAAAAGCAAACAGACAGCAAGCTATTTTAATGCTGATGTTTCTTTTCTTACTGCTCCAGAAACAATGGAAAAGGGGAAAAATTTCAGGCATCTTATAAAATACAGAGTTCAGGAATACAGATTCAGAAAAAATTTATACCAAAAAAAGATAGCAAGTAATATCCAAGATATATAAAGTGATGCAGTGTTTCAAGTTAAGCCTGTGAGCCCTTATTTCTTTCATATTATCATAATCCAACTTAAAAAAAAAGATTGTTTTCCAGTACAGGAGACAGGCAAAGAATGTGAGACTCACCTAGAAGGTAGAAAAGCAGAAAAATTTTACTCAGCCTCATTCCACTGAGGCAAGACAATGGATGATATTCCAGCGAAAAATAAAAAAATAATATAAAATCCCATTCCCGCACCTTTCCCTAATCTAAGAGGAAAGAGTACTGCTGTAGGAGTTGACTAAGAGTCATACCACTACAGTTCTCAGCTGAGGGAAAAAAAAAACCCAAGGAAGAAAAAATTCTGTCCTAGAGGCAAACCAATAATTGTGCATTGCATATCTAATTCACAGTAACAGTCTACAGTTTAACAAATCAGATTTTAAGCAAGACCTAAGCAGTGAGATTACTCCAAATACAGCATGAAGAGACAGCATCATTATTCACTGTATAGCAAATCAGAGGCCAAATGTTTGGTCATTATCTCAAACATTTGGTTGGTTGGTTTTGGGGTTTTTTTTCTTCTTTTCATTGTTGTTGTTTTTTACCCCTTCAGGAATCCACATGAAATGTATTACCTACTTTTACACTATTTTGTACTTACTGCTGGTAGTAGAGACTGCATGTTCTGGTTGGAGTCGGCTATAGTGGCTAGGTAAACCAAGTTTGTATGCAGCATCTGCTGGTATCTATCAAAATAAACAAAGCAAAACAAATCTTAATTCACAAATACAGTAACATCAGAATTTACTCTAATTCCACAAATGTAAATGTAAAAAAAGCTACTTATGTAAAACAAGACTCAAGAGATTTACAAGAGTACCTTTACTATGAATCTTAAGCCTTTTCCCTCACACTTATCTATTATCCAATCTTTCCCAATGTCTCCATCAAATCTGCGCCTATCTCTACTACTGTCTTGCTATGAAAAAAATCTAAAGCTGGGTGACACTGTTCTCACCTATTTATTTCACTTCCTGCCTTAAACTAAATCACCAGAAGACATACAGGGAGTATGCTTGTGTCTGGTGTAATTTCCATCACAAACACTAGAGAAAGAGA
This sequence comes from Melanocharis versteri, assembly GCA_013397845.1. Classification (NCBI taxonomy): domain Eukaryota; kingdom Metazoa; phylum Chordata; class Aves; order Passeriformes; family Melanocharitidae; genus Melanocharis; species Melanocharis versteri. Next base: position 408,618 of record VZTG01000673.1, on the reverse strand, counting down.
GCTTTTTAGTATGTCCCCATATTCAAGATATCATAGATTTATGTGATTCATGACCATGTTTCTTTAGGACCCTGAGATTTGGAAGTTTGCTATGGTGTAATTTTTCTGCTAGAGAACCACAGTCCTGATTTTCATTATCTAGCCCACAGTCACAAAAATAACCTTGAAAGCTGGAGCAGATTACAAGTACGTAACTACAGGCTTGCAAACAAAAGCAGTCCCTTAAACCAAAAGCACTTATTATTTATGATCCCCCTCCTATTCCCAGACTACAAGTTCTCTTGGCAAGGGACTAAGATGTCCTATCTGTCCATATTCGCCTGATTACGTGGGTGCCATGATCATCTCATGCCAGAAAAGAGTAATCGGAAAATAACACTCCTTAACAATTCACTCCTTCTATAGTTCTCTCAGATCACTCTCCAAAGGCCCCACACGACAGCAAGTCCATGACGGATATTTTGGCAAGCCAAACTTCTAAGACAAACCTGTTTGTTCTTGGGCAAGTGAAAAGCAGGTAGTTTTCAAACATGCCATCAGGAAGCAGAAAGGTCCATTTTCCTACATGATTTTGAGAATTTTTCAAACAAAACTACCTCTTTCCAACAATGTAATTACAATACAGACAGAAAAGATCTTTCTCATACAGTCCTAATTTTTATGAGCATCATCATCATCATGACATCAACTTGCAGCAGGCAAGTTGGAACATTTCAGTGACAGAAGTGATACTCATACAGCAAATAACCCCCCCCCCCATAAATTTCAAGTATAGTATCTGTAGCAATACTTTTCTTCACAGCACAGTTCTCCAGAAAGATAAGCTAAACAAATCAAGAATGGTGATCTAGATGGAAATCCACCCAGTCCATAGTAGATATGGATTAAGGTCTTACTGAGAGCATTCAGAAGTCTTTCCCTTGTTCTGATAGTCCATTATACACTGAATAAGATGGTTGTTTTCATCCAACATCTGAAACAATAAAGAAGAAGTTTGGAGTAAATTTCATATTCTTTGTGGAAAGAAACTGAAGATAAGTTTGAGTCTTGAGTAATGCTTCTCTACTTAGTTTTAAAAAACAACAACAAAAAGTTGTTATCCCAGAAGTTCTACTTCACCGATTACTTACAGAACACTGTTTCGCTCCCATTTTCCCCCTCTGATTATTTTACAGGTTTTGGCTTAAGGGTTTCACAGCACTACTATCAGCAGCTACATTTGTGAAACGTCCTGTTCAAACACCTGCGCCAATTCTGCACCAAATTCTTAAAAAGTTATAGAAGTTTTCTGCATTGCTTCATTTGACTGCTAACAAGAAATTCACTTAAAAGTCTATGCCTCTCAAGCTTCCCTTCTCCTTCTAAAGCCCACAACTGCTTATAAATTTAATTTTAAAAGGCACTGAAATTATTATTGATGAAAACTGAGCTGACCAGATTTGTTCAAAGCTAATGAAAAGCTAGGTGATATTTACATGAAGAATCTCTAACCAAGCTGCATTTTATAGATATTTGGCATAATGGTGTTATGATTTAGGAATGGTATTGCCCAATTTATTGTTTCCACTGAAACACTCCAAACCATGCACCCCTCTCCCCTCTGGTGGAGTGGAGGGGAGAACTGGAGGTACAAAAGGTTAAGATTAGCAGTTGAGATAGGAAAAATTTACTGGAAATAGCACTGAGATAGGAAGCAAACAGTAACAGCAAAAATACTGATAATGGAGGGTACAAGAGGGGCAAATGATTCACATACAAGTGCTCACCACATAGAACCCCCGACAATACCTGACCACACCACACTACACGACCCCTTCCCCCATCCCTGGAAAATGAAGTGAGGTCCTACAAGGTAACCTCCGGGTCCACGCCATGATCCCTCCTGGCTACTGCAAGAATTAATCCTGTGGTGGCCAGAACCAGGACAAATGGGCACAATTAATCTATTATACTTCAGAAGTGTCCATGAAAATGAACACCTATTAATTCATTTTGTGACCAAAAAAGAGTAGTTCTAAAAATCATGAGAAATGGCCAATTTCACAACTTTCTACAAAAAGTTCAGGAAGTCAGAGTGTTCCAAGCTCTGTAAACCAGAAAGAAAACCACAACCTGGTCTCCTAGAGTGCATGTGCCCACACTCATCTTTCAAGCTCATGCTCTGCACTCTGATCAGGCAAGATTCAGCAGAACCATGGCTAATCCGAGCCACCAGCCAAGCTATCCAAGTCAACTGAATGAAACGGAAAATTTACTGCCAAATGCAAAATTTTGCATCAATTTACTCCTTTGTTTTCTCTCACTGGAAAGCCAGTTTAGACCCCTTTACCCAGCTGCTGAATTTCACTAAACTAGCAGAACCTTAAAACATCTCAGAGATTCTCTCCTTCTTTCAAACACCGTTGAAACTCGCCATGACTAGGCTCATCCTTCCACAAGGAAAGCACAACATCATTACACAACCTTTATTTCCCTAACAAATTCTGCAGGGAGGGAAAAAAAGAAGAACTACTGACACTTTTTTCCCTACCTAATTCAGCTTTACTATGAAAAGAAGATGGAGTCAGAAACCTTATGCAGTCCACTCAGGACTTCTATCCACGTAAGAATGAGCCAGCCAGACAAGTTTTCTTAAACTCTAACCAGTAATTCACCAGAACGGACTAGAATGATCTCAGCGCAAGTATTTTGCCTGAAACTGCTGGATCTGGAAACACGTTCATTAAGCACTAAACACATACACAACTGCAGTATTTTCAGCTACTGCGTGAGCCTCAGAAAATAGGCAAAGCTACGACTGCACCCTCTGAAGAGGATCACAAACCCACTGCTACACTGGCACATGACACATGTACTTTAAGTTTTATAAGAAACACAGTGGCCATTTTCACCAGAGAAAAAAAAGGAAAAAGAAGGAGACAATACCTCTGATACCAAAGTCTAATAGAGCACTTGCAAAGTAAGCTGTGAATCAAGGCTCTCCTCTGAATGTCTCCCAGAGTCCTGAGGACAGCAGCAGATTCTTAAGGCTTAGCAGACAAGTAGACCTTGAGACTGCTCATTAGATGGTTGCGTTCTTCACTACAGCCATGTAAGCCGGACCTCTTAGGGAGGAAGGGATGGGAAGGGGGCAAGAATGCTAGGGCTAAGAGGAAAGGGAACAAGAAGCAATATAACTGTATCCTAGGTGGGGCTGCAGACAACTGTTCTATACAAGTTTAACTGACTGCTCGCTGATAGAAAATTGAAATAGTTATAAACATCTACCATCGAAAGAGAATTTAGTTTCCAGCTAGATGAAGATACCTTCAGGGTTTCTGACAGCTTATGTACATCACAAAAATTCTTCAGCTTTAGCACTAGGATTTTGCCAGCACACCACCATCAAACTAATGGTTTGACTACAGCACAAGAAAAACTTAATCGTCTGTATTCTCCATGTGCACCTCAGCGTCCTGAAGTCTCTACTGACTACCTTTGTGCAGCTTTCCACCCAGTGGATATGTATTTTCCATCTGCAATTCCCAAGCATTGACTTCTCTTACAGTACCATGGAGGTTCCCATTATAACTCTGGAGTCTTCTCTGAGGTCCATATCGCTGCAACACCTACTTTGTTGAGGTTCTAATTTCTTACTAAATCGGAGGTTAGCTCTATCTACCCAAAAGACTCCTCTGCATAAGAAGCTGGCAGCAATCTGAAATCTGTTTCATCCACGGCCATCCACACCAATGATGGTACGAGCCTTCAGTAAAGTTTCCAAATACCACACAGTTACCAGTGAACTTGAACATACTCCTTTGTTGCTGCTGACACAAAACACTATGGATTATTGTAAATCCTGCACGTGCTTCTTCTTTGATCGCTTTGGCGAGTTAACTTGCTCCCTCCCACAAAAGCTTAAGTGGAGTCGTCCGGAGCCGCTGTCATTGGCTCCGACCGCAATATTCTTCTTCAATCACACCTAAGGTTTAGTGGGAGGCAGCTTTAACTACCAGGTCGACCAAGTTTGGGAACTGGAGCCGCCGCCTACTCCGCAGCGCCCGGAGTCAGGCACAGGGTCTGGAACACCCCGGCTGCGGTCCCACTGTCAGGGCCCCCCCGCAGGAAGGATTTACGCGACCCCTCCACTTCCAGGCCGAGTCCTCTCGGGTTAATTCAGGCCCGCGGAGGCGGTCGGAGCAGCCCAAGTGGAGGAAGAAACACGAGGGCTGGAGGGGCCCAGGGACATCGCCCGCCCCCGTGCCTCGGGGCCGCGAACGCCACCGACATGTCTGGCGGCTGCCGGGAGGCTCCGCGTCCGCCCCCGCTCCCGCCCGTTCGCGCGCGCGCCCCGCGGACCCAGCAGTGGCGGCGATCCGGGAAGAACGCGGCGCGCGGGAGGGCGGGGGCGCGCGCCCGGTGGGACGGCCCATCCCCGTCCCGCCGGGGGAAGGGGTTAAGGAGGACCGGCGGCTCCTCTCTGCTTTTCCTTTGGCGAGGGGGCGCCTCGATGAGACCCTGGCCGCTCCGCACGGCCCTGCCAGAACAACTGGACTGAGAGCCGACGCTGAGCCTCTTCGAAAGTGATCCCCCCAAACAGCCTTGTCATGCGCCTTTCTCGGGTTCCCCCCTTCCCTCCGCCGCGTTGGTACGTTCCCGCCCGACGCGCCTCACAGGAGGGAAGTGGTACGGCCGGCTGGGGGGGGGGGTGAACAGCGCTGTGGCGCGCACGTTGCAGGGGACACGCTCGGGCTGTGCCGGGCGGCAGGCTGTACTCCCCCCTCTGCCCAGCGGCGCAGTTGGTTGCACCCGGGCAGCCCGCTCTGGCGGGGCGCGTGGAGGGGCGGGACGGGACGGGAGATGCTGAAGGGAGGCGCTGGGAGTCGGAGCGGGACGGGGCGGGAGATGCTGAAGGGAGGCGCTGGGAGTCGGAGGGGGTGGGGCTAGCTTGAGGTTTAGAGCGTCTCTCGTGAGGGCAGCCTGCGGGAGCTGGCCCTCTTAGTCTAGAGAAGAGGCGATTCATTAATGCATGTAAACATCTCAGAGGTGGGTGCCAAGAGAGTGGTTCCCCGCCACAGGACAAGGAGCAATGGCCATAAACTAAAACACAAGAAGTTTCCACTTCAGCGTGAGGAAGGACTTTTTTACATGGAGGGTGGCAGAGGATTGGAACAGCCTTGCCCGGGGGCGTGGGGCGGCTTTCCCCGATAAACTGGGCGGCTGCAGCTTCCCTGCGTGGGAGTGAAGCAGAGCAAGAAGCAAGTCGGCTGCAACATAAGTATAAATTACAGACGCTGGAATTGCTGAAACCAGCCTTGATTTGTTTCAGTGCAGCCACTGGAGGGAATCTCGGTGTCGCCAAAGAGCCTCATGAACAAGTTTGCAAAGTCTAAGACAGTTTTTGGAAGAATGAAGAGTTGCAACGGGCAATTGGTACAGGGACATTGAAAGTCCCCAACCAAAGCGTTTTAAACCTGCTTTTTTGCTGGGCACACGCGTTGCTCAGGCTGTGTGCGTTCCGGTGCCACACGACAGGCTGTGGGTACAGAGTTCCTCGCCTTTTGCCGGCTGGTGGCTGCTCTTGCAGCTGGCCGAGGTGTCTGTGCTGCCGTGGCTGGCGGGGCACTGGCTACCCAGTGACAGGATACCGCAGCCCACGCCACAGGGCGTGAATCTGGGTCCTTGGTCGTGCACTGCTTGCTCTCTTTCTCAACTATTGCTGGCGGAAGGCCCTGGCTCTTCCCTCCAGCCCTAGCCGGCCCTCTTGGTTACAGCACACATTTGTCAGTGGCATCCGTGGCCACCCCGTGGCTGTGCAGCTGCTTCCCAACTGGCACGCTCTCTCCTCAGACTGTGTCTAGGCTGGCTCCTGTCTCCAGCCCCATGACGATTACTCTTGCTGGCACTGCTGTCCGAGGATGTGCTGCGACTGCCCATCACCCCCTGCTTTTTTCCCTTGGCAACCGGTTCCCAGGCTGCTGGCTCCAAGCTGTTGTTGCATTCCTACAGCATCCCGCTCCCCAAGGGCTCGCCACCTGGGCCTGATGCTCTCTGTTACCAGAATGGCACTTCTTCTGCCCTGTCTCTTCAGATTATACAGGACCCTGAGTTGATGTGATGCTAATCTGGCTTGCTTTTCTCCAGGAAATATCTGTGCCTCAATGCTTGCTCTGTAGGTTATGCTAAGATGGAGCAATGCCAGCATGTCCATTGCTTTGTGTTTCTAACCATTTCACTCCTCGCTGTGGTCCATTTTTTCGACTATTTTGGTCCATTTTTTTCTGTCTCCTACACACTTCATCATCATCATCACCATCATCACCACCATCACTATAATACTTGTAGGAAACCAAAAGTAAAAAAGGAAGATTTGAAGAAAACATTTTTCTAAAGTTGATATGCTTCATGGCTGTTATTACATGGTTTTGGAGTCAACTCAGAGAGTAACCATTGTAGTACCTCTGTGTTCAAATTGGTACTTTTTTCAGTTACTACAAGCAGCAGCAAAGAACCCTACGACTGAAGAATATGTGATAGCCACGGCCAAATCAGTGTGTAATCAGAGCCAACCATCTCCTACCCAGTTAGTAACAGAATTATGAAGACTTATTTTTTTAGCATATACTTGTCTGTGGAGAACGGGTGAGGTGTCTGAAAATGTCCCAAGGCTGCAGGCACAGCAAACATGTTCCCGTGAAATACACTGAACGCTGGGAATGCCACAAAATGTTTTTCTGTTTATCCAACCACTGTGTAAAAAGTATTTTGCACTGGAGTGTTTTGGTGATTGCAGTGTTTGAGACGATGTGGGTTAGATGCCAGCCACATAAACACTGCTCTTAGGATCTGAATGTTCCATTTTGTTCTTCCACACTCTCAGGTTGGTTTTGAGTTGAGAAAAAAAGAAAATAGGCTTGCGGGATGCCACAGGTGAGGAACCTTAAAATGAAAGGAGTAATTTCCCATTTTATTTCCCCAAATGGTCCAAACTAAATGTGTGAATTTTTTTTAGTACATTCCTATTTCCATGCAAAATACAGGAGAACAGTGTTTGGAATTCAACTCTTGTCAATTTTTAGAGGGAAGATATAAGATCATTCATAGTCGTTAAAACTATCTCCTTTGCCTCATTTTGTCTGAGGATTAAATTAAATCCTTTTTTTTTTTTTGCTATTGGTGATGTTTTTTCATTCATGTGTTTAACATTCTGGACTTCCACATTCATAAATAGCAACAGATCTAAAGAAACACTGAAAAAAGCGAGTCTGAAGCTCTGGTTTTTTACCATGCAAAGGGAAATTCACATTCAAAATCAACATTTAAATAATGGCACAGATGCATACAAGCAGGGAAATAGATAGCAACAATGGAAATGTGCCACATGTCTCAGAACACATAACCACAACAGGGTGTCTCCTTTATGACTTCCTTAATGCACTGCAATATGCCTAGATATCAAAGGACATATGGTATATTTTCCCTTTAATTGCACATTTCTTTGCTCTTGTGAGTTACTCACAACCTTAACATTATTTAATTGTAATTTAGATGCATAAATCTCAGTCATCGTCAAGAGTTTTAAATGCAAATATGTTTCAATGAGATCTTGCTTCCACCTCTATTCCAACTTTCGTCAGTGTAGTCTTTCTTTTTTGTTGATATGCATTTGAGCATGTCATATTTTTTGGAGAGAGAAGAATGCAGACGGAGGATCAGTCCTTCTCTGAAAAACTTCTTCCTATGTTCCCAACTCATATTTCTTAGTAACAAGTTGTTTTCTGCCACTTCTATTATCTGAATTTCCACAGAGTCATGGACATTTCCATCAACAAGAAGGAAAATACAGAATTCTTATTCATTAACATTTTCAAATATACATTTAAAATTTAAAAAATTTAAACATAGTATTTATGAAGCCATATATGCAGGAAAGAGGACAGCAAAGAATTTCATGGTAGTACCACTTGCTTAGAAACCTTCAAGACTAAAGGTCTTGGTATGAAAGTTAAGAATTATTCCTATGAGCCAGGTGTTTCTTAGACAAAGATTTTAACATCTCTTTTGGTGAGAGCACCTAATTATGTGCACTCACTTCAACTGACAGAAACCCACTCACTTTCTTTGCTATAGTAAGAATGATTGGTCAGGATCTACTGCTAATAGATAGGACAATGGTGAATTTGAGCCTCTTTTCCAGGGTAGACTAATTTTCATCTTGAAATTAAAAGAAACAAAAAAGGGGTGTTTATGCTGGTGTTTTGTAACATCAACAATACCATCAGGCAACAGAGCAGATCCCAGGGAAGAAGGGTCTTTTGGCAGACGAGAAAGGAAGATGGCAAAAGGAAAAAAATGCCATATTTGGCATAGCATTTCTTTACCAACTGAACTTGGTGATCTCATAACTTTTCTGGGATTTTCTACATGCCCAGTCTCTGTGTTAATTCATCTTGTGGCAAAATGAAGCTTGCACCTGAAGGTCTGCCTATGTAAATGGTTGATGTTCAAATTCTGTTTATTTAAAACCCAGTAACTTGTTATCAAAATACACAACAATATCAGAGTGGTTTTTAGGGTAAATGGTGCTTTTTGCATCCTAAAAGGGATGATGCTAACAGAATAAATTTGTCTTGAATTTATTCTGCCAGCTTCTTGCCTGTTTTGTTTTATTTTTTTACTCCCAAAGTTTTGTAATTTCTATTCTGCAGTGGCTGTTGTATGAATAGTAATAAAAAGTAGCACCTGAAATGCAAGCCTGTATGTTCCAGTATAAAATGAAGTACTCAAACAGCACTGCACGCTACAAGGATATTGGTGGCTCTGCCATATTCCAGAGAGGCAATAACAAACCCAGAAAAAAATCATTGGGATGCTAAACTTTTATTCTACTACCTGTCATTTTAGTCTGCAAATATAAATATTTAGAATAAAGAAGCTCACAGCAGGTTCAGCAGTTTGCACTAATGGGAGTAAGTGCAATATCTGCGGTGAGAAAATCTTTCCATGTCCTGATTTTATTCTTCAAAAGGGAATCTCCAGCTACTAGGAACATGTGCTATAAATAAAAAATAGCAGAACATCTAATCTAAGCCTCCTTAGAGCTGAAAATTCCTCAAGTATTCTTAGAGGTTAATATTTTATTTTAGGGCACAGAAGCAAAGTGCTACAGTTCACTAACTTCTTCTGTTACTGAATGTTGAAAGCAAAGCAGGAAAGAGAAACATGAGAAGGCACTGCCAAGCCATGCTGAAGAAAAGGCAGGAATGATCTTGACGATCACTGAACTTTCATATCTGTTAAAAGGCAACACATTTGCAGTGGAGAGTCATACTGTTCTTCTGGGGACTCTCACTTCTGCATCATCTGCATCATCTCCAGCATCTGCCTTCTGAAGACTCAGGACCATGATGGACAGAGGAGATGACTGAACTACTAGAGGGCAGTACTTCCACCTTGGCACAATTCCAATCAACTTCCTGAGGGAATATGGACAGTGCAAATTATGTCGAGTGTAATTTCCTTTCAGAGAGTCTGATCCCATGAGGTGAAGAAGAACTCTCTCATTGTGCTGGCAGTGCTCTTTCCAGGGCTATCCCAGATGCTCTTGGCCTTTGTGGCAAGGCCACGTTGCTGGCTTACAACCACCTTGTCCACCAGGACTCCCAGGTACTTTTTGCAAAGTCATCCCTCAGCATGAGCCTCTTAAAATGAGGATAACAGGGGATGCATCCTAGAAATAAGTAAACTTCCTCTGAACTACCTTACAAATAGGTTTTGACTGCAATTTTCTATAAGCAACATAGAAAAAATAGTAACTATGTTGATTTCTAGTATTTATTTTAAGGATGTAGCAATGCTTTTTACCACTCTCTTTTCCTTTTATTATGAAATTTTAAAGCATGCTTCTTGCACAAAAAGTTACTTCAAAAAAGTGTTATCCCATATTTGGAATATATTCTTTTCCAAGTAAAATAGCAATATACTATCTTAGTATTAAGTAAGTCTGAAAATCAAGTTGAGTTTGCTTTTGGTAACAGTACGAAAAATTCTAAGTTAAAAGACTAATTAGAAGCCTTGCTGATGGGAATGTGGGCCAGAATAATACTTATGTCTCTTTTATGTTGATTCTATAGGAATAAGAAAGGAGTTTTTTCCCTAGACCATAACCATCATTATTAAATACTACTAGTCTTCTAGTAATGAAAAATGCGGTTTTGTGTAATTTTCTAAATACATCCACAGTCTAGCTATAAGTGTGTATATATTTTTGAAGGAATAAGGTACTATTGCTCAAATAAATTGATTATGCCATTTTCTAAATACTCTATTCTTTCTTAGTCATTCCAAGTGGACCTTTGATTCTGCCATTCATGATACATCATTTTACCCTGCTGATTTAGCTAGTGAGAATAATTCAGTTTGGAATAATTATGTTTTGTAGGTTTCGACGTTTATGTATTTATTGAAAATACTAAGCATAGGTTTTATTTTTCTTTATGTTTGTCCTTTTCAGAATTCCTCATAGTACTTGGTCAGCATCAGCTTGGAAAGTTGTTTAGATACTGTCAAGGAAAATAAATTCTTATAACCCATGAATGAAGAATTGAGGTAACTTTGGTCTCTGGAGAAAGGAAACAAAAAAAATTAAATTCATCAGAAATTATGACAAGGAGAGCCAAGTGGAAGAGAGAGTGGTGAAATCTGGTGAAGAGAAGCAGATTGAACCTCCTATGTTTGTTGATATTTATTGGTTCAAACTGAATTTTTGTAAGCAAAGTGATGGCTAGAACACGCTAGAAGGCTAGAACAGAGGACAAAATTTTAATGGATTGACAATGTAACACGAAATTGTCAATGAAAACTTTCATTTGCATAATTTAAAATGGAAGTTTTATGTGCTCTGAAACAAGTAGAATTAATGGCTAGATTGTATGTAGCTGTTGGTTTGGACTTTTAAAAAGAGCAAACATTTTATATTAGAAGTATGCAATCATGGTCTGTTATTCTTCTTAAGAGACCAAAATATCAGCTTATGTCTTCTAAAATAATATACTGTTTTCTACATTTATGCATGTAATATTTTACCCTGTGTGTACTTTATATCAAATAGTCACAGAAACTGTAAAGTTTGATGTTGGTTGTGATGTGCCAAAGCTCTGGTCTTAGGTAAATGATAAGGAGAATATTTATCATAAGAAAGTTGTGTAAAAAAGGGATGAGTTTTGTATGTAGTGTACTAAAAGATCTTTTCTTTCTTGAGTGCAGGATAAGAAGATACATTTCTGCAAGGAAAGGACTACGTGTGTTTCCGTAAGCCCTCTTTTACATCAACTTGTTAGTGTTGGTAGGAGAGCATCTTTGAGGAAGACTGACTAAACCGGGGAGGAGGTGTTGCTCATGTTGTATTTTGATCATGCTTGAGATGTTCAGCTCAAAATCCTTGTTTATTTATCACTGATCCTATCATTCATTTAATTTCTTCAGTCCATTGTCACATCTGACACAGTGCTGGCCAGTTTTCTTTTCTTTTTTCATTTATTTGCATCTCCTAAGAAAAAGGTGTTATGAGGGAAATGCTGATTTCAAACAACTGAGAAAGCAACAAAGTTCTTATCTGCTCTTGAGATGTTGACTCTAACATTCATTTCATTAGTTTCTCTCAGACGTTTTCAAAGCAGCATTCTCCTTCCTTCCTTCCTTTTTCTTTCTTTCTTTCTTCCTGTGACTATAAAAAGGAGCTTCTCATAAATGTCTGTAGTACATCTGCCTTCAAAACTCATCCCCACCTAAATACTTATGAAACCAGTGACAGCATTTAAGTTGCAGTCTGGCATTATCTTACAGCTACATAAACCTCACTGCCAGCTGTTACCAAAATTCATGATTTTCCTTCAGTCCCCTCTACACTCACTTGTGTTCCCACTCTGTCTCCTGTGCCATCACTTTTACTTGTCTGATCATGTAGTGAGATGTTTAAGGAAGCTAAATTGGCAGAAAAACATTTACCTTTCTTTAAAAGCGCTTTTCTGCCTGTTCAGTTTCACAGATTGGGAGCAGATGAGTTTCAATGTCAAAGCAAGGGAAGGTGATTCACGGGGCAGAAGAGTGGAGCAGCTTTACCCTTCTTTGTCAGCAGTTAACTTTTAGATCATCTTAGCCATGACTGCACCTATAAACAGTGAATATACTGAGAATGCTTCTCACCACATTGATCTGTGCTAACGTGCTATCTGCATGGGCTCTCGTGTCTGTAACCACCTTATTTCCTTTCTTTTCTACTTGGTTATAAGGTTTTTGTCCAGGGGCTGCCTATCTGTACTGTATTTGTAAACCACAACTTTTGCAGCTTCAAAACTTTTTGCTGTGATGTTTACCATACCTTAGAATTTTTCCTTCTTAACAGGTGTCAGACATTATTATTATTTCTAATTCGGGGAGGATGATACAGCCTCCACATAACTGTTTGCCAATGTCCTTGTGAAAAGACTTATTATTACATCTCCTCTGCATAACATAAATAAATATTTGGGATAAGAAAAATTTATCCTTATTTAGCAGAATGGAATTTGAGGGCTGGATACAGCTGCGTTGGGTATATGAAAACATAAATGTCACCAAGCTTCAAGAAGAAAGAACTGTGAGGAGAATGTATGCACTGGTTGATCACTGGTTGATCTGTCTGGCTTTTGTAGGTATTGTTGCCAGTTATTGCACCACAATATGTTGCTTTGCAAGTATATGGTACATAGGAGACCTTTAAAATTGAATTTATGAAGATTGAATTTATTAAGATAATTGAATAACTATGAATTTATGAAGAATATTATGAAGATGGACACTATGGTTTGGGAGATTGGTACTAAGACATGAAGGCTTCTACCCAACTGTTTTGAATGCAGCCAAGGGATTCTTATGGGGCCAGTGAGAATCATTTTGATTTTTCAATCAGAGACTCAGAAGAAGAGGAAACATCTTAAAGAGCAAAGCCACAGCACTGATTTAGATCAGTCTAAACTCTCACATTTGTGTGTGCTACGGGGTGGTGGCACTTCTTCCTCCTGCCTCTGCTCTGTCCTAGGCACTGTCATCTCCTGCCTGGTGCCGTTTCTGATGCTGCTTTGGAACCCTTGTGAGTTGACTCAGCTCGCCAACCTCCCAGAAAAAAAAAAACACATTTTCATGTGCTTGTTGCACTGATTCAGTGGGCAGCCTTGTGAATCCCCTGCCTGCGAGGAAAAGGGGGAGTGAAGGAAGAAGATGGGGGAGGAGATGTAACTGTCCTTTTTTGGGGGTCAGACCATTAATGTCACCCACTGAGGGTGGAATTTGATGTTACCAACTGTGCATGCAGGCTGCTACTGAAGATAATCGTGCTAAACTCACTGATCTGATGCAAAGTGAATTCTTTTTTTGGTGAGTTGCCACAAAGCTGTGTGATTGTTAAATCCAGTTCAATGAAAGCTGCAGGAATGTCTGTGGAGTGGTTGGGAAGAACAGAACTGCTGTATTTTGTGGCAATCTCCATTTAGGTTATGCTATCAGGAGGTGAAACTATCCTCTTTGTGTGCTTTCAGAAGGGATGAAAACTAAATTCCACTTGTCAAAAAAATTTAGTTTTCAGTTGGATCAACATACAGGTCTGACAACATCTATCGAACAGCTCATCATAAAATAGGGAGAGAATGAAAATATTCTGTGAGGGGCAGGAGAGAGGAGAACCTCTTCTTTTACAGCAGTGGGCTCTTAGATTGGGTGATGCTGAGTGTGGAACTGCTCCCCAAGAAGGAGAGTCCAAGTGATCAAAGAAATTTTCAGCTTTTTGTAGTAAATACCTCATCAGAATGATCCAACGTTAAAAAAAAAAAAAAAATCTTTTACCTTTGGAAACTTCATGTTTTCACTGGCCTCACAAGCAGGTGAATTCGTGGGAGAATGCGAGAATAAAGAACTACACCAGAAAGTGAATAATTTACTGGGAAATTGGGAAGTAAGGAACTTTACTCAACTGGCTTTACCATCAGGAAAGCTGTAGTGTGGTACTGTGCTTTGGATTTTCTACAGTATGTCGTAATGAAGAAGATTAAGGATGTACCTCAGTAACCCTCTGTTCTTACACATTGTTATGCTGCTGCAACCCCAATTTCCTGGTACTGTGGGGTGGTGAGAGTGGTACAATAACAAAACCATGATGTGTGGTACCTAGGGAAGAAGGTACTTTTCATATGTGTTTTTGGAGTGGCTAAATCCATTTTAATTATGCAAGTTAACTTTCTGTAAACTTAAAAACTGTTATGGCCTGAAATTTACTTAAAATTGCTATTTCTCAGAATAAAGTTCCTTCTGTGTCTGGTTTTGCATTTGTCTCTGTTTTCACCTACATTGCTCTCTTAGCAGTTTTTGACCTAAAAATTAAATTGCCATTGTTTCCTTCTTCTTGAATAATAATTTGTTGTTAGTTAATGAAGGACTCCATGATGACTTTATCATTGTAATTATGCAGACCTGACTGCTAGTGCCGAAATAGCAGTTTAAAGCACCATAGACTGACTCTTGAGGGTCCAGCCACAGTAGAATATATCACACACTGCGTTGCAACTTCAGCAGGTTGTGTTTGACATTTTTATGTTTCTGCTTAAAATGTTAGGTGATAGTGAGTATCATGAAGAGGTATGGAAGCTGGTTGAGGAAATCCTCTGGCTAAGAGAACAGTCACACCTGACAGCAGCTGGTGTTGTCATACTTTGTATTCAGTCCATCAAGTATTTACCACTATAATTTAATGGAATAATTTCATTGCTGAGTTTGTGCTTAGTGGATTCTGAAAGCTGCTGGAGTGCATGAGCTGATGGGGTACCTCTTCACTAGTGAACAAAACTGCTCAAGACCACATTTTGTCCTCGAGACCATGTTCAAACCAGAGTGTCCTTGCCTCCAAAATGGACCAGTTGTGCCCTGGCTGCAGGTTCCCAATGTGTGCCAGAGACCATTGCAGCAATAGAGATGAGCATGCTCCAGTGTCTGCATGCGTGCACTGATGACCTTTCAGTTCTGGATCAGGTATAGCTAAAGCAGCTGGAAGTTGCTGCACTGGATTTGTCTCTCCAGTGCACAACAGGAGTGGTGTCCTCCCTCACTGCTCAGTTTTGATTAGTTCTCTGCTATGGCTTAGTAGGAGAAGAGAAGGGAGGAAAACAGTGCATCAGCACATTTTGTAATTGCTTCCTTACTTTGGTTATGAGTGAATTGGAACAATCTTTCTGTAGAATTAAAACTCCTCCAGACCTATAAGACTATGTGCCTTGGTGAAGGCAAGATCAAGTATCACATTGGCTTTGAGGCGAAGGACCGAAGGACATAAGGATCCTTTAAAGTCTTACACTAATTTTATGTATGTTCTGTATATTTTCTGAATTTCTCTGCTTTTGTCCACCAATGAAATGAAAAAATTCAAAGTTGAATTGTGATAATCACTTCTGTATTGACCTATCTTTGTTCTTAAGTGGGTAGTTTTATTACGTAAGTATTTCTCATTACTGTGTTGATACTGTAAATGCTAGTTTTATCAATTTGATATTTTTGCCAATTTTTTTAACCTCTTAATGCTATTGATGCTTTAATGTAGTTGCTAGAACTGGTAAGTACGTACACACTTTGTGTTGTCTCTACTTAAGAACCTTGGTGGGGAAATCTGCTTTTTGATAATTTGCCAGGTAATAGCCATTCTTGCTATCTCCCTCGCAATTCCCTTTTTCTTTTGATTTAAATGCCAATGAAACTGGAAAAAGTTTGGAATTCCATTTGAGAGAAACTCTGTGCCATGCCTTATTTTTCTTCTCTGGTGTGAAGAAGTATGTACCAAACTTTGGCAGTTATTTAGAACGGAGCTTCTTGCTATTCTTGCAAAAACCCTGCGTAACTCAGCCATGGCATTCCTAAAATGCTGAATATAGATCTACACGGGTTAGTGAAATAGTCTACATCCCAGCTTACTCAGAATGCTTCTACCATGGACAGAATTTGAGTTCCTTCAACTGTTGCTCACAGGAGTGTGCTAAAGGATTGAAATTTTTGTGCTTTCCATAGTTGTTGATCAGAAGAGGTTTTGTCAAACAAGAGTTGCCAGAATAGTTTACATAAAGAAAAAGACGTGTGGCATGAAAATAGTTGAGAACGGCTGTTCTCATGTATTTATGTTCCTAGATATCCTAAGATGAAGTACTGGAACATTAGCAGAGTCCAACTACGAGCTGCAAGGGGAAATTGTTGACCTGGCAGACAGGCAAGTTTTGCACTGCATGTTGCATAGTGACTGTGAGGGAGTTCCTTTGCAAAATGTGCGTGAGCCTTTATAAGCTCAATTTAAGCAGGTAAGTTCATGTGTGTTGTGGTGAGATTTGCAACTTCCTTTCTGCAATTGGTGGCAATGCTAAAACTGGGTAAGAGTTTTTGGAACAGAAATACCCCAGAGTTGCTTCAGGAAGGATGCCATCAAATTAGCTAGGAAGTCATCCAGTACTAAGTGCATGCTAAAAGCTTCAAGAAAAGCCTGGGCCTCTTTCCTTCATGAAAATGCAAAATACTTGGTAAATATACCTGTTTTAACGATTTCATTGTATGCTACACTGTGAAATCTGGTGGAAAAAACACTGAACTTGCTATAATAAGGAGAAACCAGCCATCCCAGGTACGTATTAATGACTCTATAGGAAACAATTATATAAATGGTATGCAAAATCTTCGCACAAAAATTATTCCAGGTGACACCTGTGCATTCAACTTGATGTATGAAATCTCCCCTAACATCTGGTGGTACAATGTTAGGTGACTTTTGTGGTGTCTCTGTAGATTGATAGTGCTGGGAGCTATAATGGTTGCTGCTGATTTATAATAGTGTAAGACACTGTTGGGAACATTTCATGCAGGAAGCAGTGTAGGAAGGTGTATGGCAACATGCTACTTGTGTGGGTTGTATAAGACAGTATCATTGTCTTTGAAAATGATGAAAATTATAGCAGTGTTTTATCCTGTAGTGATCCTTACCACAGTGTTTTTGACATGTTGTGGTCCCTTTGTAGCTTAATAGCTTCTGTTTCTACCACAAGTGGAAGATACAGGCTTTATAGTATATACAAAAATTTGTATTAAAAATGTTATCAGAATGCAGTATTCTCGTTTTTTGTAATAGTCACTGTTATACTACCTCTATAAAGTACTGCCAGCAGGTTAAAGGAAGGCAATCTTTCCTCTCTGCTCAGCACTGGTGAGGCCACACCCGGAGTGCTGTGTTCAGTTCTGGGCTCCCCAGTATGAGAATGACATGCATGTACTGGAGAGAGTCCAGCAAAGGGCCCAGAGGATGTTGAAGGGACTGGAGCATCTCACCTATGAGGAAAGGTTGGGAGGATTGGGACTGCTCGGCCTGGAGAAGAGAAGGCTCAGGGAGAGAAAGTCAATGTCTATAAATACCTCACAGGAGGGTGCAAAGAGGACAGCGCCGGTGGTGTTCAGTGACAAGAACGGAGGTAACAGGCTCAAACTGAAATGCAGGAAGTTATGTGAACATCAGGATGTATTTTTTTTCTTTTTACTACGAGGGTGATGGAGCACCAGAGGGTACTGCCTGCCTCCCAAGGTCTTCAGCTTGAATAACATTTTAATGAGTGTGCACTTTGAAATTCAGTGTGCATTTCCTCTCTCCCAGTACGACAGTACAGTAAGTGACTGTGACTTGGATGTTTCGGAAACAGCACAGAAAAAATAGGGGAGGGAACAATATGTAAATGCATTTTCCCAAATGTTTAAGTAGGGCAAACAATTAATTTGCTTTGCATTAATGCTTCTGAAATTAGACTAATTTTTCAGTTTTAACATTTGTTCAAAGTTTAAAATACCCCTCTCTCCCCCTTCAAATATGAGAAGAGGTGAGGGAAGGAAGAGGAAGGGAAAAAAATCTCAATCTTTTTATTAATGACCAAAAGAAAGAAAAGATAAATCCAGGTATTCTTTGCAGGCACTTTTTGATCAAGTAAACCAGTTTCTTTGAATTATCCATGGAACGAAAATAAGGAAACAAGATTGTAGTTCCAGGTTCAGAAATCATTAGCTTTCTGTGCTTTTATGTTCTTTGTGTATTAAAGCTGAATCAAATGATGAATTGCCAGTGGAAGACCAGCCGTTCATCTAAAAAACATGCACCTGCTTAATCTAAGACAATATGCAAGCATAGGGAGGTGCAAATTTCACATACCACTCCAGCAATAGTTTTCTACAATGTGATACTTGTGAGGAAAAAGGAAAAATTGATTGGAGCATGACAATTGTAAATCCGTGGCATTAACCATTTTGTTTTACTCAGATTTTTAATGCAAAAGATACTGAAATGCAAGTTACAGAAGCAGAGAATGGAAAAATTCCTAAGTCACAGAACAATTATGATGGCATAATGTTTTTGAAGCTCTAAGAGGCAGTAATTGTCCACAGTGCACAGAATCGCTGAATGAACTTGTTTCTATCTAAGCTGAGTTTTGGAGATTTCCTGAAACATGATGGAGCTAGAGTTGTGCTACTCCCGATATGCTTGACCTTTGTAAAAAGATGCTTTTTTTTTTTTCCTTTGCATATGTATTTGCCACAAAAACTTACTGACTTGTTTTCCAGAAGTTGATGATTGGCCTGGGTTAGTGGTTGTACAGGATACGTAAAATCTGTCAGAACCTCTTTTTTTTTCTCCTTTTTAATTGTAATTTTTGCAAATAGGATATTCACTGCTCAGTGGTACTATGAGTCCAGTAAAGATCGTATTTGTATTCTGTTTCATTTACTAAGAGTTGCAATGCTGCACATTATTCATGAGCAATATTAATAAATAAAATAGCAACATCACTTTACCTAATGTTGTATTATTACAGGCCACTGCAGCTTCAGTGATAAAATTCTTTTCTTTTAGTGAGTTTTACTGGATAGCAAGTGGTATTCAGTATCACTTCATAGTATAGATCTGTAATTCTTAAAATGTTAAGTCTGAGATCAATTGGTTTTATGCTCTGTGTTCCACTGAGAATATATTTGTGCCCAATGGCTAAGCTGTAATACTGTGGATCTTTTTTGTAGAGGCATTTTTACTGTACCTGTTTTCTGTTACTGTATATTTTCAGCTACACATGGCTACTGCTTGTGCCCGTTCCTCCCTTCTTTCTTCCTTTGTTCACTTAGTTTTCTGATCTCTCTCTCTCACTTAGAGCCAAGCTTGTGAGGTGCGTGTGCTTTCCAGACCTTCCCACCTCATCAGATCACTTCCAGCTGAACATGAGCCAGCTGTGCCCAGGTGGCCAAGAAGGCCAATGGCATCCTGGCCTGGATCAGCAACAGTGTGGCCAGCAGGACCAGGGCCGTGATTGCCCCCCTGTACTCGGCACTGGTGAGGCTGCTTCTCAAATCCTGTGTTCAGTTCAGGGCCCCTCGCGACAAGAAGGACATCGAGGTGCTGCATCGTGTCCAGAGAAGGACCACGGAGCTGGGGAAGGGTCTGGAGCACAAGTTGTTTGGAGAATGGCCATGGGAGTTGGTGTTTAGTTTGGAGGAGGCTGAGGGATGCCCTTATCATTCTCTACAACCACCTGAAAGGAGGCTGTAGCCAGGTGGGAGTTGATCTCCCAAGCAACAAGTGGTAGGACAAGAGGAAATAGCCTCAGATTGTGCCAGGGGAGGGTTAGATTGGAGATAAGGAAAAATGTCTTCACTGAAAGGGCTGTTGAGCATTGGAACAGGCTGCCCAGGGAAGTAGTTAAGTCACAATCCCTGGAGGTATTGAAACGATCTGTATGTGTGGTACTGAGGAACAAGTTTTAGTGGTTGACTTGGCAGTGCAGGGTAATGGTTGGACTTGATGATCTTGGTGGTCTTTTCCAACATAAATGTTTCTATGATTCTATGATGTAGCTTGCGGTTCCTCAAATCAGCTGGCACTGCAGGTGCACAGCCACACAGGAATTCCTCTGCTGGGACTTCACACGCCTCACTGTTAGCTCTCTCGCTGTTTAGTAGCTCAGTATAGTCAACCAAGCTTTGTCCAACAATGTCTTATAACAGTATAAAAATATATATGCCCAAATCTTTTATTATACCTTCCTGTTGTACTTTAAAATCTTTTATAAGGTTTTAAAGCTGCAGGGTATTGTACCTCATGGAACAAAGACTTTGACTTACACACATCTGTATATACATTGTGACCTGAATATCTGAAAGAAAGAGGCACCTCCATTAAAAGATCATCAGTCAACAGAAAAAAAACAGGGCAGACTGTATCTCTGACTATAGACAAACAAACTAAAAAATCTACTCAAATTGCAACCAAAATGCAGGTGTGTTTACTGTTGGTATTAAATAGCTATCTGTGATTTCACTTGGTCATTTTCATTAGTAAATAGAAACATTAACAACTTTTATTCCCAATGCTTAGTCTTTTTGGTCATGTATTCTATTCCTGCATTTCCAACTAAAAGAATATAAAACTTCTGTAAAAAGGATCACAGACAGATAAAAAAGCCCTTGAAGCATACTAGATAGATTTGATAGGACTACAGGAAGCTGAAACCATTATTGTATGTGAAACTGGCTTAAGACCTAAGGACTAAAAAAGGTCCATCTCTGGAAGAGTTAAAGCCTGCTGTATGGACAGAAATTTTGGAGGGTGAGTGGCTTTATGGAGGGTGGTTTGTATTTTAAATATGCTATTTGAAAGCCTCCAGAAAGCTCAGAACAGCACCGACGGATTCAGTGAGCACTGTGTAGGTCTCAGCTGTTGGAAACAGGTTATGGAGAGCAAATTATGGGCAGTATCTGTCTAACCCAATAGCTCCTGGAAAGGAAATCTGAGCTGCTGATTGCTGTAATGCTTTCCCATGCCCGGAAGGTAAAGAAGGGACTTCTATATGAATGTCAGATGCACCCATCCACGGCTTATTTAAAGTAGCAGAACAGGTCAGTTTGTCAAGGCTAGGTGTTCATGGAAGGAACAGTTAGATGGTTAGATGTATCTTCAGTTGACTTTGAAAAGCAATTACCATGTTTAGCAGTATCCCCCGCACAAGCTCTTGGGGTAAAAAAGAGCGTAGACAAGAATGATGGCTTAATTCAGAGCTTTTCAACGTATGGTTTTTTTTTTTTTGATGGTTACATTTGCCCAAGAGAATAGAGATTTTTAAAAACCCCGAAACTCCAGGTAGTGACAAAAGTAACTTTCCTTACATGTGCTGTAACCCGTTCAGTTATGAAAAATAGCTTTCAAGTTCCAGATTCTCTGTTCCTTTTTATTCTGAATGACTTTTTGCATTTCCCTTAACTTTGCTAATAAAGATGGCATACTGGACTTCTATGATAACACATTTTTCCAGTGTGGAAAAAGGATTCTTCCTTTTATTTGCTGTCTGTGTAGTTTCATAGAATGATGGGTGCTTCTGCTCTGTTTGGAGAGGACACTTATGGCACTTTAACTTTTTAATTTTTTTAAAGGTATGCATATTTCTAAATCTTCTGGGTATGGTTTTTTTCCCTCTTTATTATAACTGTGCTATGTCTCTTCTTGTGGTGCGTTTCATATTGCTTCCTTTGCTCCTTGATTCGTGTATTTCTTTCTCTCGCTATGCTGTATTTTCTGCTTCCTATTTTCACACACTGCTGTGCTTTGCAGCTTTAGTGCGTACATTTCTGTTGTCTTTAGCTGTTTCTTTTTGCCTCTTTCAGACCTGCTTTCACTCCTGAGCATTTGCATGGGGGTCTCAGAGATTTCCTCTAAAGTTCAATGGCTGCAAGAAGATAAAAACTTGGCTTTAAGTAAGAAGCCAACTCCATTCTTCCTGAAGTCCAAGAACAATAGACATGATGCCTTGCTTTGCATCCTCTTCCCTTCTGCCATCAGACACTGTTGGTCTTTGCTGAAACTGAAGCGTCCCTGTCTCCTGGCCTCTGTGCATCCTCTGGCATGTAGGAGGTAACTCACTGTACCCTGGTTGTTACTTCATGGTGTAACACAGCTTCACATGTGTAAGAAGTGATGTAATTTGGTCGGACTTGGCAGAGCTGTAAAAGGTACAGAGGATGCTCCCTCTTGCATTACCACCTCTTCTTCACCATCTTCCCAGCTTGCTCTGAAACTTGGAAACTGTGATCATTGCTACTGCCACCTCTTTGAGATTTTAGGCTGATTTGTTCTGGAATAGGACAGGCATGGCAAGAGGTGAGCAATTTCTCTTCTCTAATTGTTTCTGTTGCTGCTGACAGCAATATAAAGCAATAATGCTGTGGAATCAAGCAAGGTTGTTACTCGAAATGGTCAAAAAGAGGAGTGTTTCCCTTTCTTGTCTATATTTCTATCTGAAAAACATAGTTACAAGGGAAGTTTAATACAAGAGTAATTTTTTTTTCCTAGTATTTTTTGAACTTTGTGCTTTTTGTATCACTTTAATGAACCACACAACAGGCCCTGGATTTTGTGATTGCTTATGTTGTGCTCAGTTCAGGCAGTTATAAGCAATACCCCTTAAATTCTATGTGTAAAATAAAGCAAGTGCATAAACATGCTTCAGAACGTATTGAAATTTAGCCCAAACTTGGCTATGATATGCAACGACCTCAAACGAGAAGTACTGAAGGTCATGGTGAGTTCCCTATCGGACGTGAAGAAACTTTCAGTTATATTCTGAAATTAGTTTTTAGAGCTCTGTTGTGGGTATTCTGTCTGGATTACACTTGCTTTACAAGGGGGAATCGAGTTCCACGTCCTCCTTCAGCCTTTAAGTCCAGCACCGGGCATGAAGGTCAAACGGGACAACTCTGTTGCCTTCATCCTTACAGGTCCGTGCTGCTTTCGCCGTCTCGGCCTGTCAGCGAGTTCCTATCACGACACGGCGAACTCTCCCACTCGCGGGAGCTGCTTCGTTTGGAATGGAAGCCCCAAGGCCACCTGCAGCCCAGGTACGGCCGGGGGTGGTCTGGCGCAGGTAGGCGGGCCGGAGGCTGGCACGGCGGGAGGAGCAGCTCCGCGGCGCTGCCGCGGCCGCCCACGCGTCACCCCCATCCCGGGGCTCCGGGCGCGTCCCCCTCCGGCCGCCCGGACTCTCTCCGCCGCCGCCGACCTCAACGCGGCACAGGCGCTGCGATCCGCATGGCTCCATAAACACGGGCGGGCTCAGAGGGGCGGCGGGGCCGGGCCGAGCGCCGCCGCAGTAGGACGCGCTGGCGGCGTTGGACCGCCCTTCTTCCCTNGGGACCCCGGCGGTGCGGGGGGCCGCTCCCGGGGTCCCGCGGCCGGTGGCGCCCAAGGGGCCGCCCACGGCCACCCTCCAGTTGCCGGCCAACTTGCAGCTGCCCCCAGGTGAGTGATCCCTCCCGCGCTGCCCCAGCTGCGGGCACGTCCCGTGTCGCGACTTCCCTGGCGTGTCGCGGTCGTCGCTGCCGGTGGGCAGCAGGACGGGGAGCCCGCCGCGCTGCCCTTGCTGCTGGAGACGAGCCGCGGCGAAGGACGGGCAGGGCGGCGGGGGTGGTGGTGATGGTGGTGGCGGTGGGTGTTTCGGGCTGGTTGTCTGCCCCAAACTTCTGGGAACCGGCGTGTGCGTGTGCCTTGCAGGGCACTGGCAGTGTGACTGGGTTCGGTCGGGTAGCGCTGGGGATGCTTACAGCCTGTCTGGAGGATGGATCTGGAAGTCTCTGGATAAAGGCAACTTCTTTGCTGGATAGCACGAGGAGCAGGAGGAGTAACCAGAAACTCAGCGGCCAAGTTAGCGCTCTGTGTGACTTGAAAAGGACTGCTGGAGGCTTTGGTGGAGCTTGGATGGAATATCTCGGGGAGGGGAGTGTGCGCGTGGGTTGGCGGCTGCACGGCGACTCCGTAACTCACGGAGCGGGGTCAGGCTGCCCGCGCTCCCCTCCGGCCGGGCAGTCCCGCAGGAATGCTTGTCACTGGCGCAGCCAGGCCGATGCGACCGTCCGTGGAACGAAATACTGCCGTGCCTGAGGACGGCAGAGTTGAAAGTTCATTACGTGTTGCTCCTTGAAACGCCTTTTTTCTCTAAACCCTCTGTGGGAAGCGTAAGGGTTCGGGGAGATACCGCCCTTTCAGATGTGCTTCCTATAGCAGCAGTGAAAATATTAACGTAGGACTTGCACAGTGCTGATACAGACAGCTTAATACTTTGGATAGCAACAGAGGATTAGCCAGGACTTCTACCTGCACTTTCTCTTAAGAGGAGGAAGGTGCTGTTGGTTCTGAACTTCCCGCTTTTCCCTGTTGGGCTGTATTTAAACGCTTTTTTTTTAAAAAAAAAAAGAAGTGACTTTGCATCCACTGGTTTTGGTCTCGCTCTGTTGAGACCCCAGGATATGTAATGACTTTATTGCTGTTTGATGCTATAATTATTTCCGGTCAGGACAGTTCTGCTGTTGGAGCATCTGTTGCAATTACTTTCATCTCGGATAGTGCTGAAAAGGATGACTGACTTTACAGTAATCCCTGTCCTGGTAGTGCGTATTTGCTTTTTTTTTCTTTCCTTATTTTTTTTAATCCCAATGTCTTTATCAAAGACGTGTGCCTCCCAAGGAAATACAAAATGCTAATTGAAAAAAAGTCTTTAGTCAGTCAGTTTCACTGTAGATTTCCCAGCACTCATGATGCTGTAATGTCTGGGTAGTCAGCAGTCAAGGATGAGTCTAAATCCTTGCCAACTTTCCTCTGAAGTGAACGATGATGGAAATATATTAACTTCTTGTAGCAGGGCTTCCCATCTATTCAGGTTTTGTATCTAATATTTTTGCTTTCTGGCATGTATTGACATTCAGGTAAACACCTTTCTGTGCAGGTGGATGCTCTTGCAAGTTGCCTTCGGTTTGGGAACTACAGGCTAGCAAAACTTACGGGTTTTTTGTAGTGGCTTGGGTTTGCATCCAGGTATACTGTTG
Source organism: Melanocharis versteri (assembly GCA_013397845.1). Classification (NCBI taxonomy): domain Eukaryota; kingdom Metazoa; phylum Chordata; class Aves; order Passeriformes; family Melanocharitidae; genus Melanocharis; species Melanocharis versteri. The sequence continues at coordinate 383,685 of VZTG01000673.1, read as the reverse complement.
AATGTCATCTGACTTGTATTGTGGTACTAGGCAGATGTAACAAAATTAGTATTACCCCTCAGTTGCATCAGCTTGTTTTCCTTGCTCCTGGGACAATGCAGTCTTTGTATCAGAAGTTCAGAGGTGCTGGTACTCTGCAGCATTGTAAATTAAAGTAACTCTATGGACTTCAGTGCTTCAGAAGAAACTAGACTTTGTCAGATTTCAAGTGGACCAATGTTGCAGGGAAACTTGTTTAAGTAATTGTGGTAAAGTTGTATAAAAATGCATTCTGTCTTGAGTAAGTGTTAGTATTTTATCTCTATCTCCCAGGTGGATTCAGTTTTTAATTAATAATAAAAAATGCAAGATGAATAGCATTAAAGTTACAAGTGTTAGCAGCATTAAAAAAAGAAAGTGGAATAACCCACAAATTCCTAGGCTTGAAAAGTTTGTATTTCAAATAAACTGCCAAATCTCGGCATACAGGATAAAATACAGGAGGGAGAATGCACTTAGGTTTAAAATCGTGGCATTCAACTTTTGTGGCACCTGCTAAGAAAAAAGCATACTGAAAACATCTTTCCCTTGGGTTTCAAAGGCGAATATTTGAGGTGGCTTGTTGTGAGGAAGGCTGGACAGCGCTGCCCTTACTGGTCATGCCAAGTTACTCATGAACTGCTTGTGGCCCGGAGTGGGCATTGCTTCCACAGCACTGCAGTCTGGGGAAGGAAAGGCACCATCAGAGCTGCCTTTGCCTCTGTGGCTTGGAGGGCAGTGGAGGTTCATGGAAATCTGGGGTTTATGCTGTTCTTTCTCTTCCATCTCTACCTCCCTCTTCCTCTTGCTCAGAATAAAGCCAGGAGGTGGGAAAGGCAGATGACTTGATGTGACTCCTCATGTCTCTGAGCACAGATTGCATGTCTGCCAAGTGCCTCTTTTTGTCTGGTTACTGAGGAAAGATCACTGAACTCTGCAAGTTCTCCTGGTTTTGAAGGACCCAGACTCGCTCATGAGTAGCAAGGGTTTTTCATCACCTTCCTATGATTTCCTCTACAAGGTGCTGGTTTTCAGTGGAGCAGCCAGCTTGTCAGAGCAGTGCTGCTGGTACCCAAGGCCATCCTCCTGCACCAGTCCATCCCTGGCTGACCATCACTGAAGGCTTTAGCACTCAGTAGGACTCCAGCTGGTCTGACTTCAGGGTCTGGGTTTGGTCTTTTGATCATGCATACCGTCAGCTCTTTGAATGGTTGGGCTATGTCCTCCCGAATGAAGGGGATTTGATCTACCGCAGGGACCTTTCCTCAGTTGCCCTCTTTGTTGACAAGAACAGGTTAGCAGCGTTTCGGAAGGCTTTGCACGTCGCAGTCTGGGTCTGCAGAGAGCAGGGCGGCATGGCGAGCGCAGTGCTGCCTCGGTCCTGAGCTCTGTGTGGCTGATGCGTACAAACCTGCGAAAGGCTCGTGTCATGGACCATCTGCTTAACAAGAAATTATGTCCTTGGTTAACCTGAGCTTAATGCTGGGGGGAGGAATGGATGGGCTGTGCTATTAAACTGGAGGAAATAATTGGGAAGGGGGAGGAGTGACAAGGGCCGTGACAAATGTCTATGGTTCACCGTAGTGTCTTTGGGCCCCACACTGCTTTAGAGAAGTGGAGGGTAGCAAAAGAGCATAAAAAACAACAAAAAGAATGTTGTTTCTTGGTTTTGTTTACTTTTCTTGAACTTAGGTTTTTGTCACTTCTGTGTCTGTACTTTCAGACTGTCCCTGGCCATGGAATGCTAATTACAAGCAGGTGTTTAAAGGACAATTAGCAGATATGTTTGCTTCTCTGCCACTGGGATGAAAAAGGACAGAACTGAACCGGATGCCAGGGATCCTCCATTTGTTACCTTCGATCTGCTTAGAGCAGGGAAGCTCTTTGAAAACCTCACCTCATGCCACTGCTGCTGGCTACAGGACTATGGCAGCAGCTGCCGTCACTCTTCGCTGTAGCACTGGCTGCCTCTGGTGTGTGTATTTCTGTTTTATGCTTTCCATTATTGTTAAGACCAGCGGGCCTGAGCAAGCACGGTGTCAGCAAAGAGAAGTTTCCCTGAGCGTGCTGTAATTTCACTAGTAGCATGGTGCAAGGCACAGTCTCCCTATAAGGTTTCCTTTGCACCTGACTTAGAAGGGAGCGGCAGCAGGTACTGCTTCTTGGTTTCTGTTTGCAGCTCGGTTGTCTTTGCTTGGATGTTTTGCCTTGTCTGTGGCAGGTTTTCCACTGCCTGCAGCTTATCTAGGCTGATAGTGGGTAACTCCAGAAAGCACAGCCCCTGTTTGCGTCAGGTGGCTGGGCTGTGTGGCATGAAGCAGGCAGGCAGCGTGTGGACTCCTGTGGGTGGGAAGGAGAGAACCGATGTGGGTATTCCAAAACTGCAGTGGGGTGGTATGGAGCCTGGTCTTGTCGAGTTTCTCTTAATTGTATGTAGAACCTAAGGTAGGTAACCTGAAGAGGTAAGGGCAGATAAACATCTGGATGGCTGCTGCCTTCTGCTTTCGAAGATGGCCTAATACATCTCTTGCAGAGTGCTGTGAATCTCCCTCATCATGTTCTAGTTGTTGTTCTTCTGTGGTAAAACCACATGAGGAATTCGATATTTTCATATTTGTATCTGGTCCTTTGCTTTAGAATAGGAGGAAATGCTGATTTTAAAATACCTCTTAGTTTATATTATGTTTGAGTAGGAGTAGGCTATCTAAAGATTTCTTGTTTCAACAGGCAGAAAACTCTAGAAATTCCTTTGAAGTTTGCAGTTTTTGGATGTTGATAGTGCCATGAAGTCTGAGCATAGTACTTGTGCTTAAACCAGTAGGGGCTAAATAATCGGTTCTTGTAACCTTTTGTATCACAGTAATGTCCTCTGTTTAGCAGGCATCTTGGAATGGATTCTCTGCAAACTTCTCTCCACATTAGGTGACACAGATCAACTTTTTTTTTTGTCCTGAGGAAGGGCCAACAAAGCTTTGTGGGGCTTGAAGAGCTAAGTCAAACTTACTTAGATAATAGTGAGGAAACGTCTTGTGCTGTAACCAGTTGAAATTTCAGCTGCACTGTAGGACTTGATTTTGCTTTCCAGACTGAGTGTGTCTAGCAAAATAATGCCTTCATATCATTAAATGCACAGCCATGTGAGAATTAAGATTTAAATCTTGGCAGAAGATGTAGAGCTAATGTCTAGATTTATGGTTTTTCAACACACAAAAAAAAAAGCATTCTGAATACTGAAGCACGGAAATATGATGCTCAGTAAAATTAATGTTAAATGCTGTTCAGATTTTACAGTCAATTGGAGTGTGTTGCAAAGAATTACAGCTACAGTTTGGTGAATAGTAAACTTTTTTTAATCCTTAGAATAGACAGAATGTGAGCCTGACTTGTGTTGCTCTTGCAGTATTTAAAGAACCTTTCAGCTTGTAGCAGTAAGAATAGCATCATCTACACATAAGTGACAGCTGGAAGAAACACTAATTATGTTTCAGTATTCTTTTTCCCAAAGATGCTGATAAAAACTAGGTAAGCTCATGTGTTGTTATTTTGAGTAGTTGCCGTACTAGGTTTTTTAAGTCATTTTAGAGAACTGGTTATTTGTTATGCCACATGGCTGGAATCTGTGCTGTGCCTAGTGGGTAGGGTTGTATTTACAGTTGTATATATGTGAGTTTTGATGTAAATTGCAACCCATTTGATAACTATCAAAGATGAATAATTAGTACTGCCTTAACCATTTAGACAAAACGGAAAGGCAGATACTTTTTTTGGAATATTTTTTTGCATGTAGCGACTTTTCTGAAAACTGAAGATGTCAGAAGGAAAGCGAGTAAAATTTGCAAAATGGGAAAGATCACCATAGATGTTTTCAAGTGTCTTACTATTCAAATTGTCAGGATTAAGGTCTGTTCTGCCATCTGGATCACCTTTAGAACAAAGTCCACTAACAGATCTTTTCCACTCGTGTCTTGAGGAAATAGTCTCTGATTGCAACTGTAGCAGGGTAAAAACCGAAATAGGTGGAAGATCCTTGTTGCTAATGAGCAAATCTAGGGTCTGTTAAGGCTGGAGAACTGGTGAAGCTCAGTGTTCTTACTGTGCTGTAAGAACAGTCAGATGATATGGTAACACTTAATTTTCATAGCTCGTGTTTGCAGACTTCTTCCAGTGCACGCTTCCAGTTTGGTGAAGGCAGAGGAGATGCTTTCGTTAGTACTGCTCCTAGGAGTTGCCTGGGAAATCAGAGTTCCTTAGGTGGATGTCCAGGCTAGATTAACAACTGGGCGAAACAGCATGCCCCGGCTGGCGCAGCACCTGAAGATTTCCCTGGCAGCTTGCCCAGTGGCAGTTGCCCGCTAGTCCCAGTGGAGCCCTGGAAGCCAGGTCCAGCTGACTGATGGGTGGTGCATTACCAGGCAGTCTCAGTGGGGCAGCCAGTACTCTGTTGAAGGGGTTAAGTGCAGTCAGAACACCTTTATACATGGCTCGCATACTAGGCACTTGACAAATATCATGAAGTTCTGGTGACAGTTTCCACAATATCTGTGTAGACAGAAGTTAAAGTTTCCTGTGAAGGTTTTGTTGTCTTCTGCAATAATTTTTGTTTGCTCCATCACACTTAGGGCGAGGTGGTGATCAGTGTTAAAATTCAGTGTTGATCCCTTGTTTGCAAGTGGAAAGCCATCCAGCTGAGGAGTGAATCTGCACTTTTAGAAGAAATGAAGTAGGATTCAACTTCCTTCTGGTCCCCAAGTGAGCAATGAGGAAACAAGTGTCCCGTTTTAAAATTAATCTGAATTAATTTTACAATGGGAAATTAAAAACTTCTCTGAATCTGACTTGATTCTCCTCTTATTTAAAGGAAACAGAGATTTAAAGGGGACTGATCTTGACCTTTGTTAAAACACTACCAAGACACCAATGATGGTTTTAGCAACTCTTGGTTTAAAGTTAAGATTTGTGGTTCAATATTTCAGCTTCATATTTCTCTCTAACAGCTAAATGGCTGTTCCAGAAGTGGTAAGTTCAGGGTTTTGGCATACCTTCTGGTCCTTAGAAAGCCGTGTGCTGTATATATATGGCTGCAGTGTGCCAAGCATATAACTTGCTATTTGAAGAATTTCACTCCAGTGAATACCAGGAGTACACAAGAGGATGTGGTGTAGAGACTCAGTGCTTCTTTCAGTGCAGTAGGAATTATCTTGAGAGTAAGAAAGTGTCACTTTGCTCCTCTGAGGTACTATTCCACTTCCATCAGCTGAGTCCTCTGCAAATATTTGAAGCTCCTGTATGAGGTAATTTGGGTCCTGCAGAATGCTCAAGTCAGATCATCTTAGCTATAGACAATCCTAGAACTGTCTGATTACTCAGACAGGAAAGCAACCAAGCCTCAAGGTGCAAAGTTCCAAACCACAAAGATGCGATGGAGAAATGCTGATGGGAAATGATCCCAGTTGCTGAAAGACGTGACCCGAGGACAAGAGCTAGATGTTATCACAATATTAATTAAGGCTCTGCCTTGTGGTACACAGGGTTGGCTGGGAAGCCCGTATGCCTACACACTATAAAAACAACATCTCTTGGGATTCAAGTGTAATAAATACATCCTGCATCCAAATAGAAACAGTAGTGCCATCTTGTAACTATGCCCAGAAAACCAGTTGGTTATTTACATCCCCTCCAAGTATCCATACCATGTCCAGGTTTTCTTTAGATGGTTGGTATGGACATCTGTTGCTTGTTATAAAAAAGGTTAACTACCCTTGCAACTGGTACGGTTATACTTTTGCTTAAGCGTTCTACTATAACTGTGAAATTGTGTGAATATAAATGTATTCAAGGAAAGAAGCTCAACTGTATGTGCAGTCAAGGAGAACTCTTTTTGCGCTGAAATTTTGCCCTGTATTCTGTGAAAAGGCATCAAAAAATGTGAAAACTATGGGGGCCCAGTTGCTAGACTGTTAAGCAGATATCCATCTGGGCACCAAAATGCATCGATGAGCATCTAGTCTCCAGCAGCTTGGATAAGACTGGCTGGGTGAGCAGTGTGTGAAACTTGGCTTCAGATTTTTGCAGTTTTAGCACTTTGTGTCTAGTTCCTGGAAAAAGGGAGGGAAAGAGGACTGTGTTTACACTCTTGAGAAAGATGCGTGATGTCCATTATTCCAGACTGTTTGAAGCAGTAGGATATCAGAGTCTGCTCCATCCTGCCTAGAAGAGATAGCATCATCCCTTTCCTGGCTCCCTACGCCTGGAAAGCCTGTGTCTGTACTGGGTATCTCAGGGGCTGGTGCACGCTGTTAGCATGGAAAAGTGCTTAGCCAGAGAAAGTTGGAGTTACTGGAGGCAGCAGCCTTTCCTGGGGCTGTAAGCTCCTCGCGTTGTTAGTGTGTACATGGTTGTGGTTTAAAGCACTGCTCACAGCAACCCAGCCAGTCTGGGAAACATTAATGCTGGTGGAACTGTTTTGTCAGCTGGACAGTGATGTCTGCGGGGAAAGCTGGTCACTGGCTTTGAAAAGGTGAGATGTCAGACATCAGCCTTGAAAATTGTAGGCCAAAGTCTACATGGATCTGCAGTGCAGTTTGTGCAGTTGGCAAAGATGCCATCAACATCTTTAAAGAACTTATGGGTATAACATTGTGTTGTATTTTATTTAGACTGTGTTCTGTTGTAGCATGAAAGAATATAGGGATTATGCCCTTTGAATTTTTCTCCTGACATGGAAATTAATGATTTCCATATCTGTGGGCAAAACAAGGTGTCTTTCATTGGAATTCAAAATCTGACATCTCATTGTGACTCTGCAATATCTACGTGCTAGTCACTGGTCCTGAGCCATTGCTATAAAGACCCATTAGTTTAGAAGCTTCCCTGGAGCAAAGGGAAAGAGCGCAGAGGGCGATTTCTGAGATATGTAATTATTTAGTTTGTGCAACAAAATGTGAATGGAATTAACTGGTTTAGGGCCTGGATGTGTGGTGAGTGATTCTGGTTGCTGCAATATCAGTGCTTGATTGTGAGTTGGGCATTGCTAAAGTCTTCTTACATCAATTAGAATCGAATTCCAAAGGTTGGAATGATTTGTTGTATGGAATAAAGTGTTTTGTGGGTGTAGTGTAGATGCTGAACAACTTATCTTGACCCCATACAGTGTAGATGAGCCCTCTGCCCTGCTTATCTGGGAAATATGAGAACAATCACAGGTGTTTTTCCCAAGAAGAGCCTAAAACAGGCAGTCTTTGTGACTTCACGAAAGATCTGTTGTCTGAAATCAATTGCATTTAAAAATAGAAGTTAGAGATAATTATTGGGAGCCCATGGTGAGGTAACTTGGTGTGGCCTTTAGATCTCTTTGTTGTGGCTTCGTTCTTAAGACAGTGAAAAGAGCAGCTTGATGTTGGCTCCAAATTGGGCTGTTGTCCTTGTTTCTTCATCTCCACTGCAGAAATTTGCAGTAGACATCTGGGAAAACTCAAGCACCGAGTGAGGGTCATGGGGAATCAGTAGTTTTCCTGCACACAGTACGGACCATACTTCATCTGAAAACATTACAGCCCCATCATATTAGAAGGGTTATGTAAATCATGTAAAAGTTAAAGTACTGTCCTTCGCAGTATTTCATTAACACTTTGTGCCTCTTTAACACTCTTTTTCAGCTAATCTACGACACAATGCACCTTGATACAATCACTGCCTGAACAGTCTATGTCTCTAATAATGCCCTTTCTTGGTCTGTCTTAGTCCTGTAATGTGTTTTTAAAACTTTTAAGTTACCTATTCTGTGGGGCTCAATAAATGGAATTGAAGAGGAAAAAACAGTTTGTTGTTTTTTTTTCTAAAGGATGGCTTTGAGAGAAAAGCTATGTTCAAACCCATTGTATGGATTAGTAGTGTTTGGTATTTTATTTTCCAAATTTTGAATGATCCTAAATAGTCCTAAATAATCAAAGAAACTTGAAACCAATATTCCTTTTTAATTGCCACTTAATTTCCTACTAAAACATCCCCTTTAAAGCTTGGTCTTAGCTTGAAATAACTGCCTTAAAAGCAATTGCTTTGTTTTGAGTAGCTCGGTGAAAGAATGGAATTTGTTTAGGAACAGAGAGCTCTGACACGTTACTGTTGTTTTAAAACATTTTTGTTGTTCAGTTACTGATTTGAGACCTGGAAGTCCCATTTAGCCTTGTTTTTATAATTGGTGTTAAAGTGCACTTTAGTAAGATTGGCAACACACATGATGCAGGCACTCCTTGTTTTGAAATAAGCTAAATTTACCCTTCTTTGAAAGCACCTTTTGTGACTTGTGTTCTCTTAAATGAGTTTGGTCTCATTGTGGTTGGTTCTTGCTTGTATTTTATTTTGGGAACAAAAGACTCATTTTCATTTCCTCACGTTATTCCCTAGCCAGCAGTTCCCAAGAGCTGTTTGGCTGAGCAGTTGGGCTGGAAACCATGTAATCGAAGTGGTGGCTTAACTTGACAACTTCAGCTTCACATGTAGTAGCAGCATAAGGTGTATCTCCACTGGAGCACAAATGCCAGCTGGTTCATCTCGGGAAATTCCTGGGTGAAATTCCCCTTCAGAAATGTCCTCAGGCTTTTCTTACATGGTGGGATGCTTTCAGCACACATTGGTCTTCAGTGCTGCTAGATGAAGCCCAGAGCTTTAGTTGGCAGTACAGCTTTGTGTTAACAGCATTGTGGTTTCCTTAGCACTATTCCCTGGAATACAGATGAAGCCCATGCAGGTGGCATTACATACAGGGACATTAACAGATCTCTGCTGTTATCCCACAGCTTCTTGTTCCTGTCTCCAGTGAGGTTTTGGTGCTTTCTAGTTAAAATATAGAGGTGTCTGGAAGCTGCTCCTCCTGCAAACCTGTGTTTCTTGGTTCCTGGCTTGGATGCTAAAGCAAGTTCAGAATAAGCTGTGTTTCCTTCACCAATGGTGTTGGGACAGTGAAAATTTGTAGCAGAGGGGTCTCAAGTTTGAGAAATGAAATGGAATTCCATTAGTAGGCCCCTGATTTTCCATGGCTTGCACTGCTGGCATGTCTAGGTAGAGGCTGTCCCGGGTGGTGGCTGCCTGAGCTTTGCAGGACTGTTGCCAGGCGCTCCTCCTGAAGGCAATGTACCTGCAGCTCCTGTTCCAGGAGAAGGCAGGGCACTGGATATAGATCTCAATGAGACCTCTTCAAGGTAAGAAGGTATAATCCGCATGGCTCCTTCTGTGTAGCTTTGGAGGAAACTGAGTTGGGTTTTGGTTGTCAGGTACTTCCCCTCCAGCCTTCTCACAGGGTTGCAGCTGAAGACGAGTGTGCAGGGAACAAATGGCTGGAATAGCTGATTGTATTTTAACAGCCTTCTCTGCCAGTATAGGAAAACCAAATAACTTTCCAAAGTATGTTTTTGGCAGGACAGGCAGAATATCTAAGAACAGAAATCTCAATTCATTGCGAAAAGGGCTTTTTTTTAATCTGCAGGAGACATATGAGTCCTCTAGTGAAGCATGTAAGAAATAATCGCTGATGGTAACTGGCCACTTTGGTTTGAAAATAGGAGCAGCTTTGTAGCCCCAAAGGGATTGTGCCTTGCTCTTACTATCAAAGTGCAGTAGTGAATAGTGAGAAAGTCGTTCCTGTTCTCTGAAACAACTCCAGTAAAACTATCAAACAGAGCGTTCTTGGAAGTGCAGCCCAAAAGAGGGCATCTCTAGTGTTACAAGAATGCTTTATTGCTCTTCATTTACTACCATTGGTGCTGATATTTTGCTCAGATTGCCAGTACCTTTTCTGTTTTTAAATGCAGTGCTGAGAGGTGTTAGCTGAAACTTCATGTTTCAGCTGTTCGAAGGTCCTGTGTTGTTTCATGTGTTGTCTCTTCCTTCCCCCCCCTTTTCATATGAAGTTGCAGTGACTGCAAGACATGATGTTCTCACATTTAGTTTGTTGGTATTTGCCTTCTAGTGAATGTGAGAACAGCTCTTGATACGAAGTACTGTCTTTCCCCCACGCTGAGTGAAGAATGTGGATTCTTGCACTTATCTTAATTTCTGATAGTAGTGTCTTGGTAGCTGCACGAGTCTGTTTACGTGACCTTTCTATTGAGAACCTCAAGGTTACCATCACCTGCTGTTCCCTCATTTCACACCTGTGCAGCTGTATAAAGTGTATGAGACTTCAAGCATTGGTTTTGAGAGCCATGGAACCTTTTCTTCTGGCATAAGAGACCTCCTGTGCCACCTCTTAGAGTCTGTGCTGTTGGCTGCAGTATGGAGTTACTGCTTTTGTTTCCAGGCAGGAAGGGAGTATCAAAGTTGTGAAAAACTGTAATTAAATTGTGGTGACCAGAGGTAAAAAATAAGTGCTGTTCTTAACAGCTTTCAAAGTGTTTTGGGCAATCCATGTGTCAGTTTACTGTCCCTTTGTGACATTAGGTTGTAACTGCTCAGAACAGTGTCTCTTGTGCTTGGACAAGATGTGGCTCCTCAGTGTATGGAACTGGAGCTCTAACAGCTGTTCGAAATTTGCCTTCAGCTTTATCTGTGCTAGCATCAGGCATCAGTAGCATTAAGCCTACCGAAGCAGTAGTTGATAGATTACCATAATACTGTTTTGGAGTTAGAATTTTGCCAGTGTCACAAAGAGCTGCTGCCACGAAAATGCTACCATGCTTTATTAAAAATCCTGCCAAATGGAATGAAGATAGGGAAAAAAAATGGTTTTTCCAAGGGGGGCAATTTCTTACTCTAACTTACGTGCGAGTAACAGGCATTATCATAGTTGAATGTTCCAATCAAGGCTATGACTGCTGGAGTGGCCTTAAGTAACTTCTTCTGTAGACGCTCTCACCGAGTTATTTTACAGTGTTCTGATGTGGTAGGGATGTCCTCGTATTGCCTAATCTTGTTGCTAGGGGGAAAGTTGGTTTATGTTTCGGGTTACATCCTTTTCAGGATCATTGCTGTCCTGCTCAAATGTAAAGGGGCTACTTTGACTTGTTAATATTCGTGATAGTTGTTTTTTGTTTACCTTTTCTTTTTTGGAGATGTTAATGAATTTGCATGTGAACTGTATTGTGTTTGCATAAACTTTCTAGCTCTGTCTTGAGGTAATTTCCTGTCAAGCAAGTAGATTGTGCTGGAAGCTCCCCAATCCAGGTGACTGGAGGATGGGATACTTTTCCAGCAGGGTCTCCATCTCTGGTGAATGCCAACTGAAAATTCAGAACAGTAGTGCAAAACCAGTCCCAGCCCTGTAATCAAGTTGACTGGTATCAATGTGGTTTCTCAAATGCAGAAGTAGAAAATGTGCTTCTGATAATTTGACTTAACAGACAAATGTAATGAGTAGTGACAAAATATCCAAGTACATGAAAACTAACTCTTAATGCATTCCAAACCTCTAAAGGAATGAAATTATAAGTTTATATGCACCTTCTCAAAGAGTAGAGCTATCAGTGATGTTTTAAACCAGGCTTATAAAAGGAAAGCCTAAAATCTCCAGTAGCAACACTTCTGCCATGCTGAATGTAGACCTAGAGCAGAGAGAAATGCTATTGCTAGCAAAATGTGGTCAGCTTTGTCTCTTTCAGTGAAATCTGCATAAGCATGTGATGTGAACAAGGAAAAAAAATGCCCTTTTTCTGGCCGATGATAAATTGTTTGCCATGATTCACTGTCTAAATAAGATGGCATGAAAAGAAAATGGGAAGTCTAATATGTTTTCTGTAATTCCGGCTATTCATTGATTAAAAATTAAATGATCCATCTGTACCTAAATATAGTTATTTAGTCAACTCATCAGTGGAGTAGGAGAAAGCTGAGTTGTCAGATGGAGTAACAAGTGTTTTTCTGAATATGCAACTGCCTTCTGCATCTGCCCCATCTAGTAAAGGCTGCTTGAGAAAGGAGGGGATCATGTAGATGCTGCTCTTGCAGTTCTCAGTTTGTGTCTGCTATTTAAATGGCAATATGTTGATGTTACAGAATTTTATATCAGGTTTTGTGTTGTCTTGCAATATCCTCTTATGCTTTTAGATGTGGAGGATGAAAAGCTGTTTCAAAGCATGTGGTTATAGCTTGATCGTTTTTTAAAAAAACCCAAAACATACCCAACAAAACGCAACACATGGAGCTTGTGTCTTTTCCTGCTGTATGCATTTAAACTCAGACAGAAGCAGTGTTGTACGGTAATATTTTGACAGCTTTCAGACTAACCTAGTAGTAAAAAGACATTCATTGCAGTCTTGTTTTACACTAGGAAAGATGGTAAGTGTGCATAGAAGATCTAGGTTTCAGATACTGGATAACTTGCAAGAAAGTTCAATGCAGTCCTCCAGAAACATTGAGGTGCTTTTAATTATGTATCTGGATTCTCCTGTACCTCCTCCTTCCTTTTCTTTGAAAGGTCACAGTTAAGTGAGGGTGTTTGAAGATGGTTTTTTCGGTGGTGGACTTTGCAGCAGCTGCTGCTGGAGGTAAAGGAGGTGAGACACTGGAAAGGTAGGGCCCTCTGTAGCTCCCTTGAAGGATCTGATGTGGTGCAGACCAGGTATCCAGCTGGAATTTTGTATTTGTGGTTGTGTTGAATCCTCTAAATTTTTCAGAGATGAGCCCTTAGGGGAGGAGGCTTTGGTAGCTGAATGGTCTTTTTTTTTTCCTTTCTTTTTTGTTTTTAATTATTTCCCGTTGGAATCTCCCTGTTTGGCTGCAAACTTCTTCAATAAAACTGTGTTTTAATACTTTTGGACACACCCTTGACAGAGGGACAGCTTCAAATGTCTGTGACCTTGATTTTTATGGGAGACCACTGCCCTCTTGATTGGAGATGATGGTCTTGATACAGGCAGGTGAGCTGATACTCATCAGGTTTCAGTTCCCACTGCAGTTTTCTCTGAGCTGTGTTTTCACTTCTAAGTGTGTGCCTAAATGTTCAGAAGCTGAAGAGGCAGCCAAGTGTGATAGTGGTGATGAATTTTGCAGGTTGAAGAACTGCTTAAAATTAATGCTAAAGTAATCCCAGTGTGTGTGTATGTTGTGTGTCTGTCTTTTTAATGTTCAAAATATCTTTCTGACTCAAATGGTGAACTGCTTTGCAATTTACATCTTGTATGCACTCCGTGTTTCAATGTGGCCAGTGGTTAAGTTTTTCTCTTGAATTTAGGAATTCTTTTCTGTCATAAGATGCATAATAAAGCTGATGTGCACTTAATGCTTACATTTCTTGGCAGCCGTTCCTTGGAGTAATAAACTCAATATTACATTATAAGTGTGATCTAGTTATTTCTTCCACAGAAATAGAGGAGAGCCATAATATAACTTAATTTCTAACAGTCTGAATATTTTTTTTTTCAACAGGAACTGTTCTCATCAGAAACAGTAATGGCCACCTAATGCTGGTATCTCAACAGGCAATAGCACGAGCACAGAACCAGACACAAAATAACACAAGTGTGAGGCCATCTGTGCCGACCAGCACACCTGCAATCAGAATATGTGCTGTGCAGGTAACTCTCATAACTTTAGATTGACGTAGCTGTGTGTTATGTAGTTGTAACAGGGTTTGCAAATAAGTTACGGAGGGGTAAATAAGCATTTGAACCCTTTCTGAACAGGGTCATGGTGCTTGGTTTTGCACCAATAAGCATCACTATGTGCTTTGCTTTCTCACTTGGGGAAAAACTTGTAAGCTGTTATGTATAGTAAAGTTCAAATTAATGAACTCCTCTCTGATGATGATGATGTAAACCATTTTAAGAAAAAAAATGCCAGCCAAAACTGCCCAAATGGTTAATGCTATTATCTAAAACTTCATGATCCTCTGGTGGGATATTTCTCTGAAGCTGAGTAAAGCTGAGGACCTTTCGCACGTCCCGAGGATGTTCCTCCTTCCCTGACCTCTGCTGGCTTTTTTGTTTCCATCTCTTGCAGTGTGGTCAGCGCACAAGAGCAAGGAGGTACATAAAAATAACAATTTATGTATTTCTTTAACCATTTTATTCTGATTATGCATTGTCTCTAAATGCCTCTGAATCTGTTATTGAATATTAAACTGGTAGACAAAGAGCTTTGTTGAGCAGTGTTTAAACTCTATGGACTGTGTGAATGATGCCTGTATTGTTACTGTAAGAGGATGTGTCTCCGTTTGTATCTGACCCCAGCTTCAATGTCTGTTTTGTCATTGGCTTGTCTGACAACTGTTCTCTGCCCATGTGTAATTATTTTTTATTTTTATTTTTTCGAAGAATTCTGGCACACAGTTAGTAAAGAAAATAGCAGCTCCTCCCGTGAAAACGTTATCTCAAACAACAAATGCTGTGGTTTCTACTGTTCAGACACCTGCTGTAATACAGGTACTTTGCAAGCTTTGTAGTATGGTGGAATAAGTGACAGACAGAACTAGAGAATATATGGATGCGTTCTGGTTATTTCTAACTGTAATCTGGTTTTCAGTAAGCTTGGTAACCTTTGTCCTCACAATAAATTATTTCCCAAATCTGTTTTTTTAAATGCATAATTTAATTAGGCTTCTGTCAGTGTGTGTCAGATAATCTTATCTCACTGCAGTAGAAAGCACATGAACAATGAATAAATGCCTCTTCAGAGAGGCATTTCCAGTGCTTTTGTACACTGTGACAGAGCTCCTTCAATCTCTTGCTAAATCTTTTCTGGGAGATGTGCTCCTGTTGGCGTTCCCTGATTCCTTAGTGGGGCAAAAGGTATACCTGAAATGATGTTGAGGGGAAAATGAGCTGTCTGTACCAGTCAAGCTGTTTTTCATGTGTATGATTTTTTTCCCCTCATTATAAACTGAAGGAAGGTCATAGCTGAAGACCTGTTCTCTAATTGAGTGTGGCAGATGGGTTCCATAGGTACAACTGTAAATAGGCAGTGGTTGAAAATGCCTCATTATTTTTAGATAGTATTTTTGTCTTATTTCTTAGGTCTTATTTTGCTTTTTCTAGAGAGAAATATTGTAGTCCTCTTCTGAAGAGGCTTTTATCACCTGTAGAGTATGAGATTTTTCCTACGTATGGTTCATCCTCTCTTCTTGGGGACCAGACTTCTGGATAAGCATGTGGGATGAAAAGAAAACTACAGTTTTCTGCTGATAATATGTTCTGTTTTCATAATCTGGAGGAGAAATTGTGAAGAAGTCTGGCTTGTACCTATCTTTTGTGACAAGAGTTTGAAGGAGACTGAGCTGTAGCGGTTGACAAAACACTCAGTAAACGAGCAGGATCAGTCATTCAAAAATACATGCAGGATGTATGTTCTTGACCCTGAGGGTGTTTGAAGGATTGGGGGATGTGTTTGCTGACAGTGGTAACAGTCTGACTTACAAGTTCATCCTCCTGCTGTTCTTCTGTATCAACAACTGAACACTGCTCACACTCTGTGCTTTTTTTTTCACTTCCCTCTCACTACAGATTGGTAATGTTGGGGCTAAAGTGGAAAACCCAGAGGCCTCTCTTCATACATTTTCTATTTTGCTTAGGATGGAAACAATGTATGCTTTGTGTCTAAAAGCAGTAATGGATATTCCTTACTTTTATTTTGGAATACCAGCTTGCAAACCCTGTGTTTGTGATCTCCGCACAGAGGTCTTTAGAATATAAAACCAATAGTCATCTACTGTACTACCCTTGCGCTGGGGAAAAGAGATAAAGGTCATCCATCATCTAATGGATGAAGTTGCATACATCCTCACACCCTCATGTGGATAAACACTGAGCTTCATCATGCTGTTAACTTCCCTTTTTTTAACTTACATCTGCCTTTGGCTTGGTTCTTCTGTACTTTAATTCAGTTTTGATGTAGTCTCTTGAACTTGTGTTCTTCTGAGATATTTAAAGACATAGACATGGAGTATTTTTTGTAGGCTGGTTTTTTCCCCCCCCACTGTAGAAACTGGAACACTTGTAATGAGCTGTAGGGCTGGATTTAAACACCAGGAATGATGACTAGATAAAAGTTAATAGTGCTGTTTTGTTTGGAGTGGCTTCTTTGAAGCTCCTCTGTTTTATGGAGGATTTCAAAGCTCTCTGTACAAGCTTCTTGGGTGGACAAGAGAAGAGTGCTGAAAAGGGAGTCAGCACAGAAAGCTGGTGGAACCATCTGGGGAAAGGAAGGCAGAGCCCTTGGCTCTGATTTCCTTGGCAGCAATTCATTTATCAGTCTTAAAAGAACTTCCTGATCTTAGTCTCGACAGTTTTTTGAGGTCACAGGAGAGGAATGTTGGTGTGGAAGTATGATGTCATCACAGAAAGTGGTGAAGAGCGGAGAGGAAATAATCCTTGGCTTGGTTGTGCGTCTATCTTGCACGAAATACAGCTTGGAGCACTATCTGCAAAACTCTCTGGGTACTGACTGCAGGGTTATTCTCCTCACCAACAAAAATATTTCCGTTTTTTGACATTCCTGAATGTTTAAGCTCTGAGGTTAGACAAAATTACCTGCACATTCTTATTTTTTACCTGTTTCCCAGATGGAGTAACAAAGCTGCAAAGTGTCTAATTAGCATCATGCTGGGGCACTTTCATTTAGATGCAGAGCACTTCTTCTCTTGAAATGACTTCAAAATATGCAGGATTAATGCCATTTTTTGTGGCGACTGTTTCTGTGTTGCTCGAAGTGAAAATGAGAATTGTCAGTAGCAAAAAAGGTTGACGGCAGATGACAGAAGTTAATTCCCATATATTCATTTACCTGGAAAAAGGGTCCAGCAGACTTCCTGTTGTTTCGTCCCTCAGCTGATAAAATGCTGTTCTAGTCTTGATGTGTAAGCATGCTGGAATTTGCAAGAGATCAGCTCCTGTTTTCGACTTTTAAAAGCCCAGGGCATTGCAACTTGGCAGATCTGCACTGTGTCCCCTTCCGTCTTCCTCTTGCCCATCTGTTTGTGGGATTCTTGTGCCCAGTTTGCCTCCCTGTGGTCTTAGAGCTGTTGAGCCTCATCCTTGGAAGAGGCAGTGGTGGTGGCAAAGATCCTGCAGAGAGCTATTAAAGTGTTACCAACGGTGGGAGTCTAAGCTAGAAAGCTTTTTGGTAGCTGCCTGCTGCTTTCATGTCAAGGTGGCAGCAACTTGGGGAGGGGAGGACACCCACCCAGAAAAAAAATATTGTAAATATGTGACAAAAGTGTTACGGTTTTGCTTTAGCTTTAAGTGTTTGTTCATTAATTTTATCTATCCTGAAAGATTTAAAAGTCCTTTGATATTCTGCATGATGTCTGTCCCACTTTTGATTAGTTTTTGTTTTATCCGTGGTGGGGTAAGTTAGACTCCTGTCTAACTGTCTTACGATTGATGCAATTAACAAGTATTAGTTGTGCCTGTTCCACTGAGCTGGGATGCTTAAATGCGTTAAGAGTCAGTGAAAGCCATTACATTGTGCAGATCTGAACCTAGAATTTGGGATACAAAACCAGACTTTCCCTTCCTCTTCAGAGGCTTAGAGGAAAGATGACACCCAGCTTTAGGTCTCAAATGTTATCCTGGAACTCTTGCTCTTCTGTAACCTGTCGGTTCACTCTGGCTTTTCAGTTTTCAAGTTGAGAAATACAGAGCAGTGGTTTCTTGTATGGGCAGAGTCTTTTATTCGTATTCTATTCTGTTGTATCAAATGAACTGCGTTGGTTTTTTGGGTATGGTTTGTTTGTTTGTTCTCTTTAAAATCTGAAGTAGAAATACTTCAGTTTAGCTGGTTTTAAATTTAGCCTGGTTTGCAAAGAAGGGAGGTATTTTTTCCTAAACCTTAATTACTCTCCTGTTGCTGGAGCTTCTGAGCTGTTGGTAAATTATAATGAGATTTTAGAAAGGGGTCTCAAAATAACTGAGTTTTGTGAGGGTTTCTGTCAGGGCAGAGGAAAAAGAGATCCAAATTGCTGCCCATGAGGAAAAGGCAGGAAGAACTTGTTGGGTCCATTTGCTGAGATGGCTGCTTTTGCTGGCACATGCATCCTTCCAAAGTGGACATGATGTCTTTTGCCCGCTCCGTGTGTGATAGGAAAAGCAAGGGGTGTTGCAATTGAGAGAGGAACTTCAAGGCAAGACTGGAAGATAAATAATCATTTATGGTTCTGTTTGTCTTCAGAATAGTATCACCTGGCTTAGCATTGTCCAAAATTCATTAGTCTTAGACTGCAGGAGCCTGGCAAAGTTAATATATTGATTTCTTCAAGACAATTTTACCTTTCTCTCTTCCTTCAAAGTTGCAGGCAGTGCTTTGGTTTGGATGTGCCTTTGTAATTTCTTCCCCCCGCCCTTGATTTGTAAATAGAATTATGTCTGTGAGGGTTCTGTCACTTACTGTATTAAATAGAGCCTCTCAAAGCAAATGAATCTAAACTCTATAAAGAAAGAGAAAAAATATTTCTTTAAGTTTTACATAGTAGTGTGGAGGGAGGTTGCTACCTTGTATGCTAGCAGAATCCAGTATGTTTGTCACGTTGTTCCTTGGTTAAAAAGTGTTAATTTTTCTCTTCAGCCAGCAGCTGCAACAGCTAGTGTTACTACAGTTACTGCTGTAAAGCCTTTGAGTACTGGAACACCTGTAAAACTTCCAGTTACAGGACCACCTGCACAAGCTATCTCCCAAAAGGCAGTCTCTGTGAAAGCAGAGGGCACAACAGTAGCACAGACCAGCGCTTCTACAGTAAGGAAAAAAACGTTTTTAATTAAAAATTAACATCCTGTATGTTCATCAGAGGTTGAAGAGACAGTGCAACATCTAACAGTCTTCTCTTTATTTCTGCACTAGGAGATGCTAGAGAATGTGAAGAAATGCAAGAATTTTCTTGCTACGCTAATAAAATTGGCGTCTAGTGGACCTCAAGCCCCTGAGATGGGGCAGAATGTGAAGAATCTGGTGCAAAATCTATTGGTGAGATTTTTTCTCAAAACAAAGTCTGCGTCATTTGTGTATAGATTTTTGACATTCACTTTAGGATAGTTTTGTTTCTTGTCTTTCTTTTTTCTTTTTTAACAGCTGGGGCATTGGATTTGTGGCTGAGTACATCTGACTCTGGTTAAGTCTTTTGTTATAACTCTTATTTTAACTGAATCCCATGCTGTGTTATTCCCCCCCTCACATTTCTGTTCCATTTTATGCACACAGGTAACCGGTAGCAGGAGGAGCTGGTAATGCTAACACAGCTTCTGGGTCTTTTTTTTTCGCGTTAGTGTAGTTTTGAGTCCTCAGTAGCAAGAATTTGATGTGCAGGTTGCAGTGCAGTGCTAAGTCTGTACTACTGGTTTACTCCAAGACAGAACTGAGCAGTGGAACAAGAATGACATTATCAATAGCTTAAAACAGTAGGATGGAGAAAACAACGTGGTGGCTGCCAACCTCTCTCTCTTTGCAGGTGGCTTCCGTATGGTGCTTTGTGCTGTATCCCAGCACAGCTGGGTTTTCCTGGTAACGATTTCTCCTGCCACTTCTTGTCATGGCATTTGACCGCTGCTGCTGTGTTGTTGTTCCACCGTAGCAGAAGGCTGTGTGCTGGTGGAGGGGGGTGGCTTTGCTAGTGGTACCAAAGGGCTTTTCAGTCTAGGAAGGTGTGATGTAGACAGGTGTAATTTCAGAGAGCAGATTGTTTGAAGATGCGGCCTTGCAAAAATTTGATTCCTTAGCCTCTGTCACTGCTGGACTATACACCTTCCTTCTGTGGGAAAAATAGAGTTGTTCTTTCTTGTGCTTACAGTACTTTTTTTTTCTTAAGAGCAATTGTTAAGAGACATTAATACATTGTTAACTGCATACTTGTTCGCTTTTTGTAGTAGTTTAAAAATCTGCCATTTGGTATGGGTATGATTTAAATGCAAAGTAACGTGATGTTTTGTGTGTATGAGGGAAATGAGTAAATTGCAGCTGGGCAGTAAAATGGTCCTGAAGGCAGCGTTTCATTAAATGGGTGTCAAGCACCCTGTACGCACTGAGCCTTGGTGTGCCAAACCGCTTGCATCTGTATCAGTGAGACCTCGGTGACCCTTACCTGCATCTCTGTGAGATCTAACAGGCAACAGGTCAAGTGGCTAAATGGGAGAGCTGCTGTAAGCTCTGCTTGTCTGCAAATACACAGTCTTTAAAATCCCTGTTCTGGTTATGTAGCAACTTGGAACGGTTGCTCCAGAGGCGAATATGGGTGCAAGGAGTAATTTCTCAGCAGAAATAGAGATTGGTGCTGGTCTTTGTGTGTCTGTGCCTTCTTGGAGGAGGTCATGTTCTTGATGACTCTGGGAAGGTGAGGAAGGGCAGCAGAGTCTGGGGCTTAGCTCTGTTGCACAAGTGAGGGGTCTCAGAAGTTTGCTGCAGCTTCCTAACCCTCCCAAGCCCTTGAGTCAGGTGTTTGTGTTGTGGGGGGTGGAAAGTATTGAAAAAGGGAGCAGTACTCTGCAATTCAGAGGACTGTTACTGCGGGGGTATGCAGAGACGATGTTTTGATTGCTTTTGAAAGATTGTGTTAAGTGTTCTGTTTTATTATGCTGTGTATGCGTTAGTCTAGAATTGTCTTACAAAAACTGCTAAGTTGTCATTAGTCTTTGATGCCTCTAAGTTTATTTTTATGCAGATAAACTACCTTTAATGAAAGAAGTACTAGTAGTTGATTTAAAATACATCTACATAACAACAAGATACTCAAAAGGATCAGTGCTACTTACAAACTTCTTTCTATCTATCCCTTCACTTCAGTGACTAGGTGTGAACACCTATCCCTAAGTGTGTTAACTGCCTGTAGCCAAAGAAAGCATAAACAACTTGGGTAATACTATATGAAAATTACATTATTCTATCCTAACTCCCCTTTTTTTTCTTTTTTAAATAAAGCAGGAAAAAAGCATTTAAGTACTGAAATTGAACAATGCCATGATAATATAAGTTTCCATGACTTTTTGATTCATCTTGGGAAAAAAGTGGGGTAGATTCAGTTATAACTTACTACTGTAATTGTGTTTTCCTCTTAGGAAGCAAAAATTGAACCAGAAGAATTTACAAAAAAGCTGTACATAGAGCTTAAGTCATCTCCACAACCATATTTAGTTCCTTTTCTCAAGGTAAGTGTCTGATTATGGATATGTAGTATTTAAAGAGGGAAGGGAGGAGGACCAGAAACGGGAAGAAAAGAGTTGGGGCATTCAAATAGGTATTTGTTCGGGTCAGTTGAAGAATGATGCTTAACATACCTCTGTGTGACTGTTGTGCTTGGAAAGACAGTTTTTAAGGGGAAGGAGAATTTTTGAGGAGTAACTTATGCTGTGTTCTTAATATTGTAGAGTAATTGCCCTCTAGGTGTTAGTGGTGACAAGTATTTTGGAATCCGTGCATCTGTCTACAGGAGAGCAGCTATGTTAAGATGACCTCTTACTTTCTCATCAAAATTGTAGCTATTCTGAGTTCTAACACAGGAGCTGACAACAGTGGCGATGCACAGCTTATGCTATGTTAAAGATCAAAGAATCTGCATAAAGCTATTCATGCTGGTTTATGTTTAGCTGGAGGCAGAAGAAATCTCTACCCTGTTCTCCGGAAAGGGTCTGACAAGACTACTACAGCTTAGGAGAAGAATCCCAGGAACTCTACTTCTATTCAAGCAAATAATCATATAAAGGAAAAAAAACACTTCCTTGAGACTTTTAATCATATGGTAGAATGTTATTAACAAAATAAAAAGTAATTATACGGCAAGCATTAAATTCCAGTGAAAATATGGAGTTCTCCATTAAATTTACTAAATTTACTAAATTTCATACTCTTAGGCTTGTTAGATCTGTACATTCGTTATAGGCATGATGGAGAATAAAGGAAGAATAGTTAAGTGGTAAAGCTGGGACAGAGTTTTTCTGGAGTTTGCCCTTTTCCTTGGTATTTGACAGGCCATATGACAATGCATGTGATAATGTTGATGTTGCTCTAGATGGCTGGTGTTAATCTGCTCAAATGTGGGATAAATTTTTTCTTGAAGTAGCAACTTTCAAATGCCTTGCTAGCAAGTTTGCCATGAGTCTGAAAGACTAGAGTCATCTCTGCGGGACCTTAAGCTGAGATGGGAGATTCAGATTTGATACTAGAAAGAAATTTTCACTGTTAGGATGGTCAGGCATTGGAATAGGGAGCTGTTGGTGCTGTCACCATCCCTGGAGGTGTTTAAGAGGATCTGGATCTGGTGCTGCGTGATGAGGTTTAGTGGTTTAGGGGTTACAGTGGCAGTGCTGGGCTGATGGTTGGACTTGATGATCTTAAAGGTATAAGGTCTCTTCCAACCTAGATGATTCTATGATACATAAAATTTTCCAGTTGGTCATTTATTACCTGTTTAATTTCCTGGAGGCTTCTTAAATGCCCATGCAAAAGCCAGAAAAATAAACAGCTCTGAGAATGGGTTTTCTGCATGCAGTGTGGCTCTGGCTGCAGAAGGACCAGGCTGTGAGTACAGGGTCAGTGTGACTGGCACTCACAGAGGTGCTCAGCTGTTATTAAGAAGCCATCCATCGATGTGAAGAGCTGCTACACTTGCTGCAGAGAACTCAAGGCAATTCTGCAGGGGTTAAGTTAGGTTCGTCAGCGTGGGTCAGACCCTGACCTCTCACAGCAGAGCCCTTGTATGTTTCTTCTGCAGCGTACTGCCAGGTACTGCTATCATCTAGGCTTGTCTGTTTTGGGCAGTGTCCATACCACATAATCACTGACATGGTGCTCTCTCCCTGTTGCATGCTGTGTTAACAAAGATATACTGAGACTTCTGAAGTGTTGTTCAGACATGGTCAGAGTTAGCTGACTTAGCAGTGTTGCCAATCCTTTTAAACATCTTGCACCCAGATTGCCTTTTCCTGAAACACTGTAAGGATGTGTGGTTGATACACACAATTAGGTTGATCTGTAACTCTGAGCAGCTGTGACAGGACTGAGTGCCAAATGGAGAATGACTTCAGGAGCACTTCTCTAAGGTGCTAAGAGGATCAGCGCTGGCCTTGTTTGTGGGGGAAATGTTTGCAGCTTCAATCTGGAAAGAAATGTGATACGGCTTTTTGCCAATCCACTTTTAGCTAGTGAAGTGGAATTTTAGGGAGGACTCTCTGGAGTCAGCTCTTATCTTTGAGCTGCAGGTTTTTGATGAAGTTGTGCATGTGTTTTGTTTTGTCTGTTCCAGGAGGTGGAAAAGTACAGTGGCTTTGGCTGTGAAGCCTGCTTGATTTTCAAGTCTGCTGGATGCTTTTGGTACATCAATTGCATCAGGAGCTAAGCAGCCTTTTAAAAGAAAAATGAGTGACTGTTAAGAAACAGATGGGCTGCAAAAGGTCCAGTTGTGCAAACAATGATTGCGTGGTACACCAGCATGTGAGACATACTCCTTTTGCACAAAGTCCAAAGCTGCAGCACTGTGTTAGGAGCTCTTACAAACTTTAGCAACTGTTAAGGAGGGAGGAAAAAACAAAAGGGTTTTCAAGAATATACAGGTAGCTGCAGAACTGATTTCCCCTGGTTCAGAGCCATAGCAGATTATACACAGTCAAGGAGAAAAATCTGCAGAGAGCTTGAAGATTATTTTGTCCATTAACCTTCTCAAACACAGCTGTACTAAAAATGAGATGTTGCCAGATTCCTTTACTTTTGTTCTCCTGTTGCAGAGAAGTAGCTGGCTGAAGTTGTGTTGCTGCAGCTCTACCGACATTATTAAAGTGGTATCCCCCCCTAGTGTAGATACAGCTGTATTGGTATAAAAGTGTTGGGTCTTCAGAGCTTGTTTCTGACTTCATTGGATAATTTGTAGTTCCCCGTCAGACAGGCTCTGTGAAATAAACACAGCTGTTCCAATATAGCGGGTTTTTTTGGCAAAACAAAATTCTTTGAGGTAATAAAGCAGTTAAAATCATCTTACTCTGAAACATAAATGCCAAATTGAAAAATCTAAACAGAAGAACAAAGTTATATGCGAGTTTCCCCATAGATGGGATTTGCTATGCGTAGTGTAGCTGTGGTGATGGTTGACCTTTGCTCAGCTGGTGTTGGTGTTTCTTGTCATCTTCACTGAACAGGATTGTCATCAATTTAAGGGTGCCTGAAATTTAGCGGAACTTGTTTGCCATTTTTTGTCTCATGAAAAAATTAACTGGAAAATAAGGAAGGGGATTCAGTTACAAATGTATTATTGTTGTGGAAAACTGCTGCTACTACAACCAGTGTTCTTTCATTTTTCTTTTAGAAAAGCGTGCTTGCCTTACGGCAACTAATGCCTGATCCTCAGAGCTTTATCCAGCAGTGTATGGAGCAGCCAGCTCCAGCCCAAGAAGTGGTTTCAACTTGCACCTCCGCAGTACCAGCTCCTGCGACAGGAGCGGCAGCCTCGGCCGTAGCAACAGCTGCTCTTCCAGTTGTGAAACCCGTGCCTGCCTCTGTGGCAGCCACAGCCCCGCTAGTTATCACACCAGTCCTTGCCAGCACGTCGGCAGCAGCTTCTCTGCCGGCCGTGAAGGCCGTTCCTTCCCCTGCAGCGGTGACGGCGTCTCTCGGGCCCGCGGCTTCCGTCCTCACCGCGACCGTGGCGTCGTCCGGGCTGACCGCCGCCCAGCCTGGCAAGCCGGTCTTCACCTCAGTGGTGCCAGCGCCCTCTCTCCAGTCTGCAAAGCCAGTGCTGGTGTCTACGGTGGCATCTTCAGCAAAGACCCCTCTCCAGCCTCTGAAGCCAGTCATTGGAACCCCAATTGGTATTAAAATCTCGCAGCCCAGCTCCGTCGTTGCGCAGTCGGTGGGTGCTCAGCAGGTGGTTAAAGTGAAACAGCTGGTAAGATGGATTCTCTGCTTCTCTGTAACTAACCAGGCTCCTTTTACCTTGACTCTTGCCATTTAGTAAAGAGGATACCAGTTTGGACCTCCACTTTTTTGTTTGTTTGTTTGTTTTTTCTTTTAATACATGAGGCTAGTCTGTCTTGAATTCATCAGTTATGTTTGTCATAGTTTAGAAATACTGAGCCCTTGCTGGAAAGGTGAATCTAAAGCCAAGCTGTCAGCTTGGTCTCTTGCAAGATATGTCGACCACCATTTCACCCGACTGAACATCCATTTTGAGACACAGGGGGATATGAGGTCTAACCCCCACTACGCACACAGCCAGGCTAGGTTGGCGCCTGGAAGACAAGGTAGGAGATGCCAGTGTCAGAAGCAGAAACTGCTGATGGGATACTTACGTTAATTGCTCTTCGATGCCCTTTTAGGGCTGTGCCTCAGCTAGCCACCAGGGTTGCCAGTCTCTCTCCCCTGGCAGTTCTGGCACAGGTGGCTCAATGATGTTGAGTGATATGTCATCTGAAATGTATGAACTACCTCAAGGAGCTTTTCCGAGCTGAGTTCTGACCTCCACATTTACTAAGACATGTTAATTACAAAGTCGTCCAAAAGTGAGTTTTTTCTATCAGGCCTCATTAGCTAACAAATTCCAGGAGGAATAACCGTCTTATTAAAACAATACCCTCAAAAGCAATGTGTTAACATTTTTTATTCTTGGCACAGGTTAACTCCTCGCTAATGTTAATGTTAAATACCAAGAAATTGTGGATTACAGGTATACCCGAAAGAGCAACTTTGTGAAATAAATTAGGTTTGGCTTAGAGGTGTTTAAGATACCAAGTAGCATGGTGTCTAGCTGGTCTACCTGTAAGTAATGCTCTCAAGTATTTTGGGAGAATAGTCTCCCTTTGGCAGATAAAGAACTCAATTCTTGCAAAGGAATTCCATGTAAAGATTATTTTTCTTTAAAAAGCGGAAAAACCATTAGATTTCCTGTGAAGCTAGATTTACTTTCCACAGGTATAGTAGGAAATCTGCTATGTGAGTTTTCTATTTAGCTTGGATATTGTGTATACTTGATTTAAGAGTGTTCAGACCCCTAAGATGTTTTGCTTTTTTAGTTTCTTTCCTTTCAAAGGGCATTAGGTAGATGGAATACAAGAATCCTGCATTCTAGCTAAAGAGTTTATGCTGTGTAGCATTAGCTACCATAAGCATGAGCTTTTCACCTTTCCAGACTTGCTTAAAAAGAACAAAACACTCAACTGTATGGGGTGGATGGGGAGTCCTTTTTCTGAGTGGATTTAAAAAAAAAAATAGAAAAAAAGGCAAAAAACCCCCAACCGCAAAACTCTAAAGAAATGTTATCAAGCATATGCACTGACAGTCTTGGCTAGTAGTAGCTAAAGCCAAATTGGAAAAGGAGTTGGTACTCATATTGTCTTCAAGGACTAAGTTTGAAATTCCAGCCAGAAGAAAAGGAGAGTTTCTTAGGTAGTACAAGGGCAGGAGAGCAGTTTCTTGGCTACACAGCAAGTCTTGTAATCCAGGGGAAAGGTTGACCATCTGTACAAATAGGCGAGGAAGCTTAGCTCTACGCAGGGGAGTCAAAACACTTCTTGAATTTGATATTGGTGAGCTCAAGAAATGGCTTCTGCCTCTACACTGCTGCAGTGTGGCAGTTTGCTGCAATTGCTTTTCTTTGCTGTGCCTTACATATATTGAATTGCATACAAAACAGGTTTTTATCCTCATTTGGGTAGATCCCAGGCACAGTGATTAAAATACTTGCTCTTCTCAGATACAGTTGAAGGACTGAGTTGACCGCTTCACAGCTTAGCCATATCAGGAGCTTGATGTTTGTTCAGACAACTTATTAGCCCAAAGGGCAAGTTAGTAGAAATGGCTGTATCTCCTAGGGCTTCCCTGATGCCTTTCCTTGAAAGGGCAGAGGGTCTATTTTCTCCCATAAGAAAACAAATCTGGACCTGCCCTCCCTAAACAGAAGGGTCCTACTGCCAGCTGAAAAAGGAAGCACACTGCCAGCTGTGCAAATCTGTCCATACAATGCTGCCAGCATTTTTTTTCCCTTTTCACCCCACAGGGATGTCTGATGCCATACACTCCCTCTGCATGCCCCTTTCTAATTTTGGCCTCTTGTGCTTGAGAGAATTTAAAGTGAACTTTCATGTGCCAGCTCCATTTTAATGTTGGTGGTGCTCAAGAATGCAGCACTGCTGTATTTTAATATCAAATTTGTGACTGGAATGATGCAACATGAGACTTTTAATTTCTGTAGCATGATTATCAAAACTCTGTGTGGGCACTGAGGGACCTGTTCTTCAGAGCGTCTGTTGGGATTGATTGCACTCCTGTGCTATGAGAGTTGCACATTTTGAAGGATTTTCTCCTGTGACTTTCTTAACACCACCTCATTTAAGGGTGTTGGCTTACAAAGAAGTTTCATCTTGGAAATAAAGTTTGTCTTGCTCTAGTATTGCTTTGTCTCTTGTTAAAGCACAATAAATGAAAATTTATATTCCCAGATGCTGGCATCCAGTGGTGAGAAAGCTGCTGTGAGATTACAGCTTCATGTCAGGCATAACCAGCTAGGGGTTTATGGTGTAGTCCCCATATTTACCAGTGAGACACACTGCCTGGAGATTATTCATGATTGAACCAGGGAGTGAAGTGTTCATGCTGTTGCAACTGCTTGTTCTTAGTCAGTTGTTACAGTCAAGTCTCCTCAGAGCTCAGCTTTCATGAACAGTCTTCTCCATTTTTTTTTTTGTCCTGGTTATTGCTTTTGCATTCAATTAGTGAGGCTTCCTTCATGAAGCAATACTGCTTGCATGTGATGATACCTCAGCATCTCTCTGCTGGTCTCCAAACTTTGTTTTATGAAAGTAAAACAGGTTCACTGAAGCTAATCGAAGTCTCTCTCAGGCAGCTGTCTCTCCGTTGTCAGCTGAATGTTGTGTTGCATTTTTTTTTTACTTAAGAATGTTGGTAATTTTTGTCTGAAGTCTGTGTCAACATGCTGAACAAGGCACAAAGGAACAGTCCCTTTTCTTTATTACTTCTTGCTGCTAACCTGAAGAAAAGGGACAATAACTCCTTCTTGCAGATATTACTGATGTTGGTAATGCTTCGTTCTGGCGTTGAATCCTTATTGCAATTAACGGGATTGTTGTTCTCTCCCATTGCAGCTTCCAAGGACTCCCAGCTTTTGTTAGTCTAGAGCTAGAATGGCAAACAGAAAATGGGCTGTATGGCCAACGCATCCTTTCTGTGCCTTGGCAGTGTAGCCTCCTCGGTTACTTGACTTGCATCCCAGTCTCCACTTACACCATTGTTGTAACATTGCCTATCTCTGTTCTTTTGTCTGCTGTACCTCAGTCTGGAATACTTATGCTTCCTCCTTTGCTGTTCCAGTGTTTTGCATGCTGAAGATGAAGCATCGTTCTTCCTGGTGGTAAGGATGCACTCTAGGTGTGTGCTAGTGCTAGTGGAGCCTGTGAGTAGGGTGTCCGAGCTGGTTGGCTCCTCATTGATTATCTGAACACACAAAGGACCCTGTTAATCTTGTTTGCAACTTGCAGCTTTGGCAGTCAGATCTTTCTGAGAGATCAAACTGAGCTTTGGGAAAAACGCATGGAAGTAAACGTTAGCTTCTGTTCCACTGCACGAGGAAGTGCTGCATGTGTGAGCCTCATCTCTGTCCGCAGTCTATCCCTGTACTCCTGTAGTTCTTTCCTCCTCTGGATATTAATGTTTCTACTCAACTGTCTGTCAGGTTTTCAGATACCACTTTCACATCAGTTATTCTATGTCACTGCTGCTCAGTGGTACTGATGCGGAGATGGCTGAGGGAGTATCTTGAGTCCTTGATACACAAAGTACCTCTTTTTGTGAATGTGTGAGGCTTATGTTGATGATATTAATTAATAGAGGAGAAGTCGGATGACAGGAGAGAGCGTAATTTCTAAAGTATTGTAAATGTCAATTCTTCAATTACACTTATGCAGTCTTGCTGTACAAGCACTCTTTAGACTTTCTGAAGCAAGAGTAAAAGAGGAGAAAAGTGGCTTCTTGACCCTGATATTTTCTTTATGTTAGTTTTTTGCTGCTAAAAAATTAGGATTCAGTCTGAAGATATTGGTGATTTTATGCTTTGGTAAAGTAACATCTTTCTACTACCTGTAATCAAGAACTTTTGCAAAGATGTATCAAAGCTGAAGCCTACATTCTGCTAGCTAGGAGGCTTAGAAGTGAGATTTTTAGGGATGCTGCAATTTTATTACTCTCTTGCATTTTAATAGTTGCCCCTGAAGAGGAAGGATTAGTATTTATGGGCTGTGCCTGTAGGTCTGTGTTGTGATGACATCCTGCTGTCTGGTTTTGTTTCTTTGGAGAGTCTCTTTACACAAAACTATGAACTGCCTTCCTTTTTACCCTTCAGCTGTGTACTGATGTCTTTGTGTAGAGGCTCTCCTCGCTATAGGTGTTGCTATTTAGTACTTCATGTTCCTGGTAACTGATGTGTTCAGTGTACTTTAGCTTGCCACTTTGAAACTCTGTCTCCATTTACAATTGATGTTGCAGTTCCAAAAACACATCAGTAATTTTATGGTATGTAGTCTTTAATTCTTAACAAGAAAAGTATTTCATGCGGGACTTCAGTTGTTTTGGTGTTCTCCTTTTTTGACTAGGTGTTTGTGATACCTACCCTTTTGAAGTTATTGGCAGGCAGACTCACTGTTTAATAGTTAGCCTGCTGAGCAAGACTTATGTAGAGGAAAGCCTCCCCGTGCAATGGATTGTGTGATAATTGGTGAAACTTGTCTCATAGAGTTATCAGTAGAGCATAGGGGTGAAGTTTCTGTTAGAGCTCACCGAATGAGCTTAAAGCTCACTACCACTTGTTAAGATTTCTTGACATGAAGTTAAAAAAAAAAAGTCTTTTCTGAGCGTGCTGTTCGCTTTAAACTGAAAACTAGAAAAGTGTACCTGCCCAGTGGCACTTCTGGCTAAATGGAAGCATTGATACTGTTTACTTCTCTGTATTTTTAGCTCTTCACTCTTAATATTGGATATTCCACTTCCAGGTAGTCCAACAACCATCGGGAACCCTTGTCAAGCAAGTATCCACGCTCCCACAGCCCTCGGTGCTCACCCTACAGACATCTGCTGAGAAGAAGATGCCGCTGAATACACTTGTTCAAACCAACCAGTTTCCCGCAGGTAAAGTGGAGCCTCTTTAATGGAGGAGGGGGAGGACTGCTGAGGTGTGGAAGTAAGTGCAGGCTGTTGGTAGATTGTAGGAATGTAAGAAGGTGGCTGTCTGTCAAGAGCAACCAGCTCTGTGCCTTAAGTTGAATGTCTTTACTATCTGGAGCTCTGATGAGAAAATCAGTGTCCCATCTACTTCTGGCACTTGTTAAGAGCATGTTAATCAAACATTTGTACTTGTTAAAATACTATGACTGAGCTCCTTGCAATGAACTGCCTCTAAACTGATGCTTTTGAGCGTTGTTTCATGAGACTTTGCTTTTTCCTTCAGCAGGTTCAGGTTGATGCACAGTAAGAGTTTGTCTCAGGCAGCCAGTTTTCACTAAAACATTTCCCTGGTCTGCACAGAGGCGGGTGTTTGCTGAGAGTGTGTGAGGCGTTGGGCCATACAGAACATGTAGAATGTAAGATTCTAGAGTGTCTGGTTTTCAGGACCTAGTTGGTTGTTACTGAGTCTGCAGTAGCCTTACCTAGAAGAATGAACTGACTAAACAGTTGTCTTAGCATGTTTCTTTCTACTACAGTATGTTCTTTGTTTTGTTTTAGGTTCCATTCTGAAGCAAATTACCCTGCCAAGAAATAAAATTCTGTCGCTACAAGCATCTCCTGTTCACAAAGTGAAAATGAAAGAGAATGGAGCAACATCCTTCAGGTAAAAATGGGCAGTATCAGAAGTTAAGAATAGGAAGGAACAAAAGGAAGAGACAAATATAGAGGTGGGAATGGAGCCCAAATAAAAGCAACTTTCTTCAGAAGCTTTTTTGTGATGCGTGTTTTTCACATTATGATACTCATTGGCAATGGGTAACCTTAAAGCTTCTACGCAGATGTTAAATATTCTTAGTGTAATAAAGCTGTCCTGCTGACGTTGGATTTTGTGTCAGTTTTTCACTCATAGAGGAGGCATATTGATCTCCATCTTATGAATACAATTACTAAACTAGTTGTCTTGTATTAAAGTCTCTCAACAGGATTAAAGCAGATAGAACCTCTGCTTTTTGCAGATGGTCTGATAGCATTGAACTGTTACTTGGACTGGCTTGTAACCTGTCTAAAGCTCTGTGCTGCACTTCAGAATCTTTTATTAGCTCCTCTTACAGGCGTGTTTCTGTGTGTATAGGTGAAAGTCTTTGCATCTCTAATCATGATTTCTGGCATACTCTCTAGGCCTTTAGATTGCAAGAGTGCTTAAAGCTTTTAGTTCTGGCAACTGATTTACTTCAAAAGCAAAATTATTTCTGTAGCTATGAAGTGTGATGTTGGAACAGAGGTACAGACTGCCATAAGTATTATTAGTCTTAGCACCTCAGGGCAAGTTTGACATTGCTCTTCCAAGGGAAGAAAGCAGACATGATGACACCTCTGTCTTGTTGACCAGTTGACTTACCATCTCTTGAAAGCTGCAGCTTTGAATGCACTGGTGCAGAGAGAGAGGTGCTGCTGTTTACAGTAACATGCAGTGTACAGTGAACACTTAAAAACAGTGGTTGCCAGAAGTTGAAATGAAAAGCTCATGTTAAAGCAGTAGCTCTGTTCAGCTGCCTCAAGCTGTTACGAAATATACTTCAGAATATAATGTGGGATGTAATTTTGGGTAGTGATGTTAAAAAAATACAACCCCTTCATAAATATTGAAATAAAAACAACAACAAACAAACTCATATAAAAAAAAAAAAGAAACATTTTTTCTGTGATCTTCCAATTGTGATATATTAGCTGTCTAACATGAAAAATTTGAATTCTTGGAAGTCGTTCCCTGAATCGTTAAATTCTTAGTGTTGGAAAAAACCTGTTTCTACAGTGTGATCCAATAGAGATTTCTCTTCTTGCTTTTGGATTGTGATTTTCAGAGTAGCATAAGTCCGTGAGAATTTAGATAGGAAATCTCTAATTCGCCTTAAATTTTCATGGTAGAGTCTCTTGTCTCTGAAGAATTTGTCTTTGGATACACCCTTGGTATTTCTTCTATTCACTGCTATAATTAAACTTTCTGACCTGTGATCTGTCAGCTGCTGATCACGTGTGAGGCAGAGAGAGGCACCATGGCCTGCTTTCAGGTTTTGTGATGGAATTTGTTACGAGCAGAGAGTGTGTCTTGTAATTGATGTGACCGTACATGCGGCACTAACGAGAGTGCTCTTACTGTGCACTCTCACTGCAGTGTGTCATCGAGCCTGACTCCCTCTGCCATTCTGTGACTAGGTTAGGATTTGAGATCGTTCTACTCACTAATCTGTACTTAATTAGCTGCAATTTGACCTTGTCTGCCCTTTAATGGGCTGGTTTAGGTTGCCCGAGATAAGCGGTAGAAAAAGTAGTGATTTCCTGCCCTCCAAGCAAACAAACAGAAAAAAACCCAACAAAACACAAAGCATTCCAACCTTCTAGATGTTGTTTCAGCTAAGCATGGACATTGCACCATTGCATGTGAAGAGATAGTTTATTTTTAAAAAATCAAGATTTTTGCAAACTGATCTACACATTTCTGTAAAGTATATGCTAGAGCACTCTGGAACAAAAAATAAGTCACGTATTTTATCTTCAAATATTTGTTCTGAATTTATTCTGTTTAATCGTTGTTCTCCAAAGCACATGCAACTTTCTGGCTTAGCTAGAATTGTTCTGGTCTGGATAGTTGTCAGTGACGGTGCACAGAGGTTTGGGTTCAGCGTGCCTTTCTAGTTTTCCCTTTGACTCTTGGATAGAATGGAGTACAGATAGAGGGATTCAGAAGACAAAGGCGGTCATCAGACACCAGAGGGTGCCACAGACTCACTTTTCAGGCAGCAGAGGCAAATCCATAGGTGTGCGCTCCAGCTGCATTGCTTGGTCTTTTGCAGTGAATAGCAGTATAAATGTCAAACCTGATTTCATGCAGTGTATCGCTCAGAATTCTTGAGTTCTGTTTTCCACCTTGTCCTAGTAAGCTTAAAGCACTGGAGACTTACAACAGCTGGGTGAGTTTTTCCTGTTGATTTCTGAGTGTGACATGATCAAATGTGAAGAGCATTAAAGGAAGTGGTGCAGAAAAGGGACTTTATGGAGGGATTGCTGAAAGTGAAGGCAAGTCAATATCCATCAGAAACACCTTCATGTACACTCTGTAATAGTTTAAATTTATCACCTTAGTGGAATGATTTCTATAGCTTACTCAAAGTACATGATACCTTACTTAAAATGATTGAAGTTTGTTTGAACAACAGAGAAAAAAGAGTAGTAAAAAGTATGAACTTACCATGGCTTCTGAAACTTCCATTAATCTTTAGTGAGCACTTTTCTAAGGAAACGTAGCGGTAATTTCTTTGGGTTAAGTAAAATAAGTGCAACAGTGTTTTCATATCTTTCGTCAAAGCTAATGACGCAGTGACTTAATGCAAAGTTAAACACTGTTTTAACTTGGAGTGAAAAAGTTAGAATTGGTCCTGAAGAACAGTACAGGTAGAGATGTCTGCTTGCATATAGACTCTTGTATGCTTGTACACACTGGAGAGACTGTGTGCATGGAAATAATCAAGAAAATAGTAATCTGATAAACGCAGGTTATAGAGAAATGAAACTTCGATATGTAGAAAAATGGATAGATGTATATTATAGAAGTTTATCTGTTCTTTGCTTGAGCATTTGGAGTATGTGGCCAGATTAAAAGCAAAAATTATTTCCTGAAACTGCATGCTATGCAGTTGTACCTGGGATACAAGCATCCTTCCTGGGGTTCAATAAACAGTTCCACTGGGGCAGTGTCAGGTTCCAACGTCGGTAGGTTGTGATGTGTGTTCCTGGTGCTGGTTGTGCTGATTTTGTCAGCAGATCTGTGGCAGTCGCTGTGCTGCAGTGGGATTCTTGTCTCTGCCATCAGCAAAGTCTTCTCTGTAGTGGTCACTAAGAAGAGGAAACTGGAATGTGCTTGTGAAGATCAGTTAGCACTCAATTATCATCCCGTGAAGCTTCATTGACACGCTTGTTGAAAGTTCAGGGTCTGTTAGGCTGATAGAGCCTGAGTGCACACTTGGAGCTGCTCAGTTGCTGGTTGTGAAGGGGTAGGAGGAGGGAAGCTGTTCTGGCACTGTTGGCCTCAGCTTTAAATTGTGGCTGTGGGCGTCTAACTGTTCTGACAGTCCTGGGGTTTAACACTTTTCTTAGCATGATGGATTCGGGGTGCAAGCCTGGTTGGGAAGCTATTGTGTCTAGTTAGACCTAAAGAGCTGGAGCTGGTTTGAGAATCTGTTGGGTCTCCTTTTGCCTGAAGACACATGCCTAGGAACTGCTAGCAGTAAGGGCACACAAGTGGAAGGAGAAGTAGAGAAAGGCTGGGCACCTTTCCTGAGCGGGTCTCTCACCAGAAGTTTGCAGAAGAATTGTGCTGTAGAAACATGCTGAGGCCCAAAGGAGAAAATACATCAACAGTTTTAGAAAAATATCCCAACAATTTCTCGTGTCTTTTGAGTATGGCTTAACCTCAACCCCAACTCATGTTCTAATAACTTCAGCTTCTACCTCCAGTCAGTCAGAAGACAGCCTCCAAGAAATACCATTTCGCCTTAGAAGAGAAAATTTCTGTCTAACCCCTTGTTCAAAAGTTATTGAGGCCACACAGTGTTTCCTGAAGGTGAACTTTGTATCAAACCTTGCCAGAGAATACTTTTCAAGAGGGGTGTGTGTGTTGGTTTTGTTTTCTTTTCTTTCCAAATAAAAAGACGTTCAGATTGAGTGATTTTATTTATCTGTCCTAATACTGTGGGTGTCTGTTTTGGTTTGGTCCTAAATCAACGAAGTCACCATTGGGGCCTTTGTCACATTGTGAAGTAAAAATGCTTTCTCTTGGTGATCTGAACTTACTTGATAGTAACTTGGACCAACGTAGTGCAAAAACTTCTTCCATATAAGATTCATTCAGTATTTTAACTTAAATAATCTTTAAAAAAAAACATTAAGCTGAAGCACACAGGCTGTTATAGCTAGTCTGAGTGATGTTTGCCCTAAATATGCCAGATTTGATTTTGAACATGTAGTCCAAAGCTGCTACATGAGAATCCAGCTAATGGTGTTACCAGCTAGAGCACTGGCATGGTGCTTCAGAAGCAGTGGCATCTTCCCTGCTATGTACGTAAGTGTGGTGGGACTGATCCAAAGTACAGGGTCTGGATTGGAGTGTTTGTATCCTGTGTTTTAAGGGAACTCACTAAAGAAAACTGAAGATCAGGTCTGTGCTGACAAGCCTGTGCTTTAAGCTTCCGTTTGCAAGATATGCATCTTGGTTAGAAAATGGACTTGTTTATAGTCCAGGAGTCAACATTCAACTTCATTCCACACTTGGTTCTACCTGGTGAATTAGTTTTAGGATGAATTTCAGGCTGCGAGAGTGGTGGTGCAGGGTTAGGCATTGTGGGAACTTTTAATCTGAGTTTACCTCAGTCCTAGGTTTCCAAGCTTGCCCAGAATTTCAGTTTCATAAAAGGATTTGCATGCCTAGCAACTGAGGCATTAGCCAAATTAATGTTTCAGAGGCACTTTGCAGAAGTGTGAGAGCTTTTAGGAGCTCCCTGTCCACACACACACTAAACAGCTCTTGTATATAGGGATATGTGAATGTAGCTGCTTGTTGATAGTCAAGACTTTTTCTTTGTGTCTATTCTGAGCAAAGCATTAAATGTTGGTCTCCTCTTTTGTAGAGATGAAGATGACCTGAATGATGTGACTTCTATGGCTGGGGTTAATCTCAGTGAGGAGAATGCCTGCATTTTGGCAGCAAACTCTGAGCTCATTGGTACAGTGATTCACTCCTGCGCAGATGAACCGTTTCTCTCCTTGGAAGCTCTTCAGAGTAGGATCTTGAACATAGGTGAGACAAAGCACATGTAGCAGATACGTATGGATGTGGTGTTTCCTTGCTTCTTTCATCAGCCAGCCTCTAATCTTTGAAGAAGGACCTGGAACTATTAAGATTTGCCATCTCAATTAATGTCTTTTTACCAAACAATACTGAGTTTTCACTTCCCCTTCTAGGAAACAACTGTCCCTTAAGGTTTTGTTTACATGGAAACAGTCTGAAGCACAACCAGAAAAAAGAAACTGATGCCACTTTAACATGTGAGAAGTGAGCAACTTTCTTACTCTTAAACCTAATGAAGCTCTTAGCAACTATAAAGATGCCAGTGTGAAAACACTTAAATGTGCTTTTCTATCTGGGCAGCTTCTGACTTGATGCATTACACTAACTTCCCTAGTAGTTTTTGCATTCCTCAGCCTGTTCAGGTGTATGTACTCTAGAGATTAACATTAGGAAGAAGTTTCAGACTTCCAGAACACACACAGCAGACCTTTATTTATGACTCCTTCCATGGAAAAAAACTTTTGTTAATTTGATGCAAAAGAGATGTCGATGCTGTTTGTCTGTATAGTGAATAATACTGTGGACTGTAGGTTGAATGCCTGTGTTACAAGAAGTTTCTAGCACAGGTATTACTTCAGCTGTTACCTTCTGAGCAAAGTAATAAGTGTTGCTTAGCACTGTTGTATTATGTCAGAGCAGGGTGCATGCATTTGAGTAGCACCACGCTGGCCGGTCCCGCTGCCGCCGACAGCAAACTCGATGCATGTTGCTCAGCTCCTTGCTCGTGCCCTCTGCCCGGTACTTGCTGTACTGGAACGCTGAGTTTTACAGCTGAGCATCCAGGAAAGCCTGAACGTGCGGTGACAATTCTGTCACAGTGGCTTAACCACGTGTTCACAGAGTCTTTCTGTTTCTGCACACAACTGGTTCTTAGTCCAGAGTAAGCACCTAGCCTGCGACAAGCACGTAGCCTGCAAGTGCTACCTGCGACCTCGGTGCTCCTGCCCCGGTCAGCCAGATATGTCACCTCGAGCTGTAAACGCTGTGTTACAAGTGGCAAAGGAAAATACACATCAGACCTGGTGCCTAGAAGATTTTCTCAAAATTCAGTAGAATATTAGTCAGTCATTTGTGGGAAGTGGATGTAAGGAAAAATAAAGAGCTCTGCAAAAACAGAGAGTATTTTTAGAATAATTTGCTGGTTGTGGGTGTAAAGACAATTTGTTGAAAGACGTAAAATAGAAGCCTGGCTGTTTCATAGCTAGAATGGTTTGTTCCAAATTAATAATAATAATAATAATAATAGCAATAATCCATATCATACATTAAAAGTTCTTGTTTGCGAGGAAAGGAATACTGCCAGGGAGTAGAGCAATTCAGAAAGTGAACGTGTCTGCTTTTGAACTGAGCCATCTTTAGATAAAGAAGTGTGTTTGTGTAGGGAGGTCTTGAGGTTTTAGGGGATTTTATTTTGTCTTTAAGTTGGTGTTTCAGTAATCTGATAGGCTAGTGAGAAGCTGCTGAGGAGGTATTGAAAGGTGCTTGAGCAAAATGAGCTTTGCACTCAGTTAAGTTACAGGCCAGTGCTTGCTGATCAGACAGGGAATGCTTGGATTCTATTTGAGAAAACATTCTAGGTTCTCCCTGTCTTGTGAGATTGTCATTCATTTTCAGTTACAGTAGCGAAGGCAAATGAAATAGGTGATTAGTTTTTATACAGTGCGCTGTTTATCCATTCTTAACACTTCACTTGGCAGTAAATACTGAAATGGGTTTTGAAGGCGTGCTGTATATTGCATCATAAAGTATTACAGCTGCTGTAAGTGCAGCGTAGGGCAAGGAAAAGTGCTTCTGACAGGTACAACGTATGAGGCATGTGGAGCTGCTGCCTGCCGTGCCCACCAGGGAAAGCTGCCGCCCAGGTGTCTCGGTGGAGCCGCGTTGAGTGATCGATGGTGTCAACCACGGGAAGGCTCCTCCGTCGGCAGCCTGCAGCCGCGGGAAGGTTACAGAGGTGATGCCCAGCTCTGGGTGCAGGGCCAGCGTAGCCTTGCCTGGAGCTGTCACCAGCCTCGGTCGCAGCTGCTGAAACGCGGAGGATCAGCGGCAGCCCGAGAGAAAAGGTTGGAGGTGACGGCAGGATGACCCCGGCTGGACTGGAATCTGCGCTGTCCGAGCGGCTGCCGTGGGTCGGTTGGGTCTGTCCGCCCGGTGTCCGTCAGTCAAGGCAGTTCGGAGGGTCTCGGGTGCCTGGAGTGCGCTGCAAAACCCTTTCCTGCTCGTCAAATAAATGTCATGAGTTGTTAACAAGCACGGTGTCAAGCAGGGCAAAATGTAATTCTGTATTTTTTTAATTACTGGAATTAACAGAATATGGCACTAATTTCTACAGCTACCGCTTCTCCCCCTCCCTGAACATGAAGCTTGATTTGTGTTCTTATTAACTTTGTCCTATAAATGACCTTGCAAGGAGAGTGGTTCTGGAGGCTAAGTGAAACAATGTCTATATTTTCTGAAGCTCCAGGCTAAGTTTTATTAATGTAATGTCTAAGATCTTTGAAGTTGTGACTTTACCAGGAAAATCATAATCTCCAAACCTTTATTCATAATGGGTATGACTTCCAGGGGGAACAGAATACCTGCTGTGCTAATTATTTCAATTATCAGCTACTACTAAAACATGTAATGGATTTTCTCTGCTTCCACAGGTAGAAGGCATGACATTATGGAACTTAACTCTGATGTTGTGAACTTGATCTCCCACGCTACACAGAGGAGATTACGAGGGCTCCTAGAAAAACTAACTGTAATTGCTCGGCACAGAGTATCAACCCACAAGGTAAAGGAAATCATTAGCAAGTTCTGCACAAAGTTTTCCTGCTTTGCAGCCTTGAAGGTAAACCTCTTCCAAGTGTGGGCACATCACAGGCAGCATTCGCCTTCTCAGTACCTACCAAAGGCTGGTTTTAGCTGTTTCTAGCCAGGCACATAACTGTTCCGTGTGACTTGTTGGACAGGTGCTCCTGAAACCCAGCATCAGAGTAAATGCATGTGTTCCTTCTCTTCCATAGCAGTGGTGGCTGTTACACAAACTCTCTTACACAGTAAATGTGGAGCTAACTTTGAATGCTCTTGGTGGTGCGTTGATTTAGGGGCTTGTGTTTTCCTTATGCATTTACTGTTGGTGAAATTGCAGTCAGTATTGGCTCAGTAAAAAGCCTTGGGAAACTGAATTGATTATTTTACTTTTAGAAAGTGCTGCATGTGAAGGCAGAGGCCCTTTGCATCTTAAGTTTTCTTTTCATCTTAAGATTTTTTTTTCATCTTGAGATTTTTTTTCATCTTAAGATTTTTTAGCTTCATTCAATATAAAGTGTATTGTTTCCCAATGAGCTAGTATCCCTTAAGATGCTTGTATGGTGTAAATTGGAAATGATAATTTACTGGCCAAACCAGCTCTTTCTTTTTTCTTTTGTCATTCAAGGGCAAGATACTAATCCTTACTTCTTTCAATGTGAAGCTGTTTTAGAAAAAAAAAGAAGTGAGAAGCAAATGTATCTGTCAACTTTTAGTTTCCTATTTGTTCAGGTTTGAGTTTTTTTACAAGAGCTTTATACTTAATGAAATTTAACAAGAGCAACCAACTGATGCAGTAGGAGTTATTTTTGTACTGAACACTTTTTATAGACTTTTCAGCACTGGAGCAGCAATAATAAAGAGGAGCAACTATTGGTAAACTTCTGAGTATTTGCAGTGTTGTCTGGAGCAGTTGGGGTATTCTGTTCCTTGCCAGAAGAAGATGTAATGGAAAAGAAAATCAATACAGAACAAGTACAGAGTTTTGTATGAAAAGGCTTCAGAAATCTGTACATGTTGTATGTTGTTTCTCCAAAGTGGGAGGTACAATTGAGCTTATGAACAAAAGAGAGGAGGAAGCTGAAGTCCTGAGTAACCAGTAGGACTTAGAGTCTTGCAGACACCAAGAGCAGAAGGAAATGGTTTTGGACAGTAGGCTGGATAGGGCTGGTTTCTTTCTCATTGAACTAAAGCAACAGAAAAACAGATAGGTTTTTGTCTGATTGAATTGCCAGAAGCAATGATAAGATTATAAGATTGCAATAAGCTGGCTTTCTTTTCCTCTTTTCTCGAAAGCAAAACAAACAAAAAAATCAAAAGTAACAGGCACAGTAATCTTAGAGACACAGATACCCTCTTTTGTTAGGAAGATGGTATTACGCGACAGAGGAGTGTCCTACAGGATTACCTTTGTGAGTAATGTTATTGTGGGAGATGCTGACAGGCTTTTAGGAGTCTTAAGTTTGAGAAGAGAACACTGCAGGGTGTTGGAGTCCCGTTATGTATTAATATAGGTATTTATACAGCCCTGCATTCCATCTCCCCCAGTGCTTAACCCCTGTTCTCTTTTCCCTCGTGGCTTTCGACTGGTACCCCTGCACAATGTGGGCTGCTTGTATTTCAGATAATTTTCCAGAGCCTTTCCAAGAGGGCCGGGTAGTTGCTCCATAAGGCTCTGTATTGGCCTATCTTCATTACAGAAAGACAGTGATAGGGATAGGTGTGGTGAAACCAAGGTAACTATTGTTAGGGTAGCAGTTGGTGTAAAAAGGGCAGTAATTAAGGGGATCATACTCAGGAAACTCTTCTTCCCAGTTTGCTCAGCTCATGTCTAGCAGTTTTCATCTGATAGATAGCCCTACAGAAAGAGTGAACT
This sequence comes from Melanocharis versteri, assembly GCA_013397845.1. NCBI lineage: Eukaryota > Metazoa > Chordata > Aves > Passeriformes > Melanocharitidae > Melanocharis > Melanocharis versteri. The sequence goes on along the minus strand of VZTG01000673.1, from coordinate 343,033 downwards.
GGCAGGGTAAAAGTTTCATGCCATGCCATTATGTAGACTTGTCAACTTTTGTCATTTTTTTGCTGAATTTAAGAAAAAAAATTATAATTGGAAGTCACTGACTTAATAGGGATAAAACTATGATGGTGGTCTCTTTATGTGAAGTAGGAATAGCCTTTCAGATGGTTGGGAGCTGCTCTCTGTGATGCAGCTCTTGTTGCAGTGCTTGTGTAGAGCCTTTGGAAGACGGAAAAGGGCAAGGGTTTTTATGTGGATTCATCCCAGCATGAAACAGCTACCATGCTCCTGTGGTTGGAGCCCCCTGCGCTCATGGCTCCGAGAAGCATGGTGTGGTGCTGAGCTATAAATAATGCTCCACGAAAACATTTTCCCCTCATGCAGTAGCACTGAAACGCCACGACACTAAACTGCATTATCTGTAGGGCCATAGGATGTGGGTGATAATGCTTCATCATAACAGCACTGGCTACAAGTCATGAACAGGGGTACAGTGTAATGTTTTCTGTCTCAGCAGTTCCCTGATAAATGATCACAGAGAAGTTTATTGAGTAGGACAAAATATAACTGCAGGTGTTCCTCTTTAAAAAATTCCTGAAGCAAGCTATCTTAAGACACGTGATGAGCTGAAATACTGTTATGGATGCACCCATTTCCTGTCCCATATAAGCTCATGGTAGTGCATTGAGGAGCTTCTGGTTGAGAGACTTACATTGCTGGTTGGTATAGGGTCATGGATTTGTCTTAAAATGTGCGAATATCTGGCTATTCCAAAGCGAAACACTTCTAAACTTTGGAAAAAATAATCTTCTGGTACTACAGCTTTCTTCTTTGTCCTTTTAAAAGGATTGTGGCATGGTGGTGGATTATTACAAACTGCTGCTTCAAAACAAGTTGTACTGATGTACTGAGAGTGACTCAAAAATAGCGTATGCTTTGTGGGGAGCCGTTAAAAAAAACTTGCAGTGACGGAAGAGAGGGAAAAAGGTTTGTTGGACTTTTTTACAAAGCCACAGAAGCTGCTTGGGAAAGTCTCTGGTTGCAGCATATGGTGTGTTTTGAGCCACAGTTGGTAATACGTGACAATGAGGTGGCTCATTGAAAAGGACCAAACATAATACCAGAAAAGGGATTGATTTCATGCTCTGACTCAGTTGTGAAAATTCAAATTAGGAGACAACAGTGCCCCAGAAGACTTTTACTTTCCTTCCACCTTTTCATAGTGCTCAACTGGGTGTGAGAACAAGAGTCTGAGTATAGTATCCTTGAAAACTAAAAATTGAGTAACTGAAGTCACTGATAGTCCAAATACTTAACATATAACCTTGCTTAAAATACAGCTGTAAAATATCTGATGTTTATTTCAGAATAGTTGTATGTCAGAGTTGTTTCTTTACAATGTGAGATTGGGGTAAGGTAGAATGAAGAGTTGCTGAAAGTACATAGTGTGTTTGGCTGATAAAAGCCCCAGGATAAATTTCCCAGGAAAAAAAAGAGTCCACAAAGTAGCAGAGAAAGAAGACAACTGTAGGACGTGCACTGAAAAGTGGTACAAACAGGTGGCACAGACATGCCTCATCTAGAATGGGCTCCTTGTCTTGTGTTGACTAAATGCCCTCTGGCCAACGTGTGGCTCAAGAAGCCTGTCTTTGGAAGAGCAGAATAGTAAAACCAAGCTTTTCATTGCCAGTTGACCATGTTTTGAATCTTTCCTTTCGCTGCTTTTCTGAGCTAAAGTGAATATCAACTCAGGCTTTCCAGTGGGGGCAAAAATAGAATGTAAAATAGACTACTGATTGCTGTTCTTTAGACCGAAAAGACCTCAGTCCTGTTTCAATGCCTGTGTGTCCAGTGACTGTTGGACTAATACTAATCGTTAGTATTCACTGGTGCAGCTTTGTCCAAGTGGCTGGACCAGATGACTTCCCTGGGTTACCTCCCAACATAAACTACCCTGTGACTTGAAAGCATTCACCGAGGCAAAAATATGTATTCTTAAAGCTATAATAAACCATGTATAATATATTTCACCTTCTTCACCCCTAAGATTCATTATAACTGGTTCTAAACCACCCCTCCGATATATAAAACTTCTTTTTGAAAATGAGATGATGCTTTTTTCAACTTCTGCATTAAATGGCTGAAACTAGAACACAAAACGCTAGAAACTTGAAATGTCAAATTCTAATTTTTTTTCTCTTCAAAGGAGAAAAGATATTATGCCCTGCTGCTTTACAATTCCTTTTCTTTTCCTAACATGTTTACTGGATATGAAGTTGGTGGTTTAAAGCAAAATTTCAGTCTTTAGTCTAAGCTTAGGGAAGACTTCTCTTATTATAGTCAATATAGACGGGATGTTGTTAATGTCACTTTTCAATAACCTCATACTAGTCACAGACACCTGGAAACACGCTTCAGTAGAGAGGAGATGTGTAAATGACTACCTACCACCTGAAGTCTTTCTGAAACAGCCTACACTTTTCAGCTTTGAAAAATAGTGTTGTTCTTTTCAGATTGTTCCCATTAGGTTTAGTGTTTAGTTTAGCTCTAGTGGTGTATATAAAAGCCTGGTTGTCTGTAACAAACTTCTTTTTTCAGGGAAGCGATAAGTACATCATATGTAGTGACACCAGAGCACAACTGAGATTTCTTGAAAAGCTTGATCACCTAGAAAAGCAGAGAAAAGATGAAGAGGAGCGTGAAATGTTGCTTCGAGCAGCCAAGGTAAGACTCTAGCTTTCCAAGGAAGTAGTCATGTCCTCTAGATTGGTGAACATCTTGAAGTTCCTCCTATTTCCGCTTTAAATACAGTAACCATTAACCCTGTCACTGGAAATTCATAATGTTTAGGGCAATTGAGGCTATATAGAAAAGGATTTAACCTATTTACATTTTTAAAGAAACTCCACAAGAGTTCTTTGAAATGTGTGGTGGGGTGAACTCCTCTTTTGAGATTATTCCTACCGGTGAAAATGAAGTAAAAAGCTATAAATGTCCTTCCTGGATCTCTTTTTGCCTCTGGAATGGAAATCTGGTGAGATCCACCACCCTTGCAGGTGTGTCTGTTTTATATAGTCAGGTTCAGAGGGCTAACCTTGGAGCTGGTACCACAACATCCATGAACCCCTGACGGAACTATTGCTAGTACAGAATAAGTTTCTTCTCTCTTCCCTCCGCTCAAGAAGAGGAGGGAAAAAAAGCCCATGACAGTAGATGTTGCTTCATCAGCTGTGACTTGACCATCTTCTGTTTATTCTTTTCTTTTGGTTTTGTTTCAGGCTGGATTCTGGAGCTGCTTAGGTGGAATCCCAATCTAGAGTTGAAAGAACTGTGTTGTGCTTGCATGAATACAACTCCCTTTCTTTCCTATACTTCCTGTCCTTTTTAAGTGTCTGCTGCTGACATGAACAACATCATGCCTAGACTGGACCTGACTGACAGTGTTAGCATCATTTTCAGCTTAATCTTGCCTCAGGCTAGAGCAGAGGCAGCCGGCCCAGATGAGGAGGGGTGTGCACGTATGTGCTTGGAGGGGGATGGAAGCCAGTCTGGATTGAGGCATTCACCCCCTGGAGCTAAATCTTTCAATCACCAGAGAAAACTGTCATTTATTAAATATTTAACGGATAGGATGGTGTTTGGATGCCAGTAATTTCTATTCAATCTTTTTCCTCTTCCTTTGGTAGAGCCGTTCCAATAAAGAGGATCCAGAGCAACTGCGGTTAAAGCAGAAAGCGAAAGAGGTAGGACTTTCCAGTTACCATGCTTGCCTTTGTGTGTTGAGAGAAGGTTGGCAGCCCTGTCCTGGCAATTAGGTCAGGGTTTATTTTGCTGCTGCATACCATTTGCAGAAGCCTTGGGGAAGGACAGGAACTGCCACAGGCAAGGGCAGTGCTTCAAATGAGGTCAATGAATTATGAGCTCTCTTTTTTTAACATTTTATTTTTGCAGTTTCAGTCCTGTCTCGAAACAGTCCTTTGTAAACTGCAGCAGTACACTTGGTAGGAATATAATGTGGGATTAAAAAAAAAAAAAAAAAGAAACTTTGAGATTTAGCATCTGGGACTGTACAATAGGCTACATTTTTCCAGGGTAATTGTTCGTTTTGTAAATCTGATACTGCTTATAATTCTTTGGCTGGGAGGCGGTACTGGGATTTAGTTTTAAATGGAAAACGCCTCTGGCTTTTAATTTTCTGGGCCCAGCAGTTTTCTGTTCTGGAATGGAGCCCTTGTTTCACACAGTTCATGTTTAGCTGCAGGGGTTTTAGTTTATAGCTTAGACTGGTTAAGCTTTTACTCCCAGAGGCCTCTGCATAGCAACTGTAGAAATCAACAAATAAGTTCATTTATGTCTGCAGCCTCCTCTCAGTAGCTGACTTTTTACATTTCCCAATATCCATTTCCTGACTTTTCTAGCCTGAGAGAAAAAAGCTCCACTAATTGGAGCTTATTTTAATTGAGCCTTAATATTGGATCTCACTGGAGTTGCCCCCAGAGCTACTGGGAACAGAATGAAATGAAAGTACCTAAGGTTGAAGATGTGTGTGTGTGTGTATGCGTGTGTGAAATTTTTCACTTGACCTACAGATTCTTTTCCCTGCTGAATAAATCATCAAGCCTGTTCACATTTCTGATTAAGGATCTGACAGCAGACGATAATAAAGACAATTGAGGTGTGAGACGTGTGATACAGAGCTGAAGAAATTGGTTTCTATAGTTACTTGACTGATTTCATGCAATTTTTAAGGATCTTTGTGCTAAATGAGAGTGATTTTCTGAGCAACCTTTTTCCTTAACTGTGCCTCTTGAAGTATGAAATTTGTTGTTGCTTAACATTGCTGCACTTGGCTCCTAGGTGCCAGCAGCAGCAGCAGCAGGTTATTTATGAATGCTTTAAAGGCCCTTATTGTTTGGATTAATGTAGGGGCCCAGGCAAAACAAATGGAAATCCAGTAAAATAGTATTTGAATCAATGCTCTGGATTTGCACCATAGTAGAGGAGATTTGTAAAATGAGAGAGAAGGAACCTGCTTTACTATCTATCTTTTAATTCTTTGTTTCTGCTTACAACTCTTTCTTCATTCCTGTGATCTGTGAGTACAAAGTCGCCCTAAAGCCATTCCCAGTTTGCCTCTAGTGCCACCAGGATCAACAAATCAGTGGGTGATGCTAATCTGTCTTGTTTTGTAGGTGACTTTACCTCTGCATCATCTGATTGTTTCTAAATCTACTTTCTTTTAATAAAGACTGCAAAGTAATTCATTTACGCAGCTTCTTTTCTCTTGTTTTCTGAACAATAATGTTTAAGATCATGAAAAATATTCTGTGGTTAGCATATTTAGGAGGTCAGGTTAGATTCATCGATACTGTTCATGAGAGTTTAAGAAGTGGCGTAGTGGGGTACAAAAAAAGGAGCCAACAGAGAAGGCATCTAAGTTTAGTGCGTGGTGTTCTAATATGTCTTGAGTTCCCCTCCTTCAGTGCAGCTCACCTTGTGCCAGACTAACACAACCTGCATCACTCTTTGTCCTGCGTGTTTCTCCGTGCCGTGCTGCTCCCAGAGTGACAGTCTCCAGCAGCTCCTCCACAAGAAGAGGAGGCAGATGTGCCTCTTGGGGCAGCACAGATCTTTGTGTTGGTGTTCACTTGCCCTGTCCTGCTGCTGTGTTCTCCAGAGAATGAGGCAGCCAGAAGCTTCTCCAAGCTTCACGTGGAGGATGGGGACACCCACCTTCTGTGCCAGTGGTACTTTTTCATCTGAGACCATCTCGAGATTGAGTGGAAATGAGAGCAAATGCAGCTGGAAAAAATTAGCAATTTATTGACAGTTTGGAGAAGACTGGCCAACACATTTGCATTGAAAAAATGCAAGCATGAATAGGACTGCAATAAGAGCAAAATAAAAATCAACAAATATCCCAAAACTAGAACTGGTAACAGAGAAGCATGGTGTATACTGGGCTGAAGGCTGGAAATGGCTTACCCTTGTCTGTCTGTCTTGTCATGTTGTGGTTATAGTCTGCTCCTGAGGAACCTAACTTGGAAGCTTTGATACGTTTGTCAGCTGGAGTAAGATCCTTTCCGGGTCACTCAAGTCGAGTATCTGCTGGAAAGCCTGATCTGATTGTCTGCTTATATTTCCCTAAGAATGAATATTGACCTGCCTTCCTCAAAGCTGTCTTTTATATGTTGATGGTGACCCCCTGGGAGAAGGGAGAGGGTGTGAGGTAAGGCACTGTAGCATGTTCTAAAGCAAAGTTTCCCAAAATGCAGGGTGTACATCCTGACAATGAATACTTATAAATCCAGGATGTGCTGTCATCCAGTAGCTGGAAGCAACATCTTAACATTGCTGGGAGTACATCCAGAGACTCTGCAGTGGATTCTTTTATCCAAAAGGCTATACATAATTGCTGTGACCTTTTCATCCCTTTTTGCATGACCTATTGCCTCAAACTTCCCCTATGCTAAGTCATTTACTTGCCTATATTCTTAGCCTATGTAGCTTGCCATGAATTAAGTCTGTATTTACTTCCCTCTTTCACCTGTTTCAGCAGATTTTAATACTTATGGAAAGTGCACATTCCTTCTGAGACAGCTGCGAGGCTTGCCCCAAGCTGCTGCTTTGTGCACTCAAGAATTTTGTCCTTGCTCTCCTCATGGACCAGCTCTTTGTGCAGTGGCATTCCTGCAGTCTGGGTAAATTACCCCTGTTTTTCATTCTGCCTTATCTGCCTCTTCAAACTGAGAGGATACAGTCCTCTCATTGTCTCTGATGTTTGCACTATTAAACCATAGCTTTTTCTAGGTGGTTTCTGCTGTTTCCTGTTCTACTTTCTATGTGCTTCCAGTTACAAAGAAAATGTTCAGTCAGTGTGATTCTTGTTGCTGTATTTATAGTTTATCTGTGGCTTCATCCCCTTCTCTGAAACGAGCTTTCCTAAATTGAGTAGGTGTAGGATACTGTCAAATGTGCAAGCCAGCCATATGAAGAGTGCATCCCAGAAGACCTGTAAAAATGTCAGTATTAAAAACTGTGTACTATAATTCTGAATATAAACTCTGATCCCTTAGAATCATTTAGGTTGGAAAGGACCTCTAAGATCATCAAGCCCAACTGTTAACCCAGCACTGCCAAGTCTTGGACCATCACTAAACTGTGTCCCTAAGTGCCATACCTAAATATTTTTTAAATATCTCCAAGGATGGTGACTCAACTGCTTCCTTGGGCAGCCTGTTTAACTGCTTGACAACCCTTTTGGTGAAGGAATTTTTCCCAATTTCTTTGTACTTCTGTCCATCCTCTTCAAAAGGGAGTGTGCTTTTGTAGTATGGCTTCAGGAAGCTTCAGGCTGAGCCTGGGCAAACCTTTCAGAATGGTCAAGGTTGCTGCTTGGGGTTGAGCATGTGAACAGGTGTTTTACTGAGAGCATCTTTGCTTATTTCCATAGTAGCCGCCTTTATCCCTGCTCTTACCTGGTGTCACCTTGCAGCGTCTGTCAGTGGTTAGAGGGGAGCAGCTGCATCTTGGGCTAGGGGAAGGAGTGTGTGGAGCAAGCGCCTGATGGACGGCAGATCTGCCTGCCCCATTCCTTGCTCTCTCAGCAGTTCTGTTGTGACTGCACAGATCTCCCCACTCCCTTGTTCCTGCCTGCTTGACGCACTCGTGCCTTGTTTTTGACACAGATACAAGACAGCCGTAGATGAGATGCTGAGAAAATTCAGTACCTTTAGTATCAACTGACTGGGAGGAAAATGGCAAACCCTAGGGTTTTTGTAGAGACAGAACAACCCCTATCGACAACATCAAACAAAGAGCCAGCATGATTCCAGTGCGTTCTGGGTCTTACATAGTAATGACTGAATTTTAGTTGTTCTGTAGTATCTTTTCAACAGTTACCATCTTTTTTTCCTTCTAACTCCCTTATTTCCTTCTAACTCCCTTATTTCCTCTCATATTCTCAGGTAACAAGTTACCGTAACCTGATTCTTTGCTGCTTGCCCTACCGCCTCCAACTCACATTTTCAAGCTGTTTTCTTTTTCCTCTTGTGCTGCTTCTCTATCTATTCTTCTGGACCCAGTGGTTCAAATTATTTAAGACCACTCTTGTGGCAGGGCAGAAGTTAACCATAACCTCTCAAAAAAGCAAGCACAGGATGCTGCTAGCAAAACAAGACCTCATTGTGATCAATTGGCTTTTTTTATGAGCCTTCAGTGACATCCTAAGAACTTCTGATTAATTATGTGATTTATATTATCTTTATTGTTCTGTAGTGTTTCTTACCTGCTTCTGTGTGTTTTGAAAAACAAAAAAACCCCCATGATTACCAAAGAGACATAAATTTTGTTAGCTGCAGTGTAGCCTTACAAATTACAAAAGACAATCATCAGAGATCTGGTGTGTTACAAGTCTTGCAGAAAGTCAGGAATGGAAATTCCACGAAGTGTTAGATTATTGGGTGAGCTACAAAGCGAACCAAATGCCTGTTTGTGACACTCAAATTGGTGTTTTGAACGAATGTAAGAAAAGAGCAGCTGAGACGCTGCGTTGAATACCCTAAAACCATCTGGCTGAAAGATGATAACAACTATCTTTAGTGAAAAACAACCCCCCCAACAAAATTTCATTAAATGTGTTCTTGGATTTGCAAAATAGCCTTTTCTCATTTTGTCTGAGAGACAGAGAATGGACATATAACCAGTTGTAAATACGGCTTTAGATTAGAAATTTGCTAGTAGAGGAAATTTTAGGGCTGAAAGTACAAAAAAAAATGATCATGAAGATCCACAGAGTTCTCTGCCAAGAAGCGTTGGGTGGGACTGCATGATGAGATGGAGATGCCTGCTTGCTGATGGTCGTTGAGCAGTCTTCTCCTAAGTGATAGCATCTGACACAAAACCTGTGGAATACGTTGCACTGGTGGGGGGTGCTGTAGCCTGTGTCTTGTCCTTGCAGCAAAATTAGCCTAGACAGTGTCTGAAAACACATAAAGAGCTTGATGCTGGATGCCAGGTGCCCAAGAACTTCCCTGGGCCTTCAAGTAAGGCAAGATGATGGGACTGCTCAGGGGAATGCATGCTCCAAGTGCCCTAGAAAACACAGAAATGTATCAATAATGGTTAAGCAAACAAAAACAGTAAAAGGCAGTACAAACTCCAACACGTAGGAAATTCTCACCAAGAGGTGGCAAAATAAGGAGTCAGGAATTCACTGTACCCTGGATTTTTTCCTTGTATGGAGTTAAATATATATTAGGAAGTATCAACACAATACACCATTTTTCCCCTCCTCCTATGCGTAGATTACTTCATGGCTATCCTGGAAAAATGTTCTGTTGTTCTCTAAAACATTTTATTGCACCCTTTTAGACAGAAAAAGAACCTGGTCTTGGGGGACATAGCCACGATAGGGCCTGTTCTGCCACTGAAGCAGGTATGTGGAATATTAACCTGAAAGAAACCTACAGTATTACATACAGCTCTGTTATAAGTCAGGACTGCATTTCAAACCAGTGCGTGCTATTCTGCCTTTCTGCTGTTAAATCTAAATTACAACAGAGGGAAAAGTCAGTGGAAACTAATTGTATGGCTAATTAAAACAGTTTGAAAGGAAGCAATTGCAAGAAGAGAAATTGCATTATAGGCAAGAGGAGAGGATGGTAAATGTTTAAATATGCAGCCTCCAAGTGTCAGTTTTCCTCAGAGAATGTCCCCCATATGAGAAGTCTGCTATTCAGCTGCATTCAACCTGTAGGGCAGAAAATTCTGTATGGAAAGGTAGAGGCTGGAGGCAGTAATGCTCATTGAGCTTTATGACAGCCAGTGTGAGGCTTGGGATTGAAAGCAGATTTTTAAGGTTTATTTTTCATTTTCTTCTCAAGTTCCTTAAAATGCTTAAAGGGAGTGTGAAAGAAATTGCAGTACTTTCTTCCTAAGACAATGAAGGGAGAAGCGACTGAGAGCAGTAGACAACTTTCAAAGCACCAAACAGAGGATACAATGAAACCCAGTGAAACCTTGCTTGAAAAAGCTGGTCAGAAAAAAGAAATGGGTACAAAAAAGAGAAGAGTCATTTCAGTGGGATAAGTGGACACACTGAAAAGGTACCTCAGTGTTAAGTTCTTTAAAAATACACAGTAAATGACAATAAAAGGCTCAGATCCCAAGGTTTCTTTTTTCACAGATGCAAGCTAAAAGACATTGAAATTTAACCACGTTTCTTTGACTTACTTTGAATTTTGCTATTTGTTAATTTATTGTTTAGTTTCTTCATTGTAGAATCTGGTAGGATTGGGAGGTTCTGTCTCTTCTCTATGCCTATATTCCTTTCTTTTTTTTTCCCCCCGCAAGTCTTATACAAATTCTTGTTCATCTACTTTAGTGCTTTTATTACTCCTGATGTACTTATTGCTGGATAGCACACATAACCCTTAGGCATACATTAAGTTGTCTTCAGCCTTCCCTGGTTTCCTTTCCTGCCAGTTCTTCTGTTAGTTTAAATATTTATTTAATCTGTCCTGTACTCTATCTGCCTGTAATGTCATATGTGGAGACATCCCCACTTCTTACTTAATATTAAACCCAGTATCTTGTACATGTACTTTCAAGTCTTTCTCTTATATTAATTATAACCAAGTCCAGAATTGTGGTGTTTAGCCACATCTGTCTTGCCAGCATTTATTCTGAGCTCATTTACATCCATGGGGCTGTATTTATTTGTTATTGGATTGCCAAGACAGTTTTTTGGCCTTTTTTTCCCCTAGGCATAAGTTCCTAGCATTCAAATGAAGAGAGATTTCTTTTCTCTGCTCCTCAGATTTGTTTCCTAGTACTTTGTGTATTGAAGTGCCTGCAAAAGCAGACAGTGGTACAAATTTCTCATGCCAGCACGATGCTGACATGTCATCTGCTGGACAAGGGCTGCCTGTCTGGCTGTTCTTTAACCTCAGTCCTGTGACTGCTCTGTGAGCCCGGGCTAAGACAGGTGATCTCATCTCTACCTGTAGAAAAACCTTCCCTGGTTAAACCGTTTTTTGAGGATCTAGAGTGTAAGTGTTTCACGTACTTTGTCTTCTGTGAAAGCTTATACCAAATACCTGCATCCTTAATCCTATGCTGGGTACTTTGTGGCCAGACACGAAGGCTTTCATTTACTCCTTTCCAAAGGGAACTTGTATTCAGCTAGATAACACTCCTTTTTCCCCCACCTTTAATAATACAGCCACTCTAGGCTGTACACATCATGGATTAGCTGCTGTGAATTAGTTGCCTTTGTTTGTAGCAGTGTATACTTTTCATCAGTTGTGTTTAAGGGATTCTTTGGGTTTAGGGAAAACCTCGAAATTTTCATAACTTGCATTACTGAGGCTCTGATAAGGCAGGCAACCACATTATCATGTACTTCTTGACCAAAAGACTTAAAAACCAATCTCCAGTATTGCTTTAAGTAAAAGTTTCAGCATCTCATAGCTGAAGTACTTCTTGTCTTCTTATACAACTTGAAATTTATTTTTTAATATTAAAGTGCCTCAAAAATGTCATTGGTATAATAGTAAAAGTAGATTTTGCGTATTTTCTGAAATGTGGGGTAGGAGACGTAAGTGAGAGAATTTCTGTGAGCAGGAAAAGAAATATTTTTCTCAGAGGATTGAGTGAAGAACAGAGAGGTCAATTTTAAAACCTTTCATTTTGTGTGATTACAGCCATGCTGCAAATGCCATTTCACTATAAGGAAGGACTTTAAAACATACCTTATTTCCTGATTTCTGCTGCAGGTCAGATTAACTAAAATGGTTATTGTGTCACCCTAGAGATTCCTGCTTGCTGCAAGACCAGACTTTAAACCCTATTTTTATTATTAAAAAGGCCAGCAGCAACAAAGACTATTTTACAAGTTCTGAAACGTTTTCATAGCAATTTGATCTTTATACACAGGTTTTTAGAACTCTTTGTACTGCAATTCTTAGCATATGTGAAAATCTGAAAGCGGGGGGAAAGAAGCATGAACATTCATCTGCCACTTGCCTGGAACCCATCCCCTCTAAATGCCCTTCTTGGGGAACAAATTTTGTGTTGGGTTCTTGTGTAGTGATGGAAGAGCAGCATCTTTCAGCAGATGAAGTAGGTCAGGTGGAGGGGCAGCTTGCTAGTTTGGGGGTCCGGTGTATGGTGCGGCTTCCCCCTGCTCCTCTGGAATTGCCATCACAAGGAAAAAGATTCATCTGTTTTCATGATTTCACCTGGGTGTGACAGTTTCTCTTTGTATCCTCTTGTACTCAAAGACATCAGTGTTAATAAAACTGACCTCTAGAAGGGAAACTGTGCAGCTTCTCTGTGTTATATTTTAATAAAGTGTATATACTACTTTTACTGTCCCTTGCTGCAGTGATCTTTCTTCCCTAACTTACATGCTACAAAACTAACTGTTAAAGAAAGATTTGACTCCACACAGTCACCTCTTGCTCTTTCCTAATCTTGTTTAGGAAAATCTGGCAGCAGTTAGCCATCCAGTATCCTCGGGTATCCCTTGACATTATCTGCCTGTCTTCTCCTTATCCTGTGCTTTTAACTGCTCACACAATGTTTAGACATTTAATCTGCCATTTTTAATGGAACAAAACTTGATGAAAAGATGATTTTGCTGGCTTCAGCAGGGTAATTTGGATGCCTGCCCATATCTCTTAATGGGGATCTGTTGAGTCCATTATAGAAATTGAGTGTTTAAATTCATTTGTCTTAATTATGTTCTCAGAAAAATCCCTTAGATGTGTAGAATGCAACAAGACTATGATTCCTTTTTTTTTTTCTTTTGCTCCAAATCCCCGGTGAGATTCTGTATGATTTGAAAAATCCTTTGACTAGCTAGGAGATGGAAAGCGTATTGGAGAGAGCAGATGTTGGTGATGACGTGTGATTCCAGCATTGTCTTGGGAACTGCCTGGTCAAAGATACATCAATTCTGTAGAAAGCACATATTTTTCATACAGTCCCCCAAGTGTCCCCTCCTTTGTTATTGGTAGGTTCTCTGCCAGCACTGCCCTCCAGCAGCATTGCTTCCTCCTGCAGTGTGCCTGTGCCAGCTGTGCGCTTGGTCCGCTTGAATTCCATGGGGTAAATGGTGATGGTGCCAAGGCACTGCCCAGTCCTCAATCAGAGCAGCATCCTGATGCTCCTCCGTGAGAGCCTCAACCCGCCCAGTCCCCCACACCCCATGCTGATGCCAGCCCAAAGCCCTCTCGGTATTTAATTCACAGCTCTGCCTCTTGTCCTCACGCTTGACTGTGACTGCCCATCACCAGCAGCTGTAAAAAGGAGAGAGGGGCTTATTTCAATGCTGCTTCAAGCCAGAGATGTTCAGCAGCCACGTGTTTTTGATAAGTCTAACTGTCGTAAAGCTTGTTGGTGTGTGTTTTGTAGGGTTGAGAGAGAAGGGGATATGTTTTCCAGTGACTCCTAGGAATGGGAGCACGAGGTTAGACTAATGAAGGCTTTTGTTTTGTTTTGCTTTGTCTTACGTTTAATGGTTTTAAAAGTCCTTTTACTCTGAGTGTAATGGTTCTTAAGTTAAAGCAAATCATTCCCCTTCTGGTTTTCTTCTTCACTGGAACCTTCAGGAATTTCATCTTTCCCCAGAGGGGTGCTGTGTGCATGGCATGTTGCAATGCCCCTTCTCATGGCAAGAAGACTGTGGTGTACATGTGACCATTGTGATGACTGAACTACACTGCTGGCAGGAAAGGAGTACTTTACTTCTGCAGGGATGCTCTGTAGCTGCCTGTAAGGTGGGGTGGCTCCAGGCATTGGAGGCCTGGGCAGCTGAGGCTGGAAGTCAGCACCTGCCTCTGCCAAAAAATCTCAGCATTTTATTGCTTATTCTAAGCATTTTATTGCTCCTGCTTAAGTAGTTTCTAAGCCTCAATCTTTCACAGTTTGCAAAGTTTCAAATTATTTTTTTTTATTTATTTTCACTTTCCCCCGCCTCTGATTGGCTGCAATGTCTTCCTGAATATAAAGATACATATTCAAGACTGAGAATAAAGGAAAGTTTATCTTAAACATTTCATGCAGGTAGGCTGGCTGCAGTTAACCTGAGACAATTGCAAAATACTGGTAGTTTGAAAGTTTATAGTCTGTAAAGTATTCTTGAAAGCAATACTGTATACTTGGATAAAAACCAAGCTGACTGAACTGAGTGAATTTTGATAAATAAGGTTTTAAGTGTTTACACTGCACACAAAAGCAAGAATAGTGTGTGTGGTAAGTGAATGATGGTATCTAGCATTAAAGAAGTACTACTATGTGAAGTGCTACTATAATAAAATCCTACATACGGTGATCAAAGCTAACTTGCAAATAGTACTGTTTTCAAAACTGAAACATTTGTCTCATTAAAAAAAACCAAAAAAAAAAAAAAAAAAACCAAAAAAAAAACCAACCCAAAAACTCTATTCTCAACATATTTGTTAAAATCTTGTTTTCCCTGATTTATGCTGAAAAACCTTGAGCATGTGAATAGTTTGAGTCTTCCAGGGAACATTGTCCTTTTAGGAATCTTGCCCTGAAGTACTGCTATTATTTAAACAGCTTAGTTGCTGCAGTACTTGATGTGAAGCTGCCGCTATCACTGAAGTCTATCTATATGAAGTAAAATAAAGTTTGTAACAACACCCACCCAGAAACCACCCAGCCAAAAGCTCTCTTCCCCAAAACACTCCCCTTGAACCCCAAAGTATTTCTTTGTTGTGGATTCATCTTTATTTAAGTGGTAGCAAGTGGGGGACTTACACCATGTAGGTGCTGCAAGCTCAGTTGTTATCAGCTGCTCTTCTCCTCTCCGAGTGGGATCTCTGAGAACTGAAAAGCAAGCAAAATCATAGAATGTTGCAAGCTTGTTAAACAAGATATCTGTATTGACTGGGTGAGGAAGTCCAAGTAATTCATTTGGTTTATGATGGTGGTGGGGTGGAGATTTGTATGCCTTCTACACGTATGGTATGGTTGTACTTTTTTAAGATGCGCACACACATCCATGCAGAGAATCCCCATCTGAACGATTTTCTACGTCCTGGGAATAGTGAGAGCATGGGCTACGGAGCTGTACTAGTTGCAGGTCAAATCAGCCAAGAGTTGACATCAAACCAGAGGTTTATGTTTGGAAAGCCTTCCTTCTCCACCCATGCTCCAAGTTGGACAGCTGGTGGATCTGGAAGCAGTGTGGTTGTATTAACAAGGTGGCTGATCCAAGATAGTAAGTCTGTCAGCAGACTTGACTGGGTTGAGCTCCAGAGCAGCTGGCATCTATAATTATTGAACAGAATGTATCTCAAAATACAGAAATAAAACTTCTTTTTTTTTGTTTTTCTATTTTAATCCTCTTTACTGTGGGTTTCTGTCCCATCCCAAGTTTACCTAACTCAGGTGAAGGTTGTTTCTAGGGATCTCTTAGTGTTCAGCAGTTTTGGAGGTGAGTGAAAATAAACGTGCAGTATATCTCTACCTTGCTTCAGGTATTTCCTGAACATTTAAATGTGTATTGGGAAAAGAAAGAGTAGCAGTCAACTGCCAGCATCCTGTTAAACTGAGTAGTACAATGTTTCACAACAGCAATATTGAGTGCTGGGTTCAGGTGATGAGATAGAGGAAATTTGGTATCTTGCTTGTGCAGTCAGGAATTGAGATTTTGAAATAAGAATAAACCCAGGTCACAGAATCTGGTAACTTTGATTTTTAGTACTAATCCAGCTTCATAAACCAGTTCAGGTCAAGATTTTCTGTTAACCAGAAACAACAAAGCTTATGAGTTAAGGAAGCAGCTGCAAGGCTCCTGTTAAGGCTGAATTGATACCACAATGTGGTCTCCATAAAATTACTTACACAGTGGACTCCAAGCACGACTGAGTACTGGAATTTGTCAAAAGTGACCAGAAAGAGGGGAAAGATGCTGTGAAACACATTGTTTCTGTAGGAACTGCAGAGCTGTCTGAAACTGCAGTAAAAAGAACAAGACCTTTAAGATAATGTATATCCTAATTAATATAGATGTTTTCTTTTTAAATTAGATGCAACAGTTGGAATTAGCACAGATGCAACAAAGAGAAGCCAACCTGACAGCTTTGGCAGCCATTGGACCAAGGAAGAAAAGACCATTGGATTCATCAAACGTTGGATCTGGGCTCGAGGTACAGACATGGCTTGCAATGACTTGCATGGTGTTGTGTCTTCATACTGAATAACATTTATCTTTCACTGTAGGAAGAAGTGAGAATTCTCTCACACTAAATGGCTTGTTGCATTCTGTAAGAAATGTAGTTTGTATGTTAGGTGCTTGAAAGGATTTTTTCTGGTAGATTTGATGGGGGTGTGTAATTGTGTGTTAAAGGAAAGACAGCGCATAAGAGCACTGTGTGTAAAGGACTGAATGAAATGATGACTCGGAGAAATTCCCATCTGCAGTGGAGGGTAACCAAGCTGTGGTGGCCTTCCACAGCGGGTAGTTGTCATGGCCCCTCTGTTGAACTCATGGTGGCTGGTTTGGGAGGCTTTTGAAATGGATCTTGATTTGACATTTGACTGTGGACATTTATCCATGCACAGTGCCTAGGGACTCTTCTCAAATATTCTGTGAGTTCACCTTGGCTATGTTCTCCCAAAAAGCAGTAAATAAATCAGTAAACCTAGACCATTCACTTCCTGCAGTAAGCCAGATTGTCTTCTCTGGCTCATGTTGAGTACTGAAAGTGCTTTTAACAAATCTTTTCTGAGCAAATCTCTTAATGTGCTGGAGAGCAACTGTTTCTGGTACCTGGGAAGCTTTTGTGGCTGCAGAAGTCCTTTCTGAGGAGACTGACAGCCTACTTCTGTTAGAGGTCATCATGGGAGAAATTAAGTGTTACTGCCAGTTTTGCCCCTCTTTATCAATGAAGACTTGATATTGCTTGAGTGAAAGGCTGGTTGGCCTGACATAATCACAGTGAGCCGGAGCCTGCAAAGTAACTCTTGTGTGGACGCAGTGGTGGTAAAGTTGTCCTTTCTGATGAACCTTAAGTCTTTTCAATTCTTGTTGTCTGGGAAGCTTAAATAGATGGTAGGGTTGAAAATACTCTGTCATTTTTGTATAGCGCAGTCTGGGAGGACCTTGTCCTCAGTTATTTGTCTCAGTGTAACTGAGACAATGGTGGCATCTGTCCTGAGGTTTTTTCTTCATCTGGACTGTGACAAGAGGCCTCACTGAGCAGGTGAGATAAACTTGTTTTGGTGAATTTTTAGTCTATTTTTTCCCTGACATGGATACAGAATTAGGTCTTTGAATACTCCCTGTTAACCACAAGTGAAGGGAAGCAATCTGTCTCTAAACGAGCTGCAGAAAGCAGCGTTCACAGCTTTGAGCAGCTTTTCTTCTCTTCTTTGAAGTTTTTTAATGCACTTTCACATGAAGCTAAATGTATGGTTATTTTTTTTTTATAATACCACTGGAAAAACTTGAAAAAAACAGTCTAGCACAAGAACAGTTTTCCCCATCCTTTCCTCATTTTCCCCCAAGCTTCTATCAGGTAACTATTCCTGTTCTTCATAGTGGTTTTCTGTAATTATTGCCGGATTTGTTTCTGAATATTTAACAAGTCTGCCTGTTAAGTACTTTTCAGTTATTTCTCATCATCTGTGGTATGTCTGCTTTATTAAAAGCTTCATGAGATTATGCCAAAGCGAGACAGATAACAGTGTTGCTGTTCAAAGCTGGTGATCCATTATTTACTTTGCCACTTTAAAAGAACGTGGCCATGACATGCCTAAAACTGACCATAAACCTTGATAACATCCTGTTGTCACAAATTTACCTGCTGTATTTTAAGCAGCTTCTCATATAGGTTGCCATACTAGACTGATTTGTAAGGGCAGTAGGTGAAACTAATTCTGACAGTGAAACTATTTTTTGTTTCTTGCATGCAAGCTCGTATTCCAGTGCCTAGTACTTAGGCTTCGTGCTTCCGGAAAGCATTTCTCTGCAGACCTTTTTTTTTTCTATTTTGTGAAATTATGCAGGATAGCAATCCTTGAGAAGGATGTTTAGATTTAAGTGTTTTTACGTGTCCCAATATATCTGAGCAGGATTTATAAAAGGCTTAAGACTTCTCATGTAGAATAAAGAATGGTTTTGACAAACACTCTCTAGTTCAAGAAGCAGAACATTTGTAATACATTCATGATAACATGGCAAAACATCCTGAGCAGTAAACAACATTCCATTCTTCAGAGATGAAAGGAGGTCTTTGAAACTGAAAGCAAGTACAATATGGCCTTAGGCTGATACACATTTGGGCATCTTTAAAATCATCTTTTTGGGCAACCTGTCTGAGAATAATTTAAACAGGCAGGATGTGCTTTCTCATTTCAAATTGCAAATACAGACAAAATACAGACAGCTTTACTCTCAAATAATCTTAAATGTCAGAACTTCTAGACTGTGCAATTGCAAGGAGTAAATCTGTGCATAATACTCCTGTGACCTTTTTTACTATTATTATTTTTAAAGCCTAATAACTTGTTAGACAGGTATGATGGAAGAAGTTATTCCTGAATATGAATGATATTTAACATTATTGGGTGAAATCACTGATGCTAACTAGATTAAGATTTTTAACTAAGACTTCAGCTTTCTTTGGATAATGTTCTTTGTACAATGTTTGTGTCTCTTATGGCCATGTTAGCTCTGTACAGCTTCTTTTTATGGTTGCCTACTGCAATAATTAAAGGAAAGGAGGGGTTTCAAGCAATTATTGACGCAAACCAAAGCCCTAAGGTATTTGGGCAGACAGGGAAGAAATAATCAGTTACAATATGTATTAAAAAAGTGAAACTCTGTAAGCAAATTTGTCATATATTTGCCTTTTTTTATTCAGTACCAAAACATAATGGATACTGGGAAAGTTCAGTTCAGCAGACTGGGTTGGTTGGATATGCTGCCTACTGTTGCAGTAAAAGTGAAGGACTCAAACCAGCATTTTAGGGATAAGCTAACTTATCCACAAACGAGTACCTGTGCTTAACTGGGATGATTCTTCAGCCCGAGGTTTTCTATTTCTCCACGCTCCAGCACGGGGCTTTGCTCCTCTTCTGAAAAGTCTTGTTCCCGGGATAGTTGAGCACATGATTCCTGCATGTTCATCTTAATTTTGATCTCTGAAATCGTGCTTTTCTTGGTCTTTCCAGGAGACCTATTATGGGTCATTTTAATGTGGCCAATAGAACATGTGGTGACACAAGCATTTGCTTCCCGGCTGGCCAGCAGCCTCATCACCTCATAGTGTAACAAGTACAGAAAGAGGCTCTTGTCCAGAGGAGTGCCTATCGACTAATTTGGACGTAAAAGCAATATAAAAAGAATAAACTATATCTTGCCATGATTGCTTATGTATCTCTAAAGTTGAAATAGCGGTAGGGACAAATCCATGATGATCATGCAATGAAAAAATAAGGCTAATGCTCTAGGCCTAATTAAAAAAAAAAAAAAGAAAGAAAAGGCATCAGTATAATGGGAATTCTTTTTCCTTTCTTGTTGGAAACACTAGTTTGGGTAGTTTTGCATTTTCTCTTCACTGCAACTTAACATTTGAATGGCATTGTTCAGAAAGAGTAATTTGAGAAAGCCCTGGTAAGAAAAGCCCTCTATTGTGAAAATGTGTTAATTGGTGCTACTTGTAATCCAGAGGCGGCAATATCTTCATCTCTCTCGTTCTTATCCCTCTGGACACTTTTGGATACAATGAGGGGGAGAGGCCTTTGGATTTGATTTATGTGTGTCTTGGGGTTTGTGTATTTGTTACCCACCTCTCCTCCTCCCCTAGTTTGAGGGCATGTGGTAAACAGTAATGAATTATAGGGTAGGAAGAATTGAAAACTAACTCGTCTTGGGAAGGGAGGACACTTCTAAAACAAATAAGAAAAAAGTAAACTTGAAACCACAGACTCATTTTCCCAATTCTTTGTTCTGTTTCATAGCTTTTACTGGGTGGTAACACACCCCATAATATTTTCAGTGCTGATAAATAGTCAAGGATTTTTTATATTTTTTATTAAGTTTTACTGCTTTTCTGTTGACAAAGCCATTTTGGAAACAGCTTTGTCTCATTCCCACTGTAACTGGAATCTTAGAAATTTGAAGACTACAGTTCCGAGTTCTTAAACTTTTCCTTCTATTCAGAGATGTCTCGGGTGCAAAGTCATCTTTGACCTTGAACTGAGAGCTGTGTATTTGTGCAGAATCATGTGACAGGGAGGAAAAGTCTACAGATGTTTCTGAAAGTAGACTCAGAAGACTGGCTGTTACACTTACGGTCATCTAAATACTGTGGTTGAGCCCTTCTTCTACTTTGTACAGGAAAACTTAGTTGGATGCCTGACTTCTGTGTAATTTTTTGGGGTAGACTACTTGCTTTGCATTAATTTTCTGGCTCCATGATAACACATTAAGTACTTGGAAGTGATGCAGTCTCTCCTGCCCCGAAGTGCTGATGGCGCTGAGTTCTTCACTAGCTTTCTTCCAGGTTGGTTCCACTGACTGACTCCAGGGTGTACATCTTGTGTCTTTTCTTTCTTTTTGCCAGATCCAATGGCAAAGGAAATTCCTCCTTCCAGACACTGTGTCTGTTCTGGCATATGCCAAGACTGGCTGCTCTGTTAGTAAGTGTGGGTCTTGTTTTGTCACAGGTTGTCTGGCTTTGCTGTGGAAACTTAAGCTACTGCAAGTAGATGCTACATAAGTAAATCACGCAGCTGATACACTGTGGTCAGTGCACAGCCATTCAAGTACTTCCTTTCTGTCAAACTCCTAGCCCTGGCCAACATACTTAAAATCATGTGATACTACCAGGGTTGTGCACATCTAATACAGCAGTCCACTCATAAGCTTGCATTCTCTTTCTGCAAAGAAGTTTGGCAAGCAAAAATGGGAGAAATGCCTTGTTTACCACAGTGGTCATTGTTCCATTTTTAGTACTGACTGTGGGTGGAGGAAATGAGCTTGTCATCTTCTCTTGTGTCTGCCACATCTGATCATTGTTAGCAGAACTTAAACTTACCCTTCTTGCTTTACAGCTTTGGGATGCTGGCTTGCATGTTGATTAAACATATTCTGTACATGGTGCTTATTTAAGCTTTGGAAATGTTCTTTAGGCTGACCGAGGAAGAACTAAGCCTTTGAGCAACAAGTCCTTTCTGCAGAATGGAGTAAACCCAACTCTTCCAAGTGACTGGGGAAGAGACATGATTTGTTTTTTCTGGTGTGTGACAATCAAATGGCTTTTTTTTTTCTTTTGCATTTCCAGAAGGGGTGTGTGTAGTTAAGGAATGAATATATAATTTTATGCTCTTATGAGTGGTAACTGTAGAAGCTACTGCCACCTTTTTGGCCATAAGCTCTTCTGATGAGGGAACACAGTAGCATAATTCATGAGCTTCGGTATTGGTGTTAAGGACATGACTGTGTCTAAGCGTGAATTTAAAGGCATGAATTGGCTCTGTAGCAAATGATAGATTTGCTGCTCCCTGTGCAATGAGGCCACTGCCTGGTCTTTGGCATTGGTACATGACAGTCTGCTAAAGTATTTTCTTAGAAGATGCATAAAATTAATTTAAAAGCAATCTCTTCAAATTGGACTACTTATCTATAAGTAGATGTTCCTAACCAGGCTACAAAATCTGTTTCTACACTTCAGCAGTTTCCCTCACTTTCTCTGTGTCTCTTTCTGTCTCTGTCACCCCTTCCCCCAGCCCATAGGTATAAAGTGATACTGGAGGGTGAGGTTTTTTCTACTTTGCATATGCTTAATGTATGCAGACTCTTGATTTCAATTTCTGGTTTTTATTTAAGCTCTTGGACAACTGAAGTGTCTATGACATGGTCATACCTTGGGGGAAGAAGGGAGCTAAAAGTTACTGCAATTATAAAATGTCTTTAGTATCTTAGTTATCTGTTTCAAGACCTAACAAAGCACAGCTCTGTCAGCTAGAGAGTTTCAGTTTCTGTGCTGAATTTCCTGGCTCCTGTCAGTCTAGGTCATACACTTGATCTGAATTTTTTCCCCATGTAAATAGGCAAAAATATTCTCGACTGCCATTCACACACTTCAGAAATACAGTTCATTGGCCCATATCGTGCTTTCTCTGTGCTAGAGATGAACTTAATTCTTCTTATATGTGAAAGATATCTGCAATTTAAATGACTAATTGCATTGTAGCTTTAGGCTGAACATATTGGTAAAGCACGAATGTTGATGACATGTGAAGGGTCAAGAGATTTGTAATTTAGTTGACAATACATTGCTTAAAATGATGTGGCAAAGAGCCAGAAAATTTCAGTTTAATAATTGTCTATTAACTAACATGACATATTTGTATAGGATTCATTACCTCCAGGTACAGATTAAGCATCTGATGTACCCATACGAAGTGACATGCGTACATGAATCTTGGGCATAATAGTGAATAAACTGACATCGCATTCACAGTAATTTGTTTCAATATGTAAAACATGTTGTTGCCTACATTTGAAAGGACTTGTAGGAATGTTGCAATGAAATCTGAAGAAAAATGTGTAGTTGAATGGAGTTTTCTATTATATAGATCTGACAGCTTCGTGAGGCTTTTTTGTAGGCTGCAGATAACATCATAAATACACATTTGTTTTCAGCTGCACAAGAAGCAGCCTGGATATAGAGATCTGAGTCTTTCAGCTATTGGCTTGAACTACCCTAATGGTCTATAAGGTTAAAAAATAATATAAAATCCCCAGATCCCCACAACCAGCTTTATTTTTAAAAAAAGAATCGTATAAATATTGAGTCATGTAATATTTTAGTGTTGTGGATGTGGGAGTATTTCTGTCAGACCGCGGTTGTTAGAATAGGCAGCATCAGTAGGCTGGCTTGTCACCAAACTACTATCACCTTCTTTCACTTTGTTTTCTCTGGCCTAGATTAGGCACCTGTTTGTATGAGCAAAAATGTCACAATTTTGACAGGGTCTGTTCCTTTCCCCCTGGCTGCTGGGGGAGACTCAGGTAAGTGCTTGAACGCAATGTGTTAATGATTTTTCAACCCTTGTTTCCTCCTATGAGACAGGAATGTGTTCTGTGTTTTACAGCTGGGAAACCAAATACAGCATACACTAGGGATCACTGACCCCAGTGTGACCACATGTGACAGAGACAGGGGTTGAACCTGGATGCTTTTGCTTCAATTCACTAGGTGCTCTTACCACCTTCCAACAACGTCTCTGCTGCACACGGCTGTAATTTTTCAGTGTTTGGAGATGTCATTGAAAAGGGTCTCATGACTTTGCTTCCTTCTGCTGGTGGTATTCTTATAATGTGCAGCAGAGATGCAATAACAGCTTTCTTGGGATCTTAGCTCTGGGACTGTGATATGTTTATGCCACACCAAAAATTGAAATGAGAACTCTTGGCTTGACTTTTAACATTTGACTGAACACTTTTCTTCCTTAAAGTGCCTCCCTTCCAAGAGTTTAAAATTTTGAATTTTGGTTGATGAAAAGTCATTGAATTTGGGAAGGGAGCGTGTACTCCACCAGGAACAGCTCACTGAACCTGACCAAAACTTGGTGGGGAGGAAGGTGTCTGCAGACCTCTCTGAGCTTTGTGTTAGGGCCTGTAGAATAGCTCTGAGCAGTTTTGAAATCCTTGTCGGTATCCATGATCCAAACTTGCAGATACCTTGCAGACTAGAAGTAAGGTGGTAATGGTGGCTCTGTATTAACTTCACTCTTGCCTTTTCAGAGAATTGGTATTTAATTCTCCATCCAGCCACTGGAGAGAGCTCTAGAAATCTTAAAACAGGTTTCCAGAGCAACCTCTGAACAAAAGTGGCTGCTCAACAGCTTGGGACTACAGCAGGAGCTCCACAATGTGTTCTGCTGCCAAGATCAGTGAGTGTAATTGATCTCTGTCAGGTGTGTACACAAGGCTCTACGAGTGACAGTGTGCTGCTGTGGAAAAGTTGCTGATTGGGCTCAATTCTGAGGATAGTTCAAAAGCGGGACTGCTGCTGTTGTGACCTCCTGGGGCTGATTTTAAGCCAGCTGGTGGTCTCAGTACTGGGAAGGGTGGTTTACAGTGGTACAGTTACACTGCTGCAGTGCCATACGTGGCTTACACATAGAGTCTGTCAGCTGTGGTACCCAGGCTGACTGGTAGAATCTACACTGGTTGTCGGCCCTCCTGGGCTGCATGTCTCTGTCATTTCCCTTTTGGAAGGAAGGCAGGGTGGTGAGGGTTCACTGAAAGGCAGCAACTTCAAGGTAACAAAAAAAAAAGAGAAAAAAAGAAGTTGCTAGTTAAAGCACTAATAATTAGATGTTGCAGAAGGGGGATGCAGGCTGGTTGCAGTACCCTTTGCTAGAATTGATTCTACAGGGATGCATTTTCTATTTGCTTATCTTTGTACTTGTCTGTGACCTGGTTGAAAAGCAGCACTTTTCCCTTCACAATAGACAAAACCGTCTTGGGATATGCTGAAGACTAGCAGTGAAGAATCCCCCAAAACAGCAAGACACGAGTGGTTGCTACCCAAATGGGAGGAGCATAATAGAGGTGTCTGGGAGCAAGGAATGGGCTGGTGTTTTTCAGGTCTCAAAAGTTTTGTGCTTTTGAGGAAGGGGTATGTGAGATCTAAAGGAGGGGATTATTGACTGTTGCCTAGGGCCAGAGAAGGTTGACCTCCTGCCCAATAGGAATTTGCTCAATTGGAGCAGCAGAGGACCCTCCCCTAAAGTGTCCCTTGTGTCAACTTGAGAGCTCAGAGTTGGGCATTTCTTAAGTAAAGTCTTGGACATTACAAGAGGCATCTGTGATGATTCCTTGGGGTGTGCAGATCTTGGACCACTGCTTGGTCCAAATTCCAAAACAAAACCATGAAAAACCAGTGTTTCAATACAACTGGAAGGCAGTAGCTAAAAGGAGATAGTGCTCAGCACTGTATAAATTTACTTAAAAGTGGGTTCCCCAGCATGGTCCCTGTATGGACTGGAATGACCTAGGCTGTCTGTTGGCTTCTTTGATTTTAAACCAGCATGCACTTTGAGAGAAGGACCCTCTCTTTAACTTGTGGTAGCAGCTGTTGGTTGAGCTCCCGGCCCCTGAAATGCTGTACTCGGTAGCTTTGATAAGCCAGAGTGATGCTCTGGGAAACTTACAACTGTGAACTGGCTGTCTTAGCAAACAGGTGCCCAGGATAAGCTTTGGCTTTGGATGTGGTATTACAGCACAATATCGCTTTATGTCTCTGCACTGGGCATGATGGGTAAGAATTTAAGAATAAACAAATCCATAGCTCTGTCTCAAATGCAGGCAGCTTGGTGCTTCTGCCCTGTTGTAGCATCTTGCAGCTACAGCAGCTTCCAAAGCGGGCTGGGGGATTTGTGCCGTCTGTCTCCTTTTTGTAAGAGTGAACAAGATTGAGGTGGCTTTATTTGGTGTCTTTTTAAAGGTAAGACTTCTAGTCTAATGACTTATTTAGAGAGAAAATACTTTCACCTCAATAAAGTTCTTTGAATTATAAAGGACATTGCTGTTGGGTTACTGAAAACCCTTGGGGTTTGTTTCATTTATAACATTGCCTCGGGCCTTCTGCTGCATCCTGTTGGACTGACCTCCTTTTCAACCCGTGCTGGCAGCTGCATTGCAGAGCTATCTTTTCCCTGGATCCTTCAGGGTTGTCATATGACAAACTTGAACTGTGACCCTTTTGTGTCTTACCAGGACAGCAGTGCCCTCTGTGCAATGTGGCCAGCAGTCTTCCCCACGCACGCATTTGTTCCAAGCCATTTAACAAACTGAAAGTTTCAAATGATGGCATTTCGTAGTGTTTAATAGTATTGACTGTAAAGCAAATGAAATGGTGCTGAATACCCTGCGTGCTGCTTGTAAAAAATACAGCTTCCATTTCTGCAATGTGCCCTGGGTTTTTTGTGGCTAGCGTGTGCTCTCTGGTGAATCTCTTTATATTTTTAATAAATTTCAATGCTTCTACTCTTAACAACAGTAGCATTCGCTGCTATACATAGTCCAGCACTGGTATTCATTTCTAATAAATGGTGGGTTTAAACAGATTTCTCTAAGCAAAGTGGGCAAAGTCATTTTGCTGAAGTCTTGCAGAGAGTGTTAGGATAAGAATTGATATAGTTAACACTGCATCCAAGCAACACCATCTCCAAGTCGTGTTGATGCTGGCAGGCATTGCCTTGCTGAAGTTACAGAGACTGAGCACTCGTATTTGTACAAATTACATTCATTACCAAGAACCCTCCAGTAGTGATAAGAGACTGGCTGTGCAGCACAGATTGGCTCCAAGATAAGTAGCCAGTCTATTGTGCAGCTCATGGTAATCTTCCTCTTCCCCACACCTAATAATAAATCTTGGGGCATTTTGGAAAGCACGGGGGTTGCTCGTTCCAGTAGCTTGAATGTAAAACTACTAAACATCATCATCTCCTACCAGTTGTATTTTCATAACCAAGCAAGGCAGCTGACTGAGATGGATAGGCTCAGATACAGCGTTCTGAATATCTGGATGCTTTCACTGAGTATTTGTTGCTCCCTTAAAGGACAGAGCACAGATGGTGGCCGGGATGAGAGTTTCTCCTGGCCATGTTCCAAAGCTAGGGTGCACTCACAGTGACAGTTTTCTTCATGAAGAGATGGAAACCTCTGGAGCAAGTGGTAGTAAGAGCTGAGCACAATCTGGGGCTCTGCATAGGTACCGTCTTAGTACCTTCTTCATAGTTGGCAGGTCCTTTCTCAGTGCAAGTCTGTTTAGCAGACTTCAGTGAAATGGCAGTTACTTATCTTACCATGTTAATATAATTTTAAAGGAAGAAAGAACTTTGTGGTTGCTTTGACTGAAATAAACCATCAACTGGCAAGTACTTGCTTTGTCTTTTTCAGTATCTAATGTGCAAGGATTTTTAGATTGCTGTTTTTCAATGTGGAAAGCTGAACATCAGTGGGCTAGTTTTGTACAAGTGGGCAGTATAATCCAACCAGTTTAGTTAAAACTTGTATTGGCATGAAATTCTAATGTTTCTTACGTGTTTTTTCTTCCTCTCTCCCCCATTTAGGGTTTGAATGGCAATGGAATTGCTCCTGGATCATCAGGTTTTAGCCTTACGAAGCAGATGCTCTGTCCAAGAGTAATCCGTGTCTGTCTCAGGGACTTGATATTCTGCATGGAACAAGAGAGGGAGATGAAGCATTCTCTACGCTTGTACCGTGCTCTTCTGAAGTGATTTGAATGTTGCATTTCACCTTGCTGTCTACTGCCAAAGAAAACACTGAAGCATTGTTGCACTGTCTTGAAATTCCAGTTTCTGGAAAATGATCCGTTGTAAGGATAACTCTTGTTTACAGATAAACATTTTTATTAAATACCTAACTTAGCACCTGTAAGGTTTTTAATAATACTTGGCTTAAATCAGTCTGTAAACCAGTGAAAACACTGAGCTGCACACATAAGCACCTACCTGCTTGCATTTAACTGTCTTACAAGTTCTGAGGGCTTGATGAGCGTCCCTAGTTTACTTTGTCACTTGCTTCAGTACTTCAGAGTCTGCAACATCTGTCCTATGTGCCACCTTCCAACCCAACCTTATTTAGGGAAGCAAGTATCACTATAATGGCACAGCATAGCATGGCAACTGTATTTAACCATGAACCAGCAGTCAGTAAACATGCTAATGTACTGCCTGTCTGACTCAATATCTTCTTAATTTTTTGGGGTTTAGAATTGCTACTGGATACTCACTGGTGGAGATCAAAATAGCAAGCAAAAGGAATGAGGGGTCCTTTCTACCCCACACTGCCTCAATTGCCCTCAGCCTTTCCTCTGAGAAAGTGACTGAGAGAAGGAGGACGAATCAGTCATTCTTGTGATTGAAGTACATCACACAGTGTAGTTAGGGCATACTTGGATGGTCATGGAAAATTCAGTGTTACTAAAAATACAAGGAGTGAAAGATCCTGAAAAGAGAGGGTAAACAGAAAAAACAGTTTATATTTCTATGGATACAAAAAAATAGCATTGAACTTGAGCATAGATGTGGAAAGATTTTAACAAAAACAACCTGTTCTGACTACAAAAAAGGGAAAAGTTAAGATGCATTGAAACTCTGGAGCTGAAGACTCTCCTTGGAGAGGGGCAGTGTTTTCAAAGCACAGGATTCACTGCTTTAGAACACTGATTTAATACTTCAATGTGGTGTAACAGGGAAGCTTCTCAGATAGAAAGTATTTCAACAGTTGCTCTGTTTCCATTCAGTGAGAAGGAGGACTCTGGATTATAAAGACTGTTAGAACAGATTCAAAGATTGTCTACTTGCTGGTAAAGACTGCCTTGTGGTGGAAGGAAGACCCTCTGGGTCACCCTTCTCCCCAGCCTCCAAATATGTTGCCTTCCATGACACAGTGCTGTATAGCTTGGCTGTTTCCCAGGACTGGTGGGAAAGGCACTGACTGCATCCACAGAATCACAGAATATCCTGAGTTGGAAGAGACCCCCCAAGGATCATCAAGGCCAACTCTTAAGTGAACAGCCTGCACGGGGATTGAACACAGAACATTATTAGCACCATGCTCTAACCAATTATTGAATGGCTTCCTGCTGAATTTTTTTTCTTTGAAAGAACAAGCTTCCTATGGTTACTTGGCATGCTGCTTCAAAACTTGAAGCAACTATTCACACACCCTGCACTGTCAGAACCACTGCAGATGGTTACCAAATTCACAAAGTTGTGAATTGGTGATGTTGTTTTTTGTTGGAACAGTAGTAAACAAATCTAGTAACTGAATGCTGTAAATTATTTATATATGTATATATAGCATATATATATATAAAAGAAAAGCAGTACTTTGACTAAACTATAGTTTGCAAGATATTGATGGCATCGGGCAAAATTGTTTTGTATAATTAAATGCTTAGCTTTACTTTTTATGTAAAGTGCAGCATTTTCCATATTTGTGTACTGTTATCTTATTGATCAGATGTTAAAAATTATTTTAAATACTGCATTAAAGCAATTATTTTATTAAAAATAATAAATTGATGACTTTGTTTCCTTATGTGAGAAGTTCAGCATCTGAAGCTGTCAGCACCATAACTAATGATGTGACTCCAAGAGCGAGCCCCAGCTGTCTGCCCATCGCAGGAGCTGGCACGGTTTCCTCACGTGACACATTAACTATGAACATCTCTATTTGAAGGGGTTTTAAACAGAAGTAGGTGACAGAGCAAAGGATTGCTGGAAAGGGGAGGGGTGGGCAGGGAGAAAAAGCCACCTCTCATGTCTGATTTCCTCCTCTCAGTCAGTGCAGGGACGGGGTTGTGGGGTTTTTGTTAACAGCTGGGCAGAGGTGAGAGCTTTGCACATGTTCTGGGAAGCGAAAGTATGAATTGTGTCAGACTTTCGCAATGTGCTGTGGAAGCACTGTCCTAAATTATTTTTTAAGCAACTCACAATTAATTAAGTGCAGGCTGGAGAGCCACAAAGAGCATCTGCATATCAGCCTGCCTCTTCCGCTTCTTTAAAGCAATGCGATACTAAAGTGAAATATATTGGAGAAAATAATTGATAAATAGATAGCGAAAGGATGATGGATGATTCAGGTGTTTTTATGGCCTGCCTATGATGCAGATCACATGGTTTTATTGCTGCCAGAGCAAGTTCTCTCACCAGTAGATTTTCCCTGTGTGTTGCCTCTTCCACCATGTGTCATGTCCACACCCACCCCACTCCCAAAACACTGCTCAAACCCAAAAATTTTACGCTATAAGGAGTAGGAGATGTTTCCAGGAAGGTTTCTCAGCAGGTCTTTAGGCCTAATTTCAGACAGGGACAGTTTTGTCCTTGGTGCAAAAACTGAAAATACTTGTCTCCCTGCCAAGGGTTCATCCTGCCTCCCATTTGAGCTCAGCTTTGCTTCTGAGAAAAGTGTCCTCTAAAGCAGCATTTAGGACATACTTGGGCTTTGCTCAGCCACATCAGGAGTTAAAGGAAAGATCACCAGGGGTTCACTTCCATGCTTTTGCCCGCTATCATGCTCCCTTGCCTTTTAGTTCTCAGTGTGCTCATGTTCAAGCTTGGGAACCTAGGGGAACTGTCTGTGCCACCAGTGCTGGGAGGGCTCCAAAGCTTGCTCCAGGCACTTCCTGCTTTCCAGCTGGCCTGCTAGTCTAGTGGCTGTTTCTGAGCTGGCTGGGCAACTATCCCTGCCACTGAAGTGCTCAACCTTTAGAGAAAAGGGTATATGCAGTTGGGGGGGGGAAAGCTGTTGTTGCTTGCTCTTTACTACTATATCTCAGCAGCATTCTATGCCAAATTTTGTGTGTTACTTGATGACAAAAGGGGGCCTGTACTGTTTCTCCTCCAACTGCTGCTTTTTTCTTTTACTGCCATTTTCAAGTCTTAGCACTGAATCCAGCCCTTTGCACTGTCTTTGACTCCAGTTTTTCCCTTCTCCCCCTGGGAAAGCCTAGCTGGAGTGCACTAACACACCCTGCAGCTTTGTTCGAGGTTTAATGAGGAAGGTAGCAGGGGACCGTGAGACATTGCTGGATGATTCCTCAAAGCCATTGCACTCTCTTGGACACTTTGACATGAGTAGCTTAAGGCTACTGTTTGCATCAAGTTGTTCTAGGCCCCCTCTCTTTGTAGGCACCTGTGTCCTGCCATGTGAGTGCACTGTGCTGAGCAAAAGTGCTGTCAGCTGTTCTCCAGGTTCATCTCTTTGCTCTGTTCTTTGCTTTCCTCTTCATTTGTAATCACTGGGGTGAAGAGAGAAAGACTAAAGCAAGTGAGGATGTCCTGAAGGGGCAGACAGTCCAAGTGATTGGACTTGGTGAAACAGGCTTGTTCCCAGCAGCTTTTCAAATGAGGGCTGCTGGGTTTCTGAGGCCAAGCGCTGCACACTCTACCCGTAGCACACGATGTCTGCGCATGCTCTGAAAGCTGGATGCAGCCATTGTTATCCCAAGTCCCATGGCTGTAGCTCTGGAAGTAACTACTATCTGTAGTGAAGGCTTTACTCCTTTGAGGGGTGCAAAGCTGAGTACCAAGACTGAAGAGCACAGCACACCAGACCTGTCTGCTTTGCCACTTTGGGTTCTAGACTCATTACCATGTGTCAGTGGCTTGTCCCACCCTCACTGGATACAAAGGCTGCTTGTCTGCAGGCCACAATACCAGTGTTTCACTTGGTGTAGGCCTTCTGTAACCAAGACAAGCACCCCATTTGGCTTTGTAACACTGAAGGAATAAGCAGTAACTTTGTCTTTTCCTTTCAGATGTATCAGTCCTCGTTCCATGGCCTCTTCTTTCCTCTTCTATTCCAGGCATGAGCTGGTCACTCACTGCCTGCTCTCTGTAGCTATTCTGGCATGTTAGCTGATAACTTTGCTACCCAGTCTCTCCTCACGATCCCCTGCTTCACAGTTTCCCTCCGGGGAGCCTGGTTTTGAAAGGGGTTTTGCTGTGAAGGAGGGTTTTCATCCTGGACTTGAATGGTTATTCCAGAGTGGAAGGAGATGGTGGCACAGGTCAGCCCACAGCCCTAAGGCTGCTACTTGTGCTGGGAAGATCCTTGCAGGAAGCTGGTGTTTCATAGCGGCCAAGACTTCTACCATTAAGTCCTACTTCAGTCAAAGGTTTTCTACAAGGTCCTTAGAGCAGTAGGAACCTCCCATCTTCCAAGGGATGTTTCCCTGGCAGAGCCATCCAGAGTTCCTGCTGGACACCCTATCAGAGATAGTCATCCATTCTCTTCCCCAACCCCATCTCAGAGTCCCACAGCTCTTCCATGTGTCTCATTGTCCGCCTGTGTCTGTCTCAGAAGTAGCAAAGGGTACAGAGCCTGTTTTGTGTCATTCAGGTGGACACTGAGTGGTGTCAGGACCCACGCTGAGGCCCCAGAGGGTGGCCAGTATGTGTTTCACCAGAGTTCTGCCCATTTGTAGCGTCACTGAAAGACTACCTCCCATGGGGCTGCGCCCTGGTGGGAGGCAGCAAAGGTGGGGTCTTCTGCACAGGTACTGCTAAGGCCAAAAGTCCATCTCAGCAGCTCGGCATGCCATGCTGGCGCTCCACAGGCTTTGTTTGATAACTGCTCTGCAGTTATCAGTAAGCAGTTACTGTCTCTACCAGATCACAGGGAATTGTATTTTTCAATCTATTTGAAATGAAAAATTATCTGACAGATCATCTCTATTTGTTTTTGAGAGCTAATTCATAATTACGTGTAGTTCCCCAAGCTTCTTGAGATATTTGCTCTTCCACTTTGAAGTGTTTAGCGTGACGGGATTTATTATTTACAGTTATTTTAAGGTGTTTCTTATTTCTGTTCTTAGAAGCTGGGAGGATGGAAGTATTTTTTCCAAGTAATTAGGTGGGAATATACATGTACTCTGTGCATATAAGGATGGCTGAGTAACTTTTAAAAAGAAATACTCTACTTTATGTAAAGACTGAGTTATAACAGCTCCCAGGTGTGAAACTCCAGCAACAAGGAGAGAGGGAGGAAGGAGATAAATTATCTTCCTTCTTTAAGACATTTCAAGTTTTAATGTGTTAAAATCCTTTGATACCTTTGTGCAAAATTGGGCAGAGAATAAAGACTCCCTTGAAGAGCTGATCAGCGGGAAGTCTCAAGAAGGAAGGGTAGGAAAAGGAAAATGCATACAGAGGATCGAAAACAGAGCTCGCTCCTCTCTTCAGGAGCTTCAGTGATACATTTACATGCATTCTGGCAGAGGCTTTCTTTTAGAGAAAAGACAGAAAAGGACCTTTCTAGAAACAAAGTAGGTGAGTATGTGTAGGCAGGCTGTGTATTTAATGAAGCAGACTTACTGGGGCAGAAATCTTTATATTGTTGCTTCCTGTTCAATGCAATTTTCATTTTTAACTTCATGTCTCTTAAAATTCGGAAAACCCCTCTGTTATCACCGCATCTCTCTTTGAAGGAGTGGCAAGTACTATCACCAACACAGAACTGAGCTACTGTGGAATGTGGGCCACATGCTGTCCAAGGGAGTCAGTGCCCTGACGCTGAAAGAAGAGGCTGAAATAAGTAGAAGATGTGTAGCTATGTTAGACATACCAGGAGATGTGTAGATACAGCGTGGGCTACTCAACATCTTGTAGCTGAAGCAGTTTTCCTCTACTGATGTGAATAAACCACGGTTTGAGGCTTATTAACCCATGTGAGCATCTGCCTTGCGTCAAGCTGAGGCGGTAATCAGGCTTGTGCTACCTCTTGTCAGGGCCAGGTCTGTAATTTTCTGCACCCTGCCTTTCACCAACCCATTCCTTAGGCCTTTGCAGACCGCCTGGCAGGTGGTGCGAACTCAAAGAGGCCTCATCTCACACAGCTCTCAGTCTTTGCTTCTAATTTGAAAGCTTTAGCCTTCTTTATTACAGGGGAAAAAAAATTGAAAGTGACCCAAACTTCAGGTACAGAGGGCAAATATTAAAAGTAAGCTTGTTTTTGCCTTTGAAATTCCACACTTCTTAGAAACTGTTGGTGAGTGATGCCCCAGAGCTGGGGAGGATGGCTCCAGAAAAAGATCCCCTCAAGTGTGCAATCAGCCCTTCACAGCAGTCTGCTGGGGATGCTGAAACAGAAATGAGCATTTCGAGTTTTTTTTCCCATGCGGTAAAGAAGAACCTGTGGGAAGGTTCTGCCTATGTCCTTACACAAAACCAGGATATCCAGTAATTAGTGAGAGATACCTCCAGGGCAAGCTCAAATTTTGCAACACTTCCCAAGGCAGGGAAAATGCCCTGGGCTAGGGCAGTCTTGGGAAGAGAGTGAGTCAGGAGCCTTATTTTTCTTTCTTTCTTTTTTTTTTTTTTTTCTTCTTCTCTGTAGTCCTGATCAAGTAAAAACTTTGTAGGGGTGAAAACTTTGCAGAGACCCGACTCCTCCAGACCTCCCTGTACCTGGGTGAGGCTCCTCCACCTCCTGAGCTAGACGTCTGCCTTTTCAGGCTTTTTCTCCTTAACAGGCTCGACTTTCTGCAGTCCTGAGCCACGTCTGGGAGCGGGGAAGCCGAGCTGACCCCAGGTGCAGCATCCCCCAAGGAAGAAAGCCCAGGAGGTGCCAACCAACCCTCGCAGAGTGGAGGGGGAGGGTGCTGCCTCTTTCGGCGATTCTTTCCCCTC